>CM070036.1:39446943-39457466 GCA_036250615.1 Ptychadena robeensis | reverse complement strand
TGCATTCCTCCCTATTATTGGCACTTCTAGTGCCATTCATAAAAACATAGTTTCCTGGTGTTAGGTCCGCTTTAAGCACTTGTTTAGATAACCCTTGCTCCAGTCTACATTTTTGTGATAACGCAGACTCACAGTAAATGTGATTCCTCCAAAAAGTGCTAAAGCAGAATAAAAAAATAATAATATGGACACTGTAACTGCTTCGTTCTTTACTTAACATTTCAAAGTTCCTTTCACTGGTTCAGCCAGCACAAAATACCCACCTCTTTCTGTGGGACCGTGTTTGGGCCTCTCAGCCTATAAATAGGTGCAGAAGCCATGTAGAAAGTCACATATCCATGCACAGCTACAGTGTCTACTACTATAACTCATCCATATGATGTTGGTTTTCGTATATATATATATATATATATATTGTGACAGACTGGTCATCTGTCACTGGGAAATTAGACCGTGAGTTATTAGTTTGGTGGTTCCTGGAAGGAGTCCGGGAATAATTATTGGCCAGCAACTATAGGTTGCTGAATGTGTTTTGTTTTAGTTTTGTTTTCTTAAAGGGGTTCCCGGACTCTGGGATAGAGAGGATGGAATTGGGTGGGCCTCTCTATTCCCCCAGGGTCCAGTAAATGGTTAAACACCTGGGTTGCAGGTAAGTGAGGTGTGTCTCCAGAAAAAGAGACTGAAGCCAGTCAGTCGGTGCTCTGATGGAAGTAGGAGACGGGCACACAAGGAGTGCGGGGCCCAGACCTGCTGGAGCCGTTGGTACAGGGGGGCACACAGGGAGTGTGGGGCCCAGGCCTGTGGCTGCTGAGTATCTGAGTATAGGATACTGATTTATGTCGATTGATGCCAAGCCAGGAGGCTTGGCATTTTCAAGGAATTTTTGTTTCTTTGGATGTTAACCCCTGTGAGGGAGAAACTTTGTGTTTGGACTGAGTTTTGGACAATAAACATGGGCAGGAGCCCTTAAATGCTAAATAGTCTATTGGATTAATGCTGTTTGGAGACGCCGTTTGAGTGTGATCCCCCACAATATATATATATATATATATATAGACAGAGGTCACATAAGCAGTACGCTGGTACGCAAATTGATATAATAACTAGCTCTACGTACCTTTATTGTCCTTCCTAAATTCATCCACGTACTTCGCAGACAGGGGAGAGATTCACAGAGCTTTCTTCCCTCTCCTCCTCCCTCCTCCCTGCTGTGTGAGAAGCCGTGCTTGTGTTGTGCTTTGACGGCAAGTGCTCTCTAGTGACATCCGGTGGCTGAAGTTGATATTGCAGATTGAGTTGAGATTACATCTACACACAACTTCACTATAATTTATACACTACAGTAAAAGTACTGTAAAAGTGTTTTTTTTTTCTTGGCAATCTTTAATGTTTTTATTGTTAAATGTATACAATTTATGTCACTTGGATAACTGCAGGGAAACTTTAAAACTATAAAAGGTTGCAGTTAGTGGTGTCAAATTGGTAATGTAAATTATTTATTAAAAAAAGATTGGACTTGGAAGGTGTTGGAGATTGGGGGGATGAAAATCAGAGTAGGCACATGATGGGTAAAATCTGACAAGAGAAAAGTTGCACCACTGAGGTATGATACTGATATATATATATATATATATATATATACTGAGGGGTTCAAATGGTGTTGTACTGTGAGAGTTACATTTGACCCAAAGCCAGCTGGTGACCTGTGAATGGAGTCAGCTAATTGGAGGCTTAATCAAGAAGGAAGGTCCATCTGCAGCAGAATCTACCATGCAGAAAGCTGACGCAGGACAGTGGACAGGACAGTGAGGTAAACCACTCTACATATAGGATGAGTACCAAACACCATCTTCTGGTACTCATCCGAGTAGCTCACTAAAAAAGTGTTCCTGTATATAGAATTTTCAGACAAAGTAACTACTTGCTTCCCCTGCTGTCCTCTGCATTAATTGTTGTGGCAGATGAAGTGGTAGTATAAGACACCCTGTGCTGGCTCTGAGTTTACAAATAAAGGCAGACATAATACATGTAAACAGCTCATTAAAATGGATAGGTGCGAACAAGGCCTAACACATGTTAAAATGCAATGCACCATAATGGACAGGATAGAACCTAGTCTTAAGGAAAAATAAATAATAAATACATACTGTCAAAAAAAGGATCAAGCTGTGACAGCTGTCCACTGCCAGTAGACCGTAGCACCTTGGATACTTGGTGGCTGCTGAGTTTTTGCATCACAGATTTAAAAATGTACTAGTTTCTATGTGTCATATGCTTAATACTGGTCATGCCTGCCTTTAGCTTGGACTTTCTTATACCGGTGACACCATTCTTCAAATTTAGCTTCAGTGTTGCCACCTATGCTCCAGTGTAGCCTTGATTTTTATGTCACATGTCCACAAATTAGGTGTTTATTTCAACCAGGGATGTTCACAAAGTCACAGAATTGAGCTGAGTCTGAGAAAATAACGCTGTGCTATGCGAGGGGTAGAAATAATCATTGGGTTAAAATATTGCAATTCAAAACATATTAGAGCCATACAGAATTACCCTTTTTGTCTGGCCTTCTTTGAAGAGTTATGTACAGAAAGTGATATTTACTGAAGATCACTCTGCAACATTCATACCTGGTAACTTCAACTCTTTTAGCTGAAAAGCTCATTTATTCAGAGAATACCTACAATATATACAGTGTAAATGGATGCATAATTTACTTGAAATATCAAGTTATGCAAGGTCTGTTTACTTAGTTGCCTCAAATGAACTTTAAATGTAATTGCTTTTAATACCATATGAGCGGTAAGAAAAAAAAATTATTGATTAAAAGAGTATAGATAACCTTTTAATGTATGTAACTTTTATGTATTTGGTAACTGTCTAGTTTTGCTTTTTTTAGAACATTTTGGGCAAGAACAGAAAATGTTTTTGACCTTGTCAACCTTGTAGAATGAATTGAAAGCATAAGAAATCCAATCATCTTTCTGTGAACTACCAATCGCACCATGTCCAAAACAAGCCCAGCCTTGGTTGTATCCTTGACAGTAGAATCAGTGAATAGTAAAGGTCCCCACAAATTAGTCAGATCACTAGAATTTAATGATTATCGGTTGTTATGTCAATTTAATAGTTATCGGACCTCTCCATAAATTTTTATCGATTTAACAATAATCGATTTAACAATAATCGACAGTAGAATTTTTTAAAAAGATTTTTTTCTTCGATCGAGTAACATTAAAATATACGCCTACCCCATCACTTCCTATCGAATTAATTAAATCTTTTGATGTTCCTGAAAAATCGATTGTATTATAATCGAACCTAAAAAAAATAATCAGTTATTTTCAAACAAATCGATATTCGATTAAAAAAATCTAACTTATTTATAACTTTTGGGTCATTGTCCTGCTGCAGCACCCAATATCGCTTCAGCTTGAGTTGACGAACAGATGGCCAGACATTCTCCTTCAGGATTTTTTGGTAGAATTCATGGTTCCATCTATAGGTAGCCATACACAGGTCGATTTCCCACACGATTCCTGGCCGATCGATCACCGGGCACGTGCACGCGGATAGATAGCCAAGGAATCGCATGCAGCCCACCTTGCCTAATCGACCCCGCCCGATCGACATGGCCCCCAAATCGGATCGGCCAAGAGAACCAGGTCTTTTTTCTGATCGATTCAGCACAGCATCAAGGGGAGTATGCCCATTTGTTAAGCGATCGAACCAAACGCCACGGCAGAACGATGCACAAATACGCTGCAAAAGAACCAATCCGACGGGAGTGGCGAGATGTGATGGAAATTGGATAAGAGGGGTTTGCGAACTCCTTCGTTAGCAGATTTTAGAAGTCACCGGTGGGTTAGCCTATTGGCGAGTGGAGTGCGGCAAACGGTATGTCTAAGAGTGGGGGAGGCGTGGGAGCGTAAGGTGAAAGGGGTTCTTCCCTACTGCGCTCGTTTGCTCCTTCTTCGTTGTTTCTCAGGTGGTAGGCACAGACTTTATGGTCGTCGATGACCATCCGATCGCCTGTGGCATCGCCAGATCGATCGAGGGTGATCGACGTTCGGGATCGACAGTGTATGCTAAGCTAGCACAGAACCTTCCAGGTCCTGAAGCAGCAAACACCCAACCATCACACTACCACCACCAATTTTACTGTTGGTATGATGTCTTTTGCTAAATGCTGTGTTACCTTACGCCAATGTAACGGGACACGCACTTCCAAAAGTTCAACTTTGTCTGACGGCCACAGGTATTTTCCCAACGTCTTGCATCATTGAGATGTTTTTTACAAAATTGAGACGAGCCTTAATGTTCTTTTTGCTTAACAGTGGTTTGCATGAATATCTGCCATGCAGGCCTTTGCCCAGTCTCTCTATGGGCGTGAACATGACTTATGAGGCAAGTGAGGCCTGCAGTTTCTTAGATGGGGTCTTTTGTGGCCTCTCGATGAGTTGTCCTGCGCTCTTGGGGTATTTGGTCGCCGGAATCTGGGAAGGTTCCACCCTGCTCAGTTTTGCCATTTGTGGATAATGCTCTCACTGTGTCGTGGAGTCCCAAAGCTTTAGAAAGGCTTTAAACCTTACCAGATGATAATCTCAATACTTGTTCTCTTTGTTCCTGAATTCTTTGGATCTTGCATGATGTAATTTGAGGTGCTTTTGTTCTACTTCCCTGTGACGGAGCTCTATTAAGTGATTTCTGATTGAAACAGGCTGTGGGCAGTAATCAGCCTGAGGGGTGACTACAAGAAATTAGAACTCAGGTGGAATACCGACAGTTAAGTTATTTTTTCACAAGGGGGCAATCACTTTTTCACACAGGGCCATGTAAATGTGGAGTTTTTTTCTCCCTTAATAACGTAAACCTTCATTTAAAACTGCATTTTGTGTTCAATTATGTTATCTTTGACTAATAGTTAAACATTTTTGATGAGCTTAAACATTTAAGTGTGACAAACATGCAAAAGAATAAGAAATCAGGAAGGGGGCAAATAGTTTTGCACACAACTGTACATATGTAATGGGCAGGAAGTGGTCACAGAAATCACCACAAATAACTTGGGAAGAATTTCTGTGACTCAGCAGCACTCCCCCCGATTACGGTGATTGTTCAGTGAGTTGGGACAGAGTCTGTAAGTCTCACCAGCGCCTTTCCCCTGCCCCTCGGGGTGCTCCAACAGGGCACAGATCTCACTAGGACCACCCCTAACAGCTTCTACGTCATAACAAATACATTAATTTACAATTTTCTATACACATTGTATAGCCATACATACCTACACATACACATTGCATATCCATGCATAAATAGTTTTTACACTTTACTCATAAATAAATATGTACATACTGTATATACATAAACATTGCTGCCTTTTCCTTCCTATTCTTGGCAGAAATGGTTTTGCCCTAGCTATGATAGACACAGTAATAAAGACAGGCTATGTTAGCTGCTGTTTTTGAACACATTTACAAAGGGCAATTAACCAGTTCAACAAAGGGGGCAAGATGTCCTAAATGGCCCCTGAAGTATCCCCTAAAATGGGCCAATGTACTCCTGACATTGCATGTCCTAGTATTAGAGTCATTGCAATTTAATTTAAAATCACACAATTTTCATGCAAAATATCTATCCAGCTAGGTCTCACCTAAACAGTCAATTATTGTATAATTTTTATGTTAAATTTATTTTTTAGACATCTGTTGAGATAAAGACTTTTATTGCAGGACACTTGTCACTTTTCCTAAAAAGAACATTGTGGATGTGTAGATTAGGAAATGCATGGTATATAACATCAAAATGTTTGATGTGCCATGTGACCTTTTCAGGGTCTCCAAGGGAAATAATTTGTTCAATATGTTCTCACCTTATCTGCCAATCATGTCTTTTCTGTTGTATCAAGTCCTCAGTGTCCATGTGTAATGTGTTATTGTAGAATCTGCAGAATGGATCCATAGAGTCAAAGCCTCTTGCTATATATAGTCAAGTAAAGGTGATAAAACTAGAGGTCATCCTGGGTCCTGATCAATACGCATAGGAAACAGAACCTAGTACAATCACTTTCTGCCTTGAAAGTTTTGACTAGGTTCACCTTACATCAATACAACTATAATAAACAATTTTTATACAGTTGATGTAGAGATTGGTAAGGAAGAACTGCAAACCTGTTAATTAAGTAAGATATAAAAAGCCCTGTAAACAAAAAGACCGCCGTGATGAATGCATGTCACCAATGTTGTCAATTCATGCCAGAAATAGAAAACATTTAAGCAGAACTTGTACCAGATTTCAAACATTCAAATGTAAAAGTGATAATTAGGAACAAATTATAACAAATCAGTTACCTTTCATACTCTATATTGAAGAATTGATATATTCTAAGCTATCACACAAACATGCACTAATTAATATAAGTATCTTTATTTTGATATTTTTTTTACAATATTAATAAATATTTAGAATTGGAATTAGAATTGAATTTTAAATGAAAATTAAAACATTTTTAGAACAGATTCTTGGAAACCTGCCAGGCTTCTCATGTAAACAACCAGTAACTGTCTTTAAGCTGTTCCCAAACTGACTGACAATTGACTGTTTTTGTTGTTCTAATAAAACTAACTAGAGGGGTACTGAGCATGCACTATAAAATGCTTGCTGTTGCTAAGTCCAATAATATTGTCCAAATGCCCAGTTAGGCAAGGTTCATGGCTTTCTATTTTTGCTTCCCTTTACATGCAATTTCATGCAAAGAGAGCCATTGGATATAATATATAATATACATGATTTGGAAATGCTTAAAATCTGTTGCTCATGGTTCATAAAAACTGATCCAGGCCAAAGGTTCTTTTGTGCGAAATGGATGCAAAAAGCACCCATAGCAGTGGAGTCTATGAACTATGCATCTAAAATAACGTGTCACAGATTTGGTAAAAATACTAGTGATTTGGGTTTTCAACTCATCCTAATGCATTTCAATGGACATGTTAATGTGGCTGTGTTGCTTTATGCTGTGTCTCTGAAAATGCAGTAAGCCCCACTTTCAAAAACATGCCAAATCCAAAAGACACGAGCCTAATACTTTATTACACCTCATACATTCAACTTTTCACTCTGCCAGGTCAGGTCATCGCATATCAACCCTTTATCACATGAATTAAACATCAATTTATAACGTTATCGCATGTTCTCTTTATCTGGTATTTCCCATTACCTGTAAATTTGTATCAGCAATGAGCTTCAAACAGCTCTGTCTCACAGTATAGTCTTGTCTGAAAGAATTGGGTTTTTTTTTTCTCATAAAGTTATGATCTGGTTTTTGATTCTGATATTTCCACAGGTTATGACAGGTTAGTGTAAATAGAAAATGTGCTCATCTCTTAATTAATAAGTTAAACGGTTTATTAGTTAATACATAAGTTGATTACTCAATAAATGTCCAGAAACACAGAAAAGTCCCTCACTCAGAAACCATGAACACCATGGGATCAACTCCCCTCTGATGCGTTTCACTCAGCACAGTCACATATGTTATTTCTACAATTAAGGAAACTTGGACTTTTTTATCTGGTGTGCAGGACCTTTCTGTGTTTCTGAACTTTTATGGTGGTTTGGAGACTAACCAAACAGGGGTAGCAGCACCGGTGAGATCCACGTTTGTTAATTGCAGCCGGAGAGGAAGCCTGTGTTCTGGATTAAGACTCCAATAAGTAGGATACTTGGTTTATTTAATTAGTTAAAACATTAATGTTGCAATACCGCTGAGTGTGCTGTTAGTCCCTCACTCAGTCTGAGTGATCCTGTACACAAAGAAGGTGCTTTCAGTTTCCCTACAGCTACAAAAGCAAAGAATATGATATTTTATGAAATTCATTGCACATGATTGTGTCTGGTGCATGTTTTTTGTAATTCCAATCAATGGCTTGATGTCACATTCACTGCTAATAAATATACCTATTAGTATGCTCATTAATATGCTGTGAGTAGCCATAGAGGGGACAGTAGATTGTATAAAACATTTTCTTCTATGAATCAGCAGGATAATGTAGTTTGATAACGAATATAGTGAAAACAGTGACATCCTGTGGTTTTCTAGCATACTTTACTCTTTAAGTAGCCATATAAGTGATGTTTAGCAATGTCCAGGAATATAGATCACTAAAGCAATTATGCAAGAGGAAATAACACTCCTCTAATTACAATGACAACCTTCACAAACCCAGTGCACTGAAGTTGAGATTGATGTGGATTGCAATGGGAGAGAAAGTATTTGATCCCCTCAAACAGAAAGATTTCAGGCTCTCAGTTATCCTTGCTTTATTCAGGTAACAAATTTAGAGGAGGAACAACCCCTGTAAGTGAATTCTCCTAATCCCAGCTTGTTATTACAGCACCTGTATAAAATATATCTGTCCACAGAAGCAGACAAACAGATTCCAAATAAAGTACCATGGCCAAGACCAAAGAGCTGTCTAAAGCTAGCCATACACGGTCCAATTGAATGTTCATTTGATGTAATTCGATCGATTATTTTGGTCGGTCGATTGAAAATTGAATCATGCCCACATTGAACGATAGTTTCAATTCGATTTAAATTTTCAATTTGCTCAATCGAAATTTTAAAATCGATCGAAAATCGAAAATTTTAATTGATTGCTACCACATCGAGTGTAAATTAAATACTATTCCTTGTGCCGACCAATTGTGATTAGATCCAATCAATAAGCATACTGTTCTCTCTACTGCTCGGCAGAATAGGATTTTTGTATGTATGCTTTTTTTGACTGTAGTTGAGGCTGATGTTGCAGTAATGGAAATGTTTACCTATGAAAATAAAGTGGTCATAATAGGTAGTGTGCTTCAATGTGATCGTAGTGAAAGTATGATGCAGCGGAGACTGCATAGAGAGACTACATACTCCCGCCCAAGTAATAAACTCCGATCCATTCAGTCGTCACTTTGACTGTAGTCAGAACACTATGATATCTATACATAGGTCAGGTTGAGGCTGCTGCTGCAGTAATGGAAATGTTTAAGATCGAACACTCAATGTGGTGTGTCATTCAGTTCAATTACAATCGATATACGATTCGATGGTTAAATACTTCGATCGAATTGATGATCGATTTGTTGCAAATTGAACCATGTATGGCTACCTTAAGGTTGACAAGACAAGATTGTAGACCTACACAAGGCTGAACTGGGCCACAATCTACTAATCTGGCCAAGCAGCTTAGTGAGAAGGTGACAATTGGTGTGATAATTTGTAAGTACACCAAGATATGTAAGAGACACCAAAAATATGTGAAGCTCCCTTGGTCTGGGGTGGCATGCAAGATCTCACATTGTACAGTAGCAATGATCATGAGAATACTGACAAAGAAACCTAAAACTACTTGGGTGGCTTTGGCTTGTCAATGATCTTAGGGCTGCTGGGACCATAGTCACCGACATGATGCTGGACTGAAATCTTGCAGGGTCTGCAAGCTCCCCTTGCTCAAGACAGCACATGTCCAGGCCATCTGCAGTTTTTCCACATCTGAATGTTCCAGAAAGGCACCAGGTGAAAATATTGTGATCAGGTGGGAACAAAATCAAACTCTTTGGCATTAACTCAACTCACAGTGTTTTTAGGAAGAGCTTTGACCCCAATATTACCAACCTTACCATTAAACATGGAAATTGGAGGTGTTTTTCTGCTAAAGGGACAGAACAATTTTACTACATCAAAGGGACAATCAAGCACCTCCTTCCATCCTACCATAAAAGTCTGGCTTCTAGATTACCAACACGAGTTATGCCACTAAGTACTGAGTCACCTTTGTGAAGGGATCAAAAACTTATTGTACTTATTACCATGCACATCATTGTATGACTTTAGTGCATTAGGTTTGTGAGGGTTTTCTGTTGTTATTCTGTCTCTCACTGTTACAATAAACATACAATTTTAATTAGGCACTGGCCATTTTTTTGGCAGAGGGCAACCATACAAAATTAACAGGGGATCAAATACATATTTCCCTCACTGTATGTATAGAGTATATTGTCATAGTGTAGTGCCGTGGAGTGGATCTGCTCTCTACACTACCAGTTTTTTTGGAATGTTCGTAAACACACTGTCTTCACTGCTCTCACACACAAAATAAAGCACGGTCCACTCAGCTGGTTAGGGGAATATTTTCAAGTTTACTGAAGGAGTATACCCAATGGCACCATACCCAATGGCACCATACCCAATGGCAGTAATGGGGCATTAGACTTAGGAGCTACAGTTCCAAACATTGCCTAACCAGCTGCTGAGAGTGGAAGGAGGTGGCTGTGGCTCTCACCCAACATATGGTCCCTGAAGAGTGTCTGGATCCCATTGACGGAGAAGGTGTGGGAGACGTTTCGTCGATCCTCTACAGGGGTCACCTACTGGGGAATCAGCTCTATCTCCGGAGGCCAAACAGCTAGCAGCATCTTCAGGAAGGCAGTCTTGCAGAATGACCCAGAACATTCTGAGAGGGACCTATTTATATATA
>CM070036.1:39425113-39446843 GCA_036250615.1 Ptychadena robeensis | reverse complement strand
GCTCATTACAGGTAAGTTTTTGGGTTTTTTCACTGCATTCCTCCCTATTATTGGCACTTAGTGCAGTTAGTGCCATTCATGAAAACATAGATTCCTGGTGGTAGGTCCGCTTTAAGTAAGACAAAAGCAATCAAGCACTCAAAATGCTAATGTGAACACAATGCTGGCAATGAGGTGTCAAGAATAAACGTTGATATCAATGTTGGCACAATACACAGGGGGTGTACACTCTCTGTCTGTACTAGTAATCATTTCTTTAGCAATGTGTCTCAAAGCTTCATAATAAAGACCTGATATGATGCCTGCCAAAAACTCCTAAGCATTGAATTTGAAAAGATTTAGAGCTTCCTCAAGATAGTTCATTGTGGTGGATAAAAACATTTATATTAAAATTGTTTTTCCCAGCTAAATGGAAATATTTCCTGTATGCGCTTGCAAATAGCAAAAAAGCACACCAGAAGCATTTCCAGTTATAGGAACCCCCCCTGTCTGCCACTGCAACAGTTTAAAAAAATGATTAGGTATGCCAAAAAGGATTGTATGTTGGAGGTCTGCACTGAAAATATATCCCAGTTTCATTGACTGAGATAATATAGACTAGCAAAAGTATTGGGTCACCTGCGTTTACGCACATACACCTCAACTTTAAGGACCTCTCATCCTTAATCAACATTAAAAACATTATTCAACATCATCATAACAACATTAATCCTGAATTTAGCCATTATTGTCTAAACCTCTGGAAAAAAGTGAGCAAAAATATAAAAAATGTCCTAATTGTGCCCAATTAGCCATTTTGCATCCTTTGTGTCATGGGACTTGACAGTGTTACAAGGTCTATGGTGTGAATCGGGAGCAGTCAACTTTGTGTTATCGCGTTCAGATGACTTGGGCAGGGTTGACCTGAGGAGAGAAGGAAGACAAAGAAACACCCTACCTGTGTACAAATTAACCGCCACCCCCAACTGACCTAACCTAACCCCACACTTTTACCCCCACCCAAAAACCCCCGCTATTCAATACAAATAAATACACATGACGCCCAATTGGATTTTTAAAGTGGATACAAAGTACTTTTTTGGCCACAGCTTTATTAATACAAAAATACAACCAAAACGTCTTCATATAAACGTAACCACAAAAAGGTCCCAGGACAGTGTCCCCACTTCAAAGCTCGACCACCGCTGTACCAGCCACTAGCCCTCCAAACTACTGGCTCAGTGTGTATCGTTGTATTGGGTCCCGATGTCATTTCTGCCACCTGGTTTTACCCCCCATGACCACGCCCCCTTTACATCACTTCCGCCACTGACGCTGAAGCCAGGAATACTCCTCTTGCAGTCCCGGCCCAGTCAGGAACCCCTGCCCGAGGTGCCCTGGCTGGGGGTGCTGACTCCCTCAAATTGGTCACTGGAATGTCAGCTTGGCACCTCATGGCTCTCTGGGTATCTGAAGAAAATAATTATTGCTCTACATTAAGATGCCCATGGCTATAAGTGGAATCCTAACACCCATTAACTGAGTTGCAGTATGGCTAAATTCAGCGGTGTTACAGGACAGTTCCACTTTGAGAACAGGCCTTGCCATGTTCAACCAAAGAAGTTGAGTGCACATGTTTAGCATCATATCCAGAAGTTTTAGACCAATGAGTGGTGCTCACATTGCTGCACATAAGTTAAAGGGGTGGGGGTCAGTTTGTCAGGGCTTAGACCATATGCTGTGCACTGCATCAAATTGGTCTACATGGCTAATGGCCAATGAGGTAGTCTCTTTGATGCACAAGAAAGCCAGCAAACAGTTAAGCCAGAAGACTAAGGACTTGGATTACTGGAACCATGCAGTGGTGACCTGTGAAACTCTAGTGAACTTCAGGCCCAAGAGAGTTGTGGCAGTGCTGGAAAATAAAGGTGGCCACATAAAATACTAACACGTTAAGAACAATTGGACATTTTTCACTTAGGGGTGTTGTTAAGACAGCACAGGTTCAGTAAATCTCTCTATGTTTCCCCTTAGATATTACAATGCATCTATCCCCTTTAAGGGTTGACCCAAATTCTACTGGACATCAGCTTTAAATTCACAGACCTAGAATGAGCATACAGAAAATAAGTGCAGGAAAAGTGAGAATTCCTTAACTCTATATTTGTTCTAGGTCAGACATTCAGGAAGCATTGAAACCAAACAACAGCATAACAAATTGACACTGCTAATGAAGAGGTCAGCAGCAGCAGCCCACTTACATATCTCGTCACAGTTAGTTCTTAGCCTAGTCAAAGTATTTAGATACTTCATTTAGCTGGAAATGTGTATGGGTTCATGCATTTTAGCCATGCTGCACCTGTGGCTGTGGTATTTGCTAGCCACATCCGTTACTGACAAAACAAACACATTTTGCACTGCGCTGGGGTTGTGTCTCCCATACAAGTTTATGCAAATGCAAGTCTAGTGTAAAGGTACACAGGTTTACTTGAAACCTAATGGTTTACCTTGTGTTAAGCCTAGCCTTGCCCTAGCCCGGTACTGTACCACACTGCAGTGTGTCTGGTGAGAACGAGCCCTAAAGCTTTTATAGAAATATATGCTGATTATGTATATTGTGAAATGCTAGAAATGTATTGTATAGTATATAGGATCATCCAATGACAGCCAGCGTGCATAGCAAAACTTTTCTTTTACTTTTAAAACAGGACCTAGATCCAACAATGACTGGATGAGTAACAGTGGGACAAAACCACGGGGAGAAAATTGAAACAGGCTGGACCTGGGAGTCCATCTGAATAATGAAGCACCACCAGGGAGCAACTCTTCCTATGGCCAGAGGTAGAGTAACAATGAAGGACCACTACTTATGATTTTGTCGCTTGGGTAGCTGTAGCTCTCCTTTCAAGATCATAGCAGAGTACACACATGCCGTATGGCAGGATCCTCACCCCGGATAGCTCAGCTGCATCACAGCTACACCGTAACTGTATCTTTCGAGGGAGCGGTGTTCTATTTGGCTCACCGACTGCCCACGTGGTTGAGGGAACCAGGCTTGGCCACAATACTCCAGCTCAGTTACCCCTGTATCATCAGTAGGGGTGGTCGAAAATTTCGCAATGAGAAATTCTAAGTAGAATTTTCAAAGTTTTTGCAAAAATTTCACAAAGTCGAATTTCGACGTAGCCATTTTTACTTTTTGACTGAAAACTGAATTTTTTATAAAATCACTTATAGTGTTTGGATTGAGCCTATACGAAAACAGCTGTAATTGCGGGTTGATAGAACAGGTATAGACCTCTGTACGCCCAGCTTTACTTTCGCCCCCCACCTTCTGAAATTTATATAGAGGACTCCAAAAATCTCATTAAGACAAGCATTGTCATGTCATCGACACACACCTAAATTGCTACCCTGACACAGTGCTGTGAAATAAATATATTGCGATTCTCTTTTTAAAAAGAGTATATTCTGTATATTCTTGTTTAGGGCTTGTTTCCACATGTGCAGCCACCCACGGTGAGTTTTTAGGTTGCCAGTCACGCTGCGGCCACTCCCGGTTTTCTTTGTGTCAAGCTTTAAGAGGACAATAGACTATACACTCTTAAGGTGCCCATACACACATAGATGGGCGATAGATCGATGGCTGCTTCAGGATGTGACCAGGGTACCCCTCCACAGGATCAGACAGGAATCAAGCACCTAAAGTCTTAGACCTTGATTCCTGTCCCACCGATGGGCGCCCGAGCACAGCGTGTTGACTAGAGATGGTCGAATTTTTAGACTAGCTGACTTTGTGAGCTGATAGCAAAGCCTCTGAAAATTAAATCATCACCAAAATTGCTAAAGATGTAGAAAAGGGTTGTGGGAACACATAAAAAATATTTGTTTTTGCTCTAGCACATTAACCGCCCTAGCTTCAGGGACGGTACCATCTCATCCAGCGCTGCTACTCCCACTATCGCACTGGACGAGATGGGGCCATCCAGTGAACATCGGGGGACCGACAGCTCATACTTACTGTTTTGCGCTGTCCCGGTGTCCCCGATGCGACATGCTGGCTGCTGGCTCACCCCCCCCCCCCTCCGAGGGACGTGAGGACGTCACATCTGGGATGCGGTGGGAAATTTGAAAGTGAATAGCACAAAATCTTGCCCAAATGAAGTCTCTGGTACCCCAGATGTGCCCATTTGCAGTACCCTCTCTTCCCTGGTGTGATTTAACCACATCCATCACACCAGGTTAGAGAGGATTAACTGCAAATGGGCACATCTGGGGTACCAGAGACTTTATTTGGGCAAGATTTAGTACATAGCAGCATAGCTTTGTGCCCTGATTTTTGTGTTTTTTCATTTATTTTATTATAAAATACATTTTTATTTTACATAATTGTTTGTTTCAAACATTATCATATTCAGGATGTCTATTAGACCCTTGTACGGACAGATTTTGGGAAGTTACAGGCCTACAACATAAAAAAATGACGTGGTTGTTAGTCATGACCATTCACGTCTATTGCCGCGGTCAGGGGCGGTCTGCCACCAGCGGCCCATGATCAAAAATGAAGTGAGCTGAGTTTTTAGGTAGCGAGTCACACTGCGGCTGCTCCTGATCACCCCCGTTCGTGTCCGGGGAAGAGCCCTTAAAGTGCTTCAGCATTACTGTTCCATGTTTAATATGGTTTCTGGGGCTTATTTATGGTCACATTCACTGTTTGCAAAGATGCGAAAATTCATTACACTACAGTATGTATGTAAACATGTAACTTTTTGAATTTCAAAAATCGATTTTGCTATGTAGTGTTTGACTGGGACCAGGGTATGTCCCCTGACCTATCAAAAGATAATGACAGGTCAGTCCAATGTTTTTTTTAAATGTGCATGCAGATTTGCTAGATATTGTGTGATGAATTATGAAGTGCCCTATACATTAAAATCTCTATAGGAAAATGGAATATGTTTAAAACTATTTTGTATTGCAGTAGCAGGACACACATCCATTCAGTTTATGCCCCACTATTATTACAGTGTTGGTGAAAGATCTAAAGGGAATTGTACATTTAAGCTGCCCATACAAATCACGATGGGTGCTCGATTGATGACCTGATCAAGCACAGTGTGGTGACATCACGATGGAGCCACCACGCTGCGCTCGGGTGCCCATCAATAGGATGTACCACTTTAGGTGCTTGATTCCCATTGGCCCTTTGGATGGGGACCCTGGTCTATCTATCTATCTATCTATCTATCTATCTATCTATCTATCTATCTATCTATCTATCTATCTATCTATCTATCTATCTATCTATCTATCTATCTATCTATCTATCTATCTATCTATCTATCTATCTATCTATCTATCTATCTATCTATCTATCTATCTATCTATCTATCTATCTATCAAAACTATAGGTATTGATAAAAGGCATACATTTATTCCAGTAGTATTTTAAATAGTATCTGAGTCAGCTTGTACATAGATAAATGGAGAACCTTATCTTTTAACTGGATGACTAGGATGAATTTCCTAAACAGAGTAGAACAGTCCGGTCAGGGACCTGACTATGCTGTCTGGCAGGGATGAGTAAGTTCCCAGAACTGACCAAACACTGTTGCAAACCATTGGAGGTTGAATGGTTCACAGAATGAGTGTAATGGCAATTAGTTTATCTACTCCTTAGTCATATTACCGCTTCAGTTTGTGGAAAACCCTAAAAAAAATTACTGGCAGCATAGGCACTTAAAATAATGCATTTCGTTTATCTTCTGAAGTATATTGGGAAATCCATGTTTTGTGATCTATTCTATGTGGTCTTATTTTATTTCCCTGCTATAGATCCTGTTTTAAACATGTAGTTATAAGGCCAAAGGCCCATGATTTTTAGAGTTGATAGTGCTACATAGTGGAAAAGGAATATTCGTGGTTACATGGAATGCACCATACAATGTGTAGGAGTTAAAACCTCACTACAAATATTTAAGCTATTAGTTCATCAGTGCAAACTCTAGTTTAAAGCTAGCCACACATGGTTCGATTTTAGCATTTAATCGACGCTTTTCGATCAAAAAAAAACAATTGATTAAAAAAAAATCGGTGTGCTGCCCACATAGTACAATCAACGATCATTGATCAACTTTTGTCAAATCGTCGATTGAAAAGTGATCGGACATGTTGGAAAATTTTGCTCGATTGGTTGTTTTTTTTGGCTCGTTGTTTTGGCTACTTCCCTTTAACTTCCAATCGAAAATAAATCGTAAGAGGAATTCAATCAACGATTTTGGATTACTTCGATTAACTTTTCAGTCGAAATTGAACAATAATCGTACTCCCCATGTGGTGTACATCGATTAAATTAAAATTGATTTTTGAATTTTTTTGATCGAACTACAAAATCTAATCGAACCTCGATTGAACACTAAATTGAACCATGTGTGGCTAGCTTAAGATTCTGAAGACACTGCTTTTAAAATGGTCAGTGCTTAAGAGAGCTTTTCTTTTTACACCTAAGTAGTAAGGACATCCATCCTTTTCTCGTCATTGTTACCCCATACTGCTGCATAATACAGTTATAGCATCACGGTTATTGCTACTTTAGGGTCTTAAATAGGAAATAGAATACACTTTACCATTGGTCTGCAACCGCTGACATTATCTGAGTGAAAGCAGTATTAATCATTGACAGAACTAAATCAACCTAACCTAACCTAGTAAGTACCAGCATCCTATATAGCCTAATAAACTAGGGAATATATACACACATATCAGGTTCAGGAATCAACCAATGACAATAGGCAGCTTATGTTTCAATAAACCTTTATTCTACAGTGAGGCCCAACCTGGTCTTGGCAGTAAAAACTGGTTTTCAAACTGTGAAAAATCTCAAAGAAAGTTAAGTTTTGGGGTATCCCATTAGCATGGGAACTCTGTTTGATCAAATCACTGCACCCAGGTGGGGCCAGTGGAAGTAAGGCCAAAGCAACTCAAAGCAACCCACAGCAATGCAAAGCAATGGATATCGACTGTGGTTTATGGTCCTGTCCGATATGCCTGGGATGGCCACATATGATATGGGCCAGATAGATTGCCGTGAGCGCAGCTTTCACAATTTACTAAAAAATTTTTTTGTAAATAAAGATTTGAATATTTCTAAATACAGTCTTACATTCTATTTAACTCAATCTGCAAAAAATGCTGAGTGGATTAACAGGCAATACAACTGTAGGGACACATAAAACAAAACGACCATGTTATAGCTAATCTTTCCTAAAGTAATGAAAACAATTATCTATCTTTACATGACGTAACCCTGCCATGAAATAAAAGGACATATTGGGAGGGGAGTTTGGCTATACAAAAACGTCTCTACTGAGAGGAGGATTCCCCAAGGGAAGTTGTGTATTGCTTTGTACATGTTACCTCCCTAAATCATACTTAACACATTTCCTTTATATACTTAGAAAACGCCTCCCCCGCGCCTCCATTGATACTGGCACCCTACCTCTAGGATTTAGGTGGGACAGAAAATACTCCCCTCCCCCAGCACCTTTTCAAAGTCCTCTCTAAGACTTTACCTATTACAAGGTGAGTGTAAATCTCATAGGAACCCCTACCTGTTCCAACTACTACTATTACAGGATCTGGAACTTATGCTAACACCCCCTTTCCTCGCACCCTAGCACCATATACCTTTTTGCAATAATATCTCCTGAAGAAGCGAATACTCGCAAAACGCGTCGAGATGCAAAAGATTACATAAAATGTAACATGGTGGACACAATTTCATGATTATGGACTTTATTAAATTAACTTTTGCACCTTCATACTTGTGTATGCAAATTGATGCCTCTGAAAATCCCTTTACCCACCCCCACATGCAAATGCTGGAGTGGGAACATCTTTAATATATATATGTATTATTTATGTATGTATGTATATTTTCCCTCTTTACTATTGCTATGTACATGTTGGATTTACAATAAAAAAGTTGGACTATTACTTCAAATGCAGATTTTTGTACTATTTAGCTACAATAAGTTGAGCCTGCATATTGATGGACCTCAGATCCTAACTAAAATATTGTGATGTTAATATAGGCAGGAGTATGCATTCATCTGTGTCTGCATCTGTACAAAAACGCTGTGTGCAATGTTTTCATATGTACAACAGGACCTAATTATTCCTGGCAGGATACATTATGTGCAGCAATCCAAAGACAGACTAATCTAACTCTAAATGTGATCTCTTTTATTTTGTAAAGAATTTCGAAGAGGGAATTAATTCCCTGGATACATCCTCAGGAAAGGTAGTTCTCCATGTTTTCTGAAAAGTTAAACCTTGCAGAAGGAACGTTTCTAGACTTTGTGTCTCTGCAGTGCGGTATCCAAAGAATTACTGCTGGATGTTTTTAATTATGCCACACGTAAAGGACTGAATACAACAACGTGTTTAATTCAACCGTGAGGCTGGTTTATGTGAGCTCTGTGTTCATTTAAAAAAAAGAAAGAAAAAAAAATAGACTGGCTGGCACTTGCTTTGCTGTGGTCTTTCTATGGCACCATAACATTATGGGAGACTTTCCCAACCCCCTACCTAAAGGATGGGAGGTAATGCTGACGGCTGGGAAAGGAAATAGCTAATAAAACCAAAAACTCTGCGGCTCTCTGGAGCCAGTGATGCTGAGATCTGGTTAATTGCACAGAATTCAAAGATCTGGGGTGCACTTGCCAAACCTTAAATATAATATTGAGTTTCACCTTGTAAGCTCCTTCTTCCTATTGCTTTACTGTATATTCCCTTCCACCAGCTTAGCACGGGGTTTGAATTAAGAGGGAAGCTGATCAGTGTTTGATTGCTACTTAGTCCAATGTATCCTGCGCAGCCCAACAGTTCGTGCCTGCTCTCATGGACTTTAAAATGAAATATGTCTTGCCTTGGGTTTGAAGTGTTTTCTTTGAAATGATTCAAATCAGAGTTAACTAAATCCACCGTAATATGCTGAATAACCCACACTGGTTTTGTCTTACAAATTCTTTCCCCATTCAAGATGGGAACAAGATAACATTGGATCAGGTTCACCAGCCTTAAATGGGCAGTGTTTGTTATGCATTTTGTACAGACAAATTCAATTCTAGGTAGGTGGTGACAGATGTGAGTCACAGTACCTTGTAGGCTGCCAAAATAAAATAAAAATATATATAATTATAGCATAAACCGCACATTAGACCCCTTTTGGTATTTACATATAGTTATTTATTTGATTTATTTCTTTTTTTTTGTAGCGTATAATTTAGCGTTTAGCGTTTAGCGTTTTGTTTTTCTCTGCCTTGGAAAAGAACATTTATGTAGTTTTATTAAACTTGGGGTAACAGTGGAGTGCTTTCTGGGAACAAATGACACCATCACAGCCACAGCCCCAATATCACAGAGCCATATAACATTGGGATTCCCATCTCTGAGTGCCTTCACAGGCTATCACTATGTATGTGTAGGCTTCTGATATCCTTCTTACATCTCAGGGATCTTTTAATGACTACCAAACCTGAAGGATGGAGTTATTAATCAGGAACGCACAATGTTCTAGGACTAGCTAATTGTGAACAGGCAAGATGGTAACATACGTACTCAATGATCATCTCACTGGATAGACTTGCCAGCCCTTGCATCTGTCAGTCATACGTCTCAATAGTCAAAGGAAAAAAAACACTTTGACATAAGGCTATGTTTCCATTATACGTCGGGATCCCTCCGCTAAGCCTATTGCTTGGCGGGAGGTCCCGATGGAGCACATTTACTTACCTGTTCGGTGGATGCTGTGTCTTCACTGCACCGAGCCGTTACGCTGATGCAAGGCTGAATGTAGTCGAGTACATTGAGCCTCTGCATCGACGGATGTCTAAACAGAGCATCCGCCGAGCAGGTAAGGTCTCTGTGCTCCGTCGTGATCCCTGCCAAGCAATACGCTTAGCAAAGGGGGTCCCGACGTATAATGGAAACATAGCCTTACACTGCAAAGGGGCAAATAATTTTCCTTTGCCTTAATGAGGGCATTGGGTCTGGTGAAATGGGGGGGGGGGGCACCCCACGGCAAGTCTTACATGCAATAATAATTAATATATTAAACTCTGCACATGCAACTTCATATGTATTTTGTCCTGAACTCTATCTTCTGTCTTGAAAGACAGGTTCTCTTGAAAAGTAACCTGATACCCTGGACCCTTAAGAAAATCTATCTTTTTTTGTAAATCTTAAAAAAAATTGCCACGTGTATGGACACCTTTAGTTACTACAGTTGCAAACTGAATGGTTGCTGTCATTGATTAGTCAACATGCTGTATTTCAGTTGCACAATATAAGACTACCTGCCCATGTGTCTCACATGAAATTAATAAAAAATCTAGTAGGAAAATTTTTTTATCTGGTAGTACAAACCTCGGAAGCTGGGAGAATATTAGCCTTAATGAGAGTGAATTGAATTTTTAAGGTTGATTCATCTTTGACAGCTAGCAGTGGGATTACAGATGTTATTTTTCTAACAAAGACAAGTGCAATCTCCCCCAGTGACTTTAATATTGACACAAGAGTGGTCTCCTTAGACTGTGAATCATCTCTAATGCTCATTGCAGTTGGCCAGGTATGAATACCTGCTAAGAAAACAGATAACACCAATTAATGCTTAAACAGTCTAGTCACAGTTACAGGATAACATGATTTGACATTCTGAATAGTCTACAGACTGTACCAAGTCAGCATTATCATTAGTTTGTTTATGGAACTTATCAAGTCATATTAGTATTCTCATATCATGCTTGAGGCAGATGTCACGGTACGTGACCTTTCACGGAAGAGAATAAATTCTCTTCTTCCACTTGGTCAGGTACAGCCTTTGAGCTGTCAATATCTTGTTAGTTCTTACCTTTTCCAAGTATCCAGGTTTTCACCCTCAATCTATACACAGGTACATCAAATTTAATCCTTCTATTCCGGTCAAGAGGTAACGGAATCCACTTTCTGAAGACAATTGTAATTCAGGATTATTCATCCACAACAAAAAAAAAGTGTAAAATGTGTTTAACAAGAATCTGCCAACTGACCAAAATAATGGAAGTTTACAGCCAATGCTAGGACATTGAAATAAATAGGTAAGCAAAGTAACTTATAAAATGCCGCACTGAGGTATCTCACACTATATCACAGTCATTTAAATGGATGGGAGATTGTAAAGCAACATCCTGTGACACATAAACCACAACCACCATGAACTTATAGTAGTATCACAAATGCAAATGGATTGTGCGTTTTGATCTGATAGAAAAAAACAAACGTGTTTCAGCATCATATCCCATTTTGTGCGGTTGAATTAAATTAAATGTGTGGAGTCTCCATTTAATTACTCACAGGGAATGATTCTGCCAGGTTTCCTACAACTGGGATTGTATACATTACCACTGATTACAAATGTACATCTGCCAGAACCCAGATACATTGGCTTATGCTTACACACTTTATGTGTACTCAGAGTACAGGTGTCAAATCAGCAGAAAATCTCATTTGTAACGTATAGCTGCAATGTCCATTTGCCTCTACAGCTCAATATTATTTCTGCTTTGCTACTGCTTTTGTATTTATTGCCTTATACACATACAAAAAGACACATATGTAAACACATAATTACAAATGAGTTCCTATAAGAAAAGGGTAATTTCTCTAACTGAAAATATGTTTTTGCACATGAAATAAGAATGAAGGGAAAACCTAGTGAGAGCCAGTATCCAGGTAAATAAAGAGCTGCTCCATAATTTTACCTTTCTGTAATATTGCGCTTAGCCACCTGTGCTGTATACGCACACTGCCCACTAAGAAACCTCTGATTCTCTTATGGAACCCAGCCTTTATCATCAGCAATACCACCTGTCAAAATGACAGCAGGAACTTGCTTTGTTAACACACGGTGGCTGTAGCTGCTACGTTTTATTTTCATACAACACTCTTATCAACCCTGATTTACTCCCTCCTCCTCTTAGACCAGTGGCTAACTGAGTTGATATGGAGGGCCACAAGTGTGACCCTCAGCATCACTAAAGGGCACATAACATTTTCTATCTATACAATTACGACCTTTAATCAGTGGAATAGTGGGAACATAGTCACTTACCTGTCTGCTGATCCCCCCACCAACACTAGTGGAGGAGAGGCAAGGGACCTGCACCATCTGATTGTCAAAGCCAATCGCTGATTGGCTTTGACATATGCCTATCTTGTAAGTTTATCGCCTCTCCTCCTCTTCCCACTATAAGAAGATCCTGGAGGAGGACCTGTAAGTGGGGGATTGGCAGACAGGGCCGCATGCGGTCCCCAGGGCCACAGGTCTGGCACCTGGGTCTTAGATTATAAGAACTCCATTAAAATGTTGTATGTATTACTTTTATTTCTGTTGTATAAAAATAAACAATATAAAAAATTTAATTCATATACAGACAACTTTACCATGCAAAGTATCAGAAACAATATCATAAAAAAATCATTAGAAAACTGGATACATTACAGAAACACATAATAAATAATATTAGCGAAAAATTTAATAATGAGAAAAAGGGATCTATAATTTTGCAATGTAGATTTTTATCGTAAATATAATTATTTTTGGAACGCAATATTACATCAAAGTACTTACACTTACAAAAAAGTAATTACAAGTCCCGAAACAGAAATTGTTTTTTTTGCTGTAATATCATTGACACTTTCCTGCATATTAATAGAATACATTAACATTGCTGAAAATCTCTCTTATAACTTGAAGTGGACCTATCCCCAAAAATTTATGTTTTCATGAATGGCATTAGAATAATAGGGAGGAATGCAAAAAAAACAAAAAACAACTTACCTGTAATGAGCAATTCAAGAAGATAATCCAGCTGCTCTCCCTCACGTTCGGATTCTGGTCTCTGCAAGGCAAGGCAACACGTCACAAGAGCGCTTTGTTTTCTGGGTAATCTTGTGATTTACGTAATTATATTGAGGCAAATTCCCATAGAAGATCATGTTGCCTTGCAGAGACCCGGAAGTAAGGGAGGGCTGCGGGATTATCTTCTTGAATTGCTAATTTTTTAATTATTGCATTCCTTCCTATTATCGGCACTTCTAGTGTCATTCATGAAAATATAGATTTCTGGTGGTAGGTCCGCTTTAAGCCCCCCATACAGGTTTAGATTTCCACCAGTTTTTCCAGTCGATCGACCACCATGCACACTCACAGCGGTCAATTGACCGAAAAAAAAGGGTGGAAATCTAAAGATTTAAAGTGAAATCGTCGCCAAATTGATCTAAGCCATCACGGACACTACATTCTTATATCAATTAAATTACTTTGGACAGGGACCAGTGTCCCTGTCCAAAGTAAGTGCTGGCACACAACGGCAAGAACGGCCGTGTGTGATCATGTCATGTCGATCGGCTGAAAAATTTTGTATAAATCTAAACGTGTATGGGGGACTTTACCAATGACCTTTAAGTTTTAAACTAGCTCTAAACTCACCCCACTAGGATGGGATAATGTAAAGGAATGATGAAGAAACAAGTGTCCCAAATATAAATTTTGACCAGATGTAGAGTTACCAGATATTCAGTTATAGCCATTGTTTATTAATCTAAAAGTAATAAATTTTAACCCTTCTGCTGGGGCTCTCTATTGGATGTTGTCATATAGAAATATGTGTTCTACCATTCGTACAATTGGCCTATTTTATTATCTGGATTTAGTTTAATTGATTGTTAGGAGTACAGAACAAGAAGAAGTGTTGATCGCAAATATTCTAATTGCAAATGTTTACTGCAAATAACTGCACTTCTTCATAAACACGAATATTCGAGATTTTAACATCACTGTTCGGAAGTACCGTGCATTGCAATCGTAATAAGTGCATTTACAAGTGCAGATGTCTGCATGAAGGTAATAATGACTGCAGATCATGAATTCTCAAATTTACTAATTCATTGCAAATATTAGGCAAAACATTTGCGATATTTCGTGAATACAAATATTGCCTGTGAAGCAACAAATCTTCTTGACTGTTTGCAGTTGTAAAGATGCTTCAATTCCCTGGCATAACATTACAATTACGGGTTGCACTACAAGTATTGGAAAAAACAAACCAATTGTCTCTCTGAAAAAAATCTAGGCACGGTTCATGCATTTTGATAAATGCAGATGGTCAAAATATTGGAATTTGCATGGTTCAAAAAAATTTGAGGGTTCATAACGTCATCCAGTTTGGATATAGGTGAAATATTATTCATAATGTTAGTAAATTGGAGACTGAAGCTGGAAGCACAGGAGAAAATCACCAAATAAGGAGCAGCTATTGAATTAGTGTATCCTGCTGAATCATGACATCAACAGACATGAAAAATAATACACACACACACAAACACGAGCCGAAAACAAGTCTGCCCTCTCACACACAATAGCTGGAAAACAGGAGTGCAGTGGTGTTTTCCTCTGTCAGTTGGTCAATGTATTTTGTAAGCACTTCCATCCTGTCAAGTCCCTGGTTGGTCTACACCTGCTATGCTGACTCTGGAGGCAGTGCTGACCTAGCCTCTCCCTCATTTTACTGGCGCCAGCTCCTTGATGGGCCTTGCACTTTGATTATTTGTGTTAACAGTTAATTTAGCACCATAGACACGTGTGCCAAAGCTGCTTCAACTTCCTCCAGCCTTCCAACAAAATGGGACTTTTATGAGTTACCTTTAACAGCCCGGTCTCTTCCACCCCCTCTCCTCCGCAGCTGTAATCTTTTCTACATCTTGCAGGAAGAGAGCTATTTCTGGCAGTGCAGCCCCTAACACTCACACCAGTCAGCCTGATCTAAAAAAGATTTATAGATTTAGGGTCATGCAGTACAGAGAC
Source organism: Ptychadena robeensis (assembly GCA_036250615.1). Lineage (NCBI taxonomy): Eukaryota > Metazoa > Chordata > Amphibia > Anura > Ptychadenidae > Ptychadena > Ptychadena robeensis. The sequence goes on along the minus strand of CM070036.1, from coordinate 39,431,959 downwards.
GCTTTCCTGCTGAGAATGTTCTCTTGGGTCTTGTGGATTATGTCTATATTTATTTATTTCTCATTAGCCGTATTTGTTGTTAAGTCACTATTCACACTGCAAATTCTTCCTCTTATAAATGCAAGAATGAACTGTTAGAAAGGAACTAAATGTTAGAACAGCTATACTGATGTGTGTCATTAAACAGGAAAATGTTGAATATTAAGCAGACAAGTCAACTAGGCCCACTTGTAACTTGTAAAGAAAAAATAACATGCAAATAACACATATTCGTTAACTGTATGCTATTTGTTCAATAATAATTGAATAAAGTCATACACATCTTTTCTGACATGTGTCATGTATAATGTAGATTTTTTTTATACCTTTACCATACAGCTGTATAGTATCACATTAATTACTTAAAGCGGATTTAAAAAAACAATAAAAAATAAACATATATACATTACTCACCTACATCGGGTCTCCGTCCAGGGACAGCAACCCCTAAACTTACTTTTCCTGGCTGCTCGCACCCGCGCCACCATGTCTGGAGTGTCCAGTCCTCCGGCTTCAAGATGGAGGAGCGAGACAGTTCCGGTCTAGATCCACCCACCTTACCACATCTGAATATGCTAACGCTCCGCCCCTCCACATCACCTGATTCAGATGCTGCTGGCATGGTGCTTGGTCATATGGGAAAGGAGATTTCAGAAGTGACGTCTAATTTCCCATGTTCCCTTGCGGCCTGCCATAGCGCAATGTTATAGGGGAGGTGGAGCACCACCGAAGTTTTAATGATTTACAGGGTAACTATATTTTTTACATTTGACCTCTGGTCTGCCTTGCTATCGGCACCTTTGGTGACGATAATAGAAAGCTGATTCGGAGATGGTAGGTCTGCTTTAAATCCTTTCTTGTTTTACATGGAACAGATTTCACAAACATATCCGATAAATCTAAAATGTACTTTTGCTGAGATGAACACATCTACATTTCTTTAAAAATAATAATAATAATAATAATAATGGACCTGCTATATGTATTTCTCTTTCCAACTTTCTGGACTTAAAATTGCAGATGATATTGGCTTAAGGTACCCATACACGTTGCGATTTTTCAGGGACCGATGCGATATTCGATTTCGACGCCCGATTTTTGCTTTAGTGCTATTTTTTAAAGTCGGTCAGATGCCCGATTTTTCGGCCCCCGATTAGTCACTGCCCGATCGACCGATCGGCTGGTTGGATTGCGAATCTTTTAAAAGTGGCCGACTGACCGAAAATTACAGGCATCCTCATTCGGGACTCGACTGACTTTTCGGCTGATTTTTCTAAAAACAGCATCTGTCGGACTACATTTGCATGTTAGGAATCCTGAACGATCGACCTACCCGACCGACCGGATCGGTCTGAAGGGCTAAAATCGCACGAAAAATGGCAACGTGTATGGGTACCTTTACTCAATTGTTCTTTGTTTTTAAAAATGTTATTGTCTTTGTACACTTTGTTTACTTAAAAATATTGTAACCAAAGCTTGTAATAAAAGAAAGGTATAGACTGCCATTGCTGAGTATCTGAACTCCAGTTGTTTTAGTGTTACAATGATCTATTGACTTTAAGCTGGCCATACAGGGATAGATTTTTTGGTTGATTTGCAAATGATCGACCCGCCGATCGCATACAAATTAGTGCATGTATGCATGACAGCTTTAGAGCTAGTATGTAGATCTGGAGATTTTCCTTTTTTTCAGTCACAATATGTTTTGTTTCATTGATTGTTCTAGGCTCTGTGCATACTTTACAAGTTGTATAGACCAAATACTAGCCCACTGAAACACTTGCAACATCTAGACTAGGGGGGGGGAGACTTTTTGACTTGTGGGCCACAATGGGTTTTTAAATGACCAAGAGCCTACAAGGGCCGCTCAGCATAGGGATATTTAAAAAAAGAAAATATGTAAACAAATGAATAAATAGAACTTTTGATAGAGGAGTTTAAACATTATATTGCAGGTAAACTATGGCCTTTAGGAAACAATCCAAACAATTATCCTCTAGGTGTTATCTTCACTTATTGCAGGGAATGAGGGTAGCCAGAGCATCTTGACACCAAGCTGACAAAAGGCCAAATTAAAAGACTAAAGTGCCCCTTTTTTTTTCTTGTTTCAGTTGAAATGATCCTTTACTCCCTGCCTCAGTGACACCTGTTACCAGCATGAAAATATAATGGATAATAATGCATGGTATTGCAGGGTTCCCATACCGAAAAGTAAAAAAAAAAATCTCCCTACAGGGGACAGACATCATTAAAATCGTAATTTTCAAAATAACTTCTGATTCTAGATTTATATATAAACTTACAGGATTTGTTTTTCTTTTGGAACTACATGAAATAGGTTTTTATTTGTAATAAAATATAAGATTTAACAGCCTAAGCCGAGCCGTGTACAAACCAGGGAAGGTATTTTTAGAGCAGTAAAAATAGGGTTAAATGGCCAGTCGCCTTCATCAGTATTCATTTCTCATGGTCTGAAAATTCAGAGGTTTTCCCTCCAACAAATGATCAGAATATATTGGTCAAAAATAAAATAAACTGCACCATGACTTATACATAATGACCACAAAACTGCTGGCTTAATCGAAAAGTTCCCAGCCAACCTGAAAATAATTCTCATAAACTTGCCTAATATATGATTACAACTCCTGTGGCTTTTCCAGGAACACTTCCCATGCTGTATCTCAAGGCAGTGCATTCCTTGGAAAAATCTATTCCATCTACAAGCAGTTTATGGAGCTTTTAAAGTAGCTCAAATTGTTTTTATAGCTACGTTAAGCTTTCTGTTAAGTTGGAAAGTGAGCGGTACATGAACATAAGATTTTTTTTCCCCTAGCTTGTGATTTATATATAGATGTTGGACACCTGATAGGAATTTATTTAGCAGAGACACAGAAACCTTTTTGGTAGGTTTGATATGGCTATTGTTTTTCATCGGCTGCCAATTGTATAAGCTTTTACAATTGTGAGATGCCTGTGCTTCCATTGCACCCAATGCTTTCAATTATTTTGAGCAGCATGGCAGTTAGGATTTTGATGACACAGGAAGGAATTAAAATCAGATGCCAAATATTTTCAAGGATTTTTATAAATGCCGCATATGAGGACACATTTTTCTTTTTTGCTATAGAAGGTACAACTGGAAATACCACTCCAATTCTATAAGAATAGTTCAAGTACATTTATTCCAGAAACATTTTGGATTGACAGCTTTGTCTAATAGCTCACAGTGCCACCATTTGCATGACCAGTCCGATAACTGGTGTGCAGGTGATTTAGGGAAAGAGAAGGGAAATGCAGACCTGTTGAGCTTTGCAGCATTGAAGCAGCTAAAGTGTATCAATTGTTAGGATTCTTATCACTGATTATCATACCTAATATCAAAATCTAATAAGGGAAACTTAAGGCCGCCACACACACACACACAGAGCTGCGGCCGATATTGCTGCCGACCGATGTGCGCGCACGGGGGGTGCCCACATGGGGCGACAGATCCCTGTCGCCACAAAGCTCGGTCGACCAGAGAGCGGACATGTCCGATAATCTCTGGCCAATGCGTTAGTTTCAATGGAGACCGGCGTCTCCGGCAAGGATGTCCCCTGATGCTATCACGCTGCACTCCATTGCTGATCTGTTGGTCCCCACTTAGTACTTCCGGTATTTGAAATGTGGAGGTGCTGCAGAAGTGGGGTGGGAAATTAGGAGGGCAAGTAAAGGCTCTCTCCTTCCTAAGATCAAAATCCAGAAAATATCCGGGATTTATTGAAATCAGGATTTGGCTGGGAAAAAAACATAAAAACGTGACTTTCCCAGCTAAAACTGGAGGTATGGCTGGTAAGTTATTAGACTAAAAGTGGGTTAACACGTGTAGATTTTTTTTATTTGATCAACGTAGAACGAACAATTTTTTGGTTGAAAAGAAATCTAGAATGGCCAATTTGTTTGATGGATGAATTTTGTTTGACCTCGAACAAAAAATCGGTGGAAAGGTCATCGAACATGTTGGTAAATTTTTATCTGTCACTGTAATTTCGAATGTATTTCGATAAATGAACGAACAATGTTCAACAACAAAAGTCCTTTCAGGCCCAATGGCAGTTGTTTAAAAAAATCATGTGTAAACCCACCTTAAGCAGTCTATAATGCAAAATGGCTGTAGGCCACAAGAGCCTTCTGATAAACAAATTACTTACAAAGGGGATTACTAGTTCTGAGATCCAACATCTGTAATCAAGGTACCACCGAGTCAAATATAAGCAGAGGTAACTAATTTTACTACAAAAACCTGGAATGACTGCATAGCTCAAGTAAATGCGTAGGGTGGGAAATGCAGTAGCTAAGCTTTTTGAGGAATGTCACTATTAGAGATGGCTGTGAAATGGTGTGAGTTAATTGTGAACATGGTATCCTGACTGAATAGCTGCAGATATATAGAAGTGTCATGGGAACACGACTGTTGTGGTCATCAGAATGAATGGACTGCCTTCCTGGAACTAACGGTAACATGCAGAGTACCAGAAGCTGTATTTGGATACTACCTTTAACGTATAACCGTAAATGAATAACTTCTTTGTCGAGTAGCCGACTTATTAGGTGTTCAGCAAAAAATGCTCTGTGCAGACTTTGGATGGTGAAAGAATGCTGCTGGAGACATACGCTGGCCACAATGGTGAGATCATGGCTATGTGACCTTTGTAGAGGCCAGAAGAACGGTGGAAAAACTGGTATAAATATGTCATACATTCCTAAACTGTAAGGTTTACGGAAAAAAAATAAAGCTCGGTTGATAGTCTATTTCCACAAATCTTTAGAATATTGTTTTCCTTACAGTTTAATTCATACAAGGCACACAATTTAATGGGAAACATGGGTTATATTTACTAGGCTGTCTCACACAATAGATCAACCCAAGTTATTGCTAGAAACAAAGGAGTAGACTCTGCTAGAAAATGGAGGTTTCTACTAAGGCCATCATCTAACGAATTCAACCCTTGCTGTGTATATATATATATATATATATATATATATATATATATATATATAGTATTGTTTCTGCAAATAACATTAAAAGAATGCAGAGAATTCCTAAAAATAGAGAAGAGTTTGTTGATTTTTCAGACTTTTTGGCTGGTATGGATAGTTTATTTTTCATGGTGTCAATATTGTGTAAAAGACAGTGTTCCTTTGGCCTTTTGCTTATTTTATCTCTGAAAACAAATCATTTATTCTAGTTGTATTTTTTTTCTATTTCCTTCATGATAGAATCTTTTGTTTTCACTTGCTGCGTCTCTAGTTTCCAAGAATTCGAGTCTTTGCTGCGTATGGAGACACTGGGTTCAGTGGTCTGCTGTGGCTAGTACACAGCCCAAGGTCGAGGATTCCCTCCTTTTCCTTCCCACTATTGTCCTGCATCCTGCAGGTTCTATTCCTTACACCAATACTTGTGTCGTGACTGAGGAGACTGGCACCAGGCACACTCTACTATCACTGTGACAGCTGCTGAGCACTTGCCAAATTCTAATTACAATAGGGTAACCTCAGTGCATCGCAAAGAAAGGAAACTTTCAAGAAATGATACACTTGTAGTCATAATATTGTTTGAATTACTACAATGGCATCGATGTACTCATTGTGCAAATTATATTTAATATAAATTGACTATTATTAGATGTAATAGCAACAGGTGCAGTATGACATCAAGTTCTGGTGCTCTTTGAAAGTGTGGCAGTGCACAATTGCCGCAGTAATTCCTGTTGCAGTGAGGCTACCCCTGAATTACAAAGGTTAAAGCTAATAAAGCTATATGCCATTCCAGTGCATATATGTGAAAAATATGCAAATCTATTTCTAAACTAAAGTTTATGTTCCCCTTTAAATGCAAATTTTTGCAGGCTACTTCTCTACAAGACTTGACTTTTTTTTACAATCTCTTCTTTCTGGCACTTATGCCTGCCATACATCCACAGATGGGTGCCGACAGACATACCGGATATGCACCGGAATGCAAATGTGATGACGTCATCACGTTTGCATCCTGGTGCATTATGGGGCTGCTTCAGTCGGCCGGCACCCTTTGTGTGCCGGCCATTAGCTTCAATGAAGACGCCTGTCTTCATTGAAGCTAATGGCATCAGCTTGCATCGGCCAGAGAATATCGGACATGTCCGTTCCCCACCCATGTGGGCACACGCCATTAAGCGGCCGATTTTTCCACTGACCAACGGCGCGAGCATGCACTACCGTCGGTCAGGTGAAAAATTGGCCGCTTATCGGCATGTGAATGCCAGGCATAAGTGTGATGGGTTGGCATCTGACATTATTACCCACAATAAAAGGCCTATAGCTCTGTAAAAAAAATATACACTGCTCAAAAACAAAATTGAAACACTGACCCGAGTTAACTATGGGAAAACTCATCTCTCTGCCGGATTCCCTCAGCAATTGGGAGCATCTGCATGTATACCGATGCTTCTGTGTCTGCCCCCAATCGCGTCACGCAAAGGGGGTGGGGGTAGGCGGCGCCATAGACCTCCATGTAAATGGAGGGGCGTCACCTTTTCCCAGCATAGGAAAGCGCGGCGGAGCACACGATTGCCCATGGCGTGGTATTAAAAAAAACCGCGCCATGTGCATAAAGCCTAGGAGGTTAAACAACACAATGTAACTCCAAGTCAATCGCACTTCTGTGAAATCAAACTGTCAACTTAGGAAGCAACACTGACTGACAATCAATTTCACATTTCACGGACCACTATCTCCTTTGTATGACCCCTGCCACAAACCTGGACTTTGCATCTGTCACTGTTTCTG
>CM070036.1:39406003-39416748 GCA_036250615.1 Ptychadena robeensis | reverse complement strand
TTAAGCAACTTTATTTAGCCCGAATTAACTCGGGCTAAACACCCAGAAGGTTAAACTGAAAAAACAGAAAAAATATCTGTGAAATTGCTACACTATTATGCTAGCCATACACATGCCGATAAGCGGATGATTTTTAATCTGACCGATGGGCGTGCGCGCTTGCGCCGTCGGTCAGGTTAAAAATCGGCCGCTAATCGGCATGTGCCCACATGGGGCGACAGATCCCTGTCGCCCCACTTCTCGGCCGGCCAGAGAACAGACATGTCCGATCTTCTCTGGCCGATAGGAGCCGATGAAAGCTGATGCCATAAGCTGCAATGAAGCGGCGTCTTCATTGCAGCTTATGGCCGGCACACAAAGGGTGCCCAGCCGATTGAAGGGGCCCCATAATGCAACGGGAGGCTAACGTGATGACGTCATCACGTTAGCGTCCCGGAAACATATCGGGACTAGTCTGCCTACACACATCGGCGTGTGTATGGCAGGCATTAGGAAAGGCAAAATTTGGTTCATCATGAGAAGATAATACATTTATTAAACTCAGCAATTCAAACAGAACTGGACATCCACAGAAGAAAACAGTGGTGAGTAATCACTTTTCATGGAGAAGAAGAGAACCCCCTTTATAAATGTCAATCTAGTGAATAACATTCTCCAACGGGGAGGCCTTTCCCTACTCAAGTCTAACGAAAAAAAGATACAATCTTTAGTAAATACAGGGGTGCACTGCAAGGTGCAAGTCACTCATAAGCCTCAAGAAAGGCTAGGTTAGGCTTAAAAGACCAGCACAGTTTTGAAAAAAACAATCTTTGAATAGATGAAACCAAGATAAACTTCCACCAGAATGAAGGCAAGTAAAAAGTATGAAGGCACTGACGAGCTCATGGCACTGGAACATGATTGTGTCTCAATTAATTCTGAGGTGTTCAGAGCCATACTATCTGCTCAAATCAAGCTAAGTTTACATTTATGGAAAGGTTTCATAATACAGATGGACAATGACCCAAAACATACAGCCAAAGAACTCCATGAATTTATTCTTGAATGGTCAAGTCTGTCACCTGACCTGAACACTGTTGAGCTGCATTTCACTTGTTGAAGACAACTTTTGACAGATAGGCCCAAAAACACATAGCAACTGAAATCCACTGCAGTAAAGACATGGCAGAACATTAAAACTAAGGAAACCTGGGATGAAGGCTTAAGACGTCATTGCCAGCAAAAGTTTTTTTAAAAATTAGGAAAATGTCTCTGTCCAAAATTATGGACCTAAATATATGTATAGTATTTTAGTATATCTCCCATCTCCTCCCATCTCCCATTTTCTCCAAGGCAGGATGTAGAAGTGCTTCTCCTCAACCTTGTAAACCTAGGGTTCACTCTGTATGTTTTAACAAGAACATTTGGGCTACATTGTAATCCACATTCTCAAAACAATAGAGGAAGTTTAATGAAAGCATGTGTTCCTTAACTGCTGAAATCTGAGCTATATGTATTGTTGTTGCATCAATGACATTATAACATTTTAGCTGATGTGCCTATGTGTGTTTTTCAATGTACGGTAAATAAACAGTATGTAGATAGATATCACATGAACAACTACTTTCAGCATGGCAAATTCTCAATAACCAGAGCATGGAAGTATGTGATGTTCCGTATCACTTTCATTATAACAAATAACAGACCAATTTATGGAGGTAAATCTATAACATACAATCATTTCTGGCACTACCTAAAACCTATGACCCAGTTGTGTTTAGAAAACTCTGGCCAAACTGCCTTCGTAATGTAAGCAAAATAAATGTTATAGTTATTTAAAGCACTAAAAGCACATAGAAAAACTGAATTAGATCTCCAACATTTGTTCTCATAATAAGTGATTTTACCAAAAATCACTTAGGTGAAACTTGAAGATTTACATCTCCATTACAAGAGTATAAAGCACAGCAAATGGAATACATTATAGAATAAATACATGACATTTATAGCTATGGTACATTCCTAAAAGTACATTGATCACACCAGTCAAACAAAATTTGTTTGTACCTGAAGCTAAAGTATTTTAGGCACACTATTCTCACATGCTCCAATGAAAATAAATATAGGTTTCCAAAAATTTTGAAATGATTACATTGGATAAATAATGACAAGGTATTGTTTATATGTGCATTTGATTGAGTTAAAGGACACTTGGCACTACTTTTTCAGGGTAAATCCCACAGTGATCATATTTAACACTAACTAACATATATGCAGATGACAGATAATATAGCATTAACTTTTTAAGTTTTTGGGATCTTTATATTTAATTATAGTCATTCTCAACCAAAGACATGAAATCAGACAGGGATAAAAATTAAACCAAGTAATACAAAGTAAAGTATATTGTCTTACCAATTGATATTTCTATATATTAAAGATTATAGTTGAACAGCAGATACAAATGATTTAATTAAAATATTTTTCCTTAGAACCACAAAGGATATAAATCCAACCTGTGTGCATCACATGATTTGGGAATTTTTCTGGTCCCATCTATTCAACATGCATCAATTAAAACAGATATAGCTAATTTAGCTAATATAAAGGTGAAAGGGGCCAACTTGTGTGTGGCACTGTATTTCCAGCTATGACCAAATAAGTACTATTATTCTCTGCTCACAGTTCTGTGATTGGTCAGCGATGATGTTATCAATATTATATTATACAAAAGTTGTGCAAAAACATTCCCAGCAATGCCATATGCTCCATAAGGAATGGCCTATGGTCTCCAAGACACTGTCCCAACAGAGAAGACAAAACTAAGATTTCTTTTATGATGTTTTGCTATCTCTGTTGGCTACAGGGGCTGTAACATTGGTGCATGGAAAAGGAGACACCTAAGCTACTTTGTACTTATGTCACCGGATATTCAAGGGTGTGGACCCACTGAACCAACTTGCACAGTTGGCAAAGGTGCAATCCAGGGCGCACAGTCTAAGCGGACTCCGTGGGATGAGCCAAGGGTCTGAAGCCGGGAAGACAGAGGAGGTACTGGAACGAAGTGCAGAGGATCAAGAGGTAGGGACGAGCAGAGAGTCTGGAACCAGGAAGTCAACAAGCAAGGAGGCTGGAGGTAAACACATGAGTCCTATTGTCCAGGCACCTTCCTGGTGCCTGAGACTCTATTAAATAATGCAGGAGGGATAAGCAACTGACAAGGTAAGTAGCATCACAAGTGTCCAGCAGAAGGAGCTCTGCTGCAGGAGAGTTACTCTCTTAGGCAAGGAAGGTATGAGGAGCTAGATGCAGGCAATGCAGAAGCTGCAGACACAGATCCCCTTTCCCTGTGGAGATCTTTGACAACTTATATCTCATAGGTATACATAGGAATCACTCTACAATAAAGCCATGACTCATTCAAAGGGAGGTACTGGTCATGTTCAACCATGTTGTATAATAAGTCTACTGTGTTTTCCCCAAAATAAGACAGTGTCTTATATTATTTTTGGTACCAAACATGCCCACGTCTTATTTTCGGGGGATGTCTTATTTTTCCATGAAGAAGAATACGGCACTGGGGTATCAGGGTGGGATCAAAATGGCACAGAAGACTGAGGGGGCGGATTATCATTTTAGTAACCCCTTCTGACCCTCCTGTCTAGAGTTACAGGACTGTATCTTCGAGGTGCCTTATTTTCGGAGGATGCCCTATTTATGAGGAAACAGGGTATGTTACCCTATGTTATTTGTACTAATTACTCCTTTTCAAGAACATTCTCTTGCAAAATATTCTTCATTCTTCTAAGGCAAAAACAGTACTGCTTTCAGCTAACACAGACAGTGTTTGTAGTATAGGTATAGTAAAATATATATTGACTCTCATTGTATCTATTCATTTATTTTGGTTATGTGTTTGTTAAAAATGTATTGAATGCATTAAATTCTGCTATTATATATTCTTGAACCCAAACAATGTTATTTCTCTTTTTGATGGTATGCCAATTAAATCTGGAGATTGTTATGAAAATACCACCAGTTTATTTTGAATTTAATTGCAAAGCCCCTTAAAAAAAAGTATCATCATTGACTTAATTATGAACTTATTTTATTTAAAGCTTACAAGTGCTAGTGCAAGACTTTGATCCCAGCAATTTTGGTGATCATACCATGTTCAGAGGATTTGCACACATTTTGCTAGTGAAAATTACACAAAAGTTGTTTGACCATCTCTAATCAAGTCATGTTTTTGACATATTTTCAAGTACTGGTAGCTTGTTAATGCTTAGAGCAAGTTTTATGTTAAGTTTACGAAATGAAGAGTACAGGAAGGACCCTAAGTGTAATAATGTTCCTTCGCTGTCCAATAAGAAGTCAGGTGACACAGAAAGTTATTTAGCTTGCAAAAGACATCTGTCCAGTAGGTAGAACATTCTGTTCATCAAAAATGTGGCAGACAAAATCCAAAACTTATAAAGATGAAGTAGATCGTGTTGAAAACATTTCCCGCACACCGATACGATCGACCAAAAGAGATTAAAATCAAACATAAAATCTATTGAGCAGTGATCAGGTTGGTAAAGTTTAGTCAATCATACAAGTATCTGATGTTTTTTTCTAGGTATTTAGATCGCTTTGTATGTGACTATGAAGCATGTGCACCATAGTATGATCGTTGAATCCATCGTGTTTAAATCAATCGCACTTTGTGGTGGTACAACCGATCAATGTTAGACTGGCAATCAATATGTATGTACCCATAAATGGCTAGCATTAAAGGAGGTGACAGAAGATCTAATTCTTTATCATGCTATACAAAAACACTTAAAAAGTAAAAAAAAATGCAATTTAAAACAATTGATCAACAATAGTAACACATTTATGGAATATAACAAAATAAAGGTTAATATTCACATCCTCAAAGAGAAAAAAGTATAAACGTGAAGGGGCACGGACTGATCACCAGCAAAAGATATTATACCCAGAAATATTTTTCTTTATACTTACAGTAGCATGTTTCATGAATAGGGACTGATATTTGAACAACTCATCTTTCTCCATCCTGACCTTGTCAGTTGCACAACTTGTAATCTCTGTGTCATTATGAGTAGAGGACACTGGGTAAGGAAAAGCTATGCTTGATAGTATATAGTAAAATCAGTCTGAGAAGGAGACTTTGAATTGAAGTATCAACGTATCTTACATTGATCTGCCATGGAAATAAAGCTTCTTGTGTCTACACTCTTAATCCTGAAATGAGGTGAATATTAATGTTAATCACAGATGAAAGACAAAATTCAATACCAGTAAAAATTAGCTACATAATGATTCACTGCAGAGGGTAGCCCGTTGAAATAATAGGGATGCCTTATCACAAAGCATGGTATTGCAAAATGTGTTATAAGGAAATTTTTTAAATAACTCTACTGTGCACATTATACTGTAAATGCTCTGTTGATTTTAGTGTCTAAAGCCTGCCATAGACACCTCGATCTATGGCAGACCTTTAGCAGACTGATTAGAGCGTGGTGACGTCACCACGCTGTAATCAGTCTGCTACATGTCGGACAGCAATCCTGTGTCTTCCACTGACACACAGGACTGCTGTCTGACTAGCCAATTAACAGGGAGGGGGAGGAGACTCCCCCTCACTGTTTAAAAGCTGCAGCTGTTCTCCCTCGCAGTTGTAGAGAAAAAGAACTGGCAGGTCGGATCCGTATGCGACCCGACTTGCCGGCTTTTTTCTACATAATTCAAGGTGGGCTCCCTCATAGTTGCGGCAGACCAACTTTGCTGTGATCGGCGGGAGCGCGCACGCAGGTTGGTCTGCTACAACTATGGCCGGGAGTCTGCCCGTCTATGGGGGGCTTAAGAACTGGATTGGCGATTGGAGACGCAGTTGTCGTTTTGTGATTGAAGAGTGTATTGATGGCATTTATACTAAAACTTGACACTGGTTAACTTATTACTTATAGCCAGCTCTGAATTCTTGCAAATTTATGACAATAGGCATACTTTTTCATGAGAAACGTCCAATACTAAACTTTATAGCATCTCAACCATCACTTCCCTCCTGTTTTTGGCCTGAACAAAATTCTACTTTCACACTTCACCCAGAATACTTCTACATAAAAACAATGTTTCAATAAAGAAACGTGTGGAAACAAATCTTTCGGAGTCTATGGTTTTACTCACATACAATGATGATATTAGTACACACATCCACTTCTTTTCTGCTTATCGTTTTTCATTAATATTCTGCTTTATGATCAAGATGTAACGTTTTACAACTTAATCATGACAATCCCAGATGTATGAAACTGGCAACAAATCACAGGACTATTTAAAAGTCTGCAAATTAATTTTGATCAGATAAATTAGTAACATTTGTTCAAATAAAACTTTTAGACTCCACAATTCACACATCACACAGTTGCAAAACTAATACAAGGATAAAAAAGGTTTCCGGGCAGGCACAAAATAGCAAATGGACCCTATGAACTTTTCTAAGCTCCAAAAGAGCTGTTTAAAGAAAGGCGATTTAAGGATTTTACAGCACAGCACAGACAGAATGTTATAACTGGGACAGGTCCAGTTTTTTTTTTAAACCATGCTGTTCCTGCCAACAGAGCAGTAACATCTACTGATATTCATTGTTTAGATGGTTTTGTAGGCAATGGTAACAGTATGATGAGCATTAATATTAGATGAACTGATGGGAAGCGGAATTATGTTATCACAAATCATGTAGAGGTGGTTGGTTGTAGTACCACTTGTTTTACAAGCAATATTAGGCACTATTTTATAAATTTTTAATATCTAATTATATCTAATTTCTATCCTCTACTTTTAACCCTGCATTTAGATGGCTATACTGAGTTCTGTGCACTACTTAGTAATGTACTATACAATACTAAACAATACTAAAACTTTTTCGATTAGAAATTTTTAGATTAGAAAAGCTAATCTCCTGTGGCCTATTTCCTAGTTATTTCCAATCTTAATTACTCTGCTGATAAATGTGCAAAAGTGATGGTAAATTAAATTCACCTACCTTGTTTAAATGAAGCAGCAACAGATGTATAGGGTTGGCCACTCAGTCTCTGAAAGGTAATGTTTTTTTTCAGGTGGTGACCAAGGACTGTTACTGTATTCTTATCCTTCTTCACTGATTTTTTGCCAGACTTGCATTTTGCTTATCTTTTAATCACGACTGGTCTATTGATGTGATACCTGCAGCCAACAATAGTATCACAGGTAGTTCACATACTCCAAAATGGCACATATACGCATGCTATTGCCAAAAAGTGTACTGTGTCTCCCAGCAAAGTTTTAAGACCATATAGTAAACACCTGTGCTATCCCTGGAACCACCTGCTGGTACCACCTGCTGGTGATACTGTGCTTCTGCTCATTCCAGGTAGGCCAGGTCATTATTTTGGGCCTTTTCACAGTAGGTGTACTCTGCCCTCCCACACATGGCTTAGCATTGATCCTGTGCTTGCTCCTATACATGTTCCTATGTCTGAATCTGACTCTGCATCTGAACCTAAACCTGTACCTGGCATCCTATAAGCCTTCCACATTAAACCTCATTGTACCTCATCCTGTCTGTTTCAGTGTATGCCACCTTATCTGGCCACCCCTCTGCTCTGATCCCTGATATAATGTTAAGCCCTAACTGGCCCTCCTGCTTTTTTTTTTTGGATTGCTTGGTTTCCCTCCTGTTGCTGTGGCCCTCCCTGTATGCAGAATGCACTTATGTGATTTCCAGAGTTGTAGGCAGAGCTTCCGTTTCTATCCTGAACCATTTTATCTGTGCATTCTGGGGTAGATCAGGGGATGTTCGCCTTCAGTGACATTAAGCCATTAGTCAAAATCCTGACAACCTCCTTTTTCATGAGAGGCTCTGCGCCAGAGGGCTCTTTTTTGTTTGACCTAGGAGGTGGAGGATCCAGACTGTCCTAAAGCTCTAGTCGACCCTTGTCACCAGCAGACAGCTTTTTGCAAGTGCGGGCTGGGTTTGAAGCCTATATATGTGTCCCTCCCACACATGGCTTAGCATTCATCCTGTGCTTGTTTCTGTACATGTTCCTGTTCGTGTGTATGAACCTGTACCTTTTACCTGACATCTTATAAGCCTTAAACAGTAACCCAATTACTACCCAAGGTTATGATTCCTCAAACATCATCCACCATGGCTATAGGAGAGCTTTATAGCTCGAGTGTGCTAGCTGAAATTCCCAGATCTGCTGTCAAGCAACACCGTGGTGCTGTTGTCCTATGGCTGTCCATTGAATGCACCTTACTTTCCCAAGAAAATGAATCCAAAACAGACAATCTGCATTATGTGTTGCCAAATTGTGTAATGTCATTGACTGTCCAGGTGCTTACGGATGCCCTAAACCTGGTAGATTTGGAGTAGCCCCATCCACTTTCTCATCAGTAAGGTGACCAGACACTGGGAGTGGGGACAGGCATAGACTTAAGGGACAATATTAACTACTAAAATGGATTTGGTTAACATATTCCCACTGATGTTAATAGATATTTAACCCTTGCAGTAGAGTTGGGGACCAACTGCAATGATTAGTAGAAAGGCTACAAAAATAGTTTTTAAACCTATTGCCTATATATTATTACTTCTATGTGTTTAGTTTTTTTTTCCAAACTAGTTTTTTAGCTCCATGTAAGATGTCATGATGATCATATGCCAAGTGATGTGTTGTAGATTTGTTTTGCTTCTAGTTTAAAGTTGTCACATGTGTTAATTTTATATGTGGTGCATGAACCAGAATAATTCCAAAGAAAGAGGATCTTCATAAAGTGTAGCATGTAATGTTTTAAGACCTAGTTAAATTAATATATTGCGTATGTCCTTGAGCAAAAACAAAACCATTTATCACATTTTCTGAAGTTATAGCTTGCTGCTACAAATATACATTATCTGTAAAATCAGACAATGTCTCGTGTTTGTGTCAGGTATCAAACCTGTGACCAGCCTCATTGCAGGCTCCATAGTAGGGCTGATTATAGTGGGCAGGGCTATCCCCCGAAATGCGGCTGGTCACAGGTTCAAGACCTGACAGTTTGTATAATTCAATCTAAACAATAATTGTTTCAAGAAGATCAAACAGAAGAATCCTTGTGTGGTCAGCCATACACACATTCACTATAGTCCACAACCTTTTAAAGCTTACCATACATGGTTTGATTTTTCAATTTGATTGACTTAAAGAATCGATCGTCTGACCAGAGTTGTCAATTGGTGTTCTAGTTATTAAGATAAGGGTGGGTCTAGCTCGAGTGTGTTCTTGCAGGTAGACATTCTTGCTTGCTTCCTGGGTGATCGAAAGTCACCTTTAACAAAGCAGACGCTAAATCTTTTCCGAAAAAGGATTGGAAATTAGCTCCGCCCTTCTCCCATGTGATGCCCCTTGCAAGCTTTCCGTGGATCTCACCTAGGGAAAATTGTTTGATGCAATAGTTGGTGGCTACAATCCTGTGACAAAGGCTGCCTCGTAGTTATATACTTGACCTCATGTGAAAAAGAATTAATGTTTGCTTAAAAAACATCTGAAAAAGATTAGTTAATTGTTATTTATCAACATGTGTTCATGTTTAAAAGCCTTGTTTGTATGCATAGTTTGCTGGCTTAGCTTCTCACTGATCCTTTTAGCCTCCCGACAAGATTCATCTGATTGAAAACAGCAGACCCTCTGCAGTCATAAATGATCTGTGGAACACCCACAATGCACCTGGTAGACAAAGACCTAATAATACCTTCTAGTAGGAATATAATGAAGCAGGTATTTATTTCTAGCACAAAAAGTTTACTTAAATTAAAATAAGTCCTCAAAAATCCATGAAGGCGCAGTGCAGGGTTTATGCTTGGTACACTGTGGATATTTTTAAAATCTATAGATTGGAGCCATGTGCGAGATTATGCAAATCTACCATACAAGAGTTTCATCATCTCTGGTTACCCAATTTCCAAAGAAAAAAGTTGAATTTGATAAATTTTATTTTAAAATTAATAAAATGCACAAAAGTGGTGTCCAAGTTCAACCCAGGCAAGGTTTCACAGGCTTTCATCTAGTATTAATTCTATATCTACTCTAGCATGAAGCTAGTCCTACTGTTAATATTTGTATGAAGTTTTTGATTTAATACTTAGTGTATATGAAATGGATTTTTATTAATGATCCTCTATGTATAATAAAGACAGCATTAATTATTTTACTCATCTGTAGTGATGGCGCGAACCCGGAATAGCTAACTAGCGCAAAAGTTTGCGAACCCGGCGAACCGGCGAACCCGCCATTGACTTCAATGGAAGGCGAATTTTAAAAAACAAAGGGACCCTTTCTGGCCACAATAGTGTTGGGAAAGTTGTTTCAAGGGGTCTAACACCTGGTCAATGACATGACAGAGGGGAATACATGGCAAAACTCCCAAGAATTTTTTTTTTAACACAATAAATCCACACCAAGGAATTTTACAATGATAGTCAATGGGAAAATAAAGTGCAATGAGTGATTACCCTTAGACCGTGTTTGATTGGACTTATCTCCTTTGTATGACCCCTGCCACAAACCTGGACTCTGATACACCAAACTCCCCATTTAACGCACCGCAAACATTGAAACGGTTGAGTGACCCATTAAACAATAATTCTGCAGTGACACAATTGTCAAATTTTTGATCTACTAGACTTTAAAGATCAACTTATATGATCCCAAAAAAATAAAGTTTCTCATACGACA
>CM070036.1:39389820-39400383 GCA_036250615.1 Ptychadena robeensis | reverse complement strand
ATTGGAAATACATATATATACCATTGGTCCGGCACTGGGATTCGGCCCCTCGTTCCCCGCACAAGGCATCGCCCGGGTTGCCCGCCGCGCCCCCCCTCTGTTGTGGCTCTTCGGCCGGATATTTGGAACTCCATGTGATTTACAAGGGTATTAACCCCTATACAGGTGAAGTACTGTTATAACATAATATGTTAATTAGAAACAATGTATAACTAGACTCATAATACTGTACCGATTGGGTGCAAAAATTTGAATTAATTCAATGCTGGTTGTAATATGATCTCTCTTTATGTTCACAGTATACTACCGATGTAAAAATATAGATTTATCTCCTGAAGAAGCGGCGTATACCGCGAAACGCGCCGAGATTCTAATCTACAAACTGTAATGTTAAACAAACTTTTTTCCTCTGATTTTTTGCCTATATTTGCATATGACTGATTAAAATTACTGTATAATTTTACTTAACACATTTTTGTGCTATAATTTGTCTACGATATTGCCTTAAAAGTCCCGTCCATATATTGGATCCTGTGTTTGCTACCCCAGTGATCCAAGGTGCTTTGGGGTACGAAGTAATTCTTACCCTACAATTATTCTCATATAGTTAGCATGCCTTTCTGTACTATTAGGAAGTCTGTACCTCTGGAAATCATGCTCAGAAAAGAGGATCAACCTGAGCAACCAGACAAGGCATATGTCTGGAGATGCTTTACTCCTTCTCTGGTAGCAGGACCACACAGACGAAAGCCCCTCATACACCTTACAATCTTTCCATACAATTTCTGTACAATCAAATTTTGTTCTACCAAAACCATGTAAAATGAGGAGCTTTCTAATCCTTCCAATCACTATGTATTCTATCAGGGAGGCCACTTTACTACATAGTTGTCGGTAGATCTAATGGAAATTGTATGGATCAATCTTAAGGTGTATGGGGGGGCTTTAGACAGGATATCATTCTTCTTCTCACAGAGGCTGCACAGAGGCTTCAGACCCTGATTGGAATTGGGGGTTATATTATACAATCATTCTGCTACCTCTGAATAGTTTAGGCAGTTGGTGGGCACACTTTTAGTGTACATGAACCACTGTCTCCTTGTAACCCTCTTTATAGTTAGGGGGCTGGCTTATCCAAGAGCCCCGTTATTGGCCCCATAAAGCCTTTAGGTGCTACTTTAATTGCCAGTAAGAAACCCTAAATAAAATGGGCCTCATAATTTTGACATAATGTTGTTAGGACTAACATTTCAAATTCATGTTTTCTGGGTGCTTTTTGGGTTGTTTAGATACACAGATCCTAAATGTATCCATAAAGAAAATTATTTTCTGCATCTTTAACAGGAACTGGACAGGTCTTTCAGGATAGCTTTTGAATGTAAGATCATACAGAACATCTGACAAGGGGATAGACTGATGAGCAAAATTGACTAAAGCTCACACAATTATTTCTATTTCTCACGTTAGCCATGATGCAAACCACCCCTCCTCCCCAAAGATGGCCTGAATGCAAACCATGGTTTTCCCCTGTAGACAGTTAAGCAGAAGTAAATTATCCACCCAGGAACATGTATTGTCTTATAAATGGAATTGCAAGATGAAATAGAGGAAAAGAAATGTAAAATGAATGCAGCCTCAGGAACCTGCACAGAGAAAGAAGCACAGCAACAGCTGTCACTTAAGGTTTTTTTTAACAACAATTAAATAACAAGAAACCATGATGATTGGTTCAAGATGTTTAGTGGAGACTGCTCGCAACAGCATGTGTTTTACAGTTCGAAGCATGCACAGACAGGAAATGATTAAACAACGTCAAAGTCAGGCCTGCATCTGATGTTAAAATGTAATAGGAAAAACAATGAGCAGCAAGTGAAAGGAAGTTGCGTAACACAGAAAGTTCTCTGCTAGTACTTATCTATATCTAAATTAGAACTAAAGCCGTCAATACACGTCTCAATTTTGCATTAGATTCCTGAACGATCGATCACCATGCACGTTTGTAGTGAATGATCATTTGGGAATCGAATGCTGCCTACCTTGAAAGATCGGCCCTAAAAAAATTGAAATCAACCAAAAAATCGATCAAACAGTAAACAGTTTTATTAAGGTCAATCGTGCAACGTTTAAAGAACATTGGTGGGGGTCTAAGGGCATGCACTGTGCAACGTACATTATTGCTAACACTTGGAGATAAACACCATCCCTATCTTGGAGAAGATTAATTCTCCAGGATGAAAGCTAAAGGGGTTTTTAAAGGGCACTCTGAGTCAATGTGTGAACATTGACTCAGAGTGCCCTTTAAAAACCCCTTTAGCTTTCATCCTGGAGAATAATTCTTCTCCAAGGTAGAGATCGTGTTTATCTACTTGTAATTTGGGCTGGCACAATATCGAAAAAAGAGTATATCCCTCTGCTCTAATGTTTATATCTATTGCTAACACTTGGTTTGCTGCTACTCATCACAATGTGTGAGTAAGAATCCTAAAGTCCATTGTGTGGGTTTTATTATATTAACACACTTTCTCTGTTTCTTCATCTGAGCCATCCACGGTTCCTTCGAGCAGGATTAATGAAGAGAAGGGGCGGCTGGCTGGGTACTACACAGAGAAGCTGTTTGCTTCTTAAGCTGTGGAGAGACCAGGTGGACCGGGAAACCGGGTCCCCATCGTACAGTAATTGATGTGCCCATGTGGGGCACATTGATTACTGTCCGATTGACCGGCGATCAATCACAGCGTGGTGACGTCTCCAAGTCTCCAAGTCCCAACGGCCAGGGACTGGACGCAGAGACACTTCTACTTTATTATATATATATATATATATATATATATATATATATATATATATTCCCCTTCTGCTAAAATGAAGTCTGGTGGGAAACCAACAATTCAAGGTTATTCTCTCCAACCTACTCATCACTGCTAGGTCCTGGAGGTTGGCAATAGAAACTATTGGACATAGTGGGAAGAAACACCCAGTGGTCATTCTTCAGCAACAAGGCTGCAAGTGCCATAGCTGGTAGAAGAGGAAAGCATTAACAATCTACTTTATTATTTTATTCAAATGATGATTTAGGACATTCTTTATCTGTACATCAATAATCATTGCAGAACTATGTAAAAAGTACAGTAGTAATATACATACCTTACAGGAAACATTACATCACAGTCACATGAAACATACTGCTAAATTGACCTTTTACACACACATGGTAAATATTATTTGAACTGTTTGCCAGATGCGCTTTATGAAATAAACACTGTGACTATGTTAAATCTTTACAAACAGTCTGTGGATTTATAATGTAGACATTACAGAATCCTGAAATGATATGAAAATCAGTACAAGGTGGAAAATCCAGCTAGATAGTGTCAGTAAGAGAGCAATGTGTTCTTTGGGGACATCATTTAAATCCTCTACTGGAAAATAGTTATCACAGAAGTCATGCTCTCGCTTGCCTCTAAGGAACATAATCAATGGTAGCTAAAATGCACACAAATCAGGAAAGATGTGCTTCTCTAAGATAATTTTCGCTTTCAATAGAAAATATGTCCATATTATTTGTCCATATTATTATTTTTTTTAACAAAAAATTTTTTCCTGCTAAATTAACAATAATATGTATATCCAGTTCTAACAAATTTAGCAGAAACTAGGTAATACTGTATACAAATTTATACATGGGAGGTTCATGCATGTGTCAAATGCTACTCTTAAATGGGGGTAGCTAACTTTTCTTGTTTAAACCTGGCTCATGGCTTACCTATTCACAATGATAATTTATACATTTATGGCAATACATTTGAAACTACATTTCTGTGCAGGTACCCTGAATATTTATGTACATTTTTGGAATGCCTCTTTAGCATGGTTTTCTCCCACCATACAAGTGGCAACACAACCCAGGTGCAGGACCCACAACACTGAGACACCATATACAGTGAATACTTAATTTTATTACAGGGTAAAGCGTAAACCTGGTACCAATGTAGTTTATACTGAATTAAATAAAATTAAATGGGTCTAATACAGAAGAGTTAAATTGAGGAGTAAGAACAGCTACTACAATATCTTACCAATAAGTATTAACAACTGACTATGTAGTCTGACTATATTAGGAAGCTATCTGTGCACTGAAAAGTGACAAAGAATCAAGAATTCCAGCATTGGGGTCCTTAGTTTTAAAGTTGGAGAGCTCTGCCTTGAAATGGAGTATTTGTAATCCACAGGCCAAAGAAAAGGATCCTCCAGAAAGGATCTCCCCAAAATGCAGCAATAGCACTGGTGGCTCAGATGTCATTGGAAGCAATCAGGGACACTCACTAAATGTGATGGGCCTGCTAATAGGAACCCCTCCAGGCAAAGGATCTGCTCCTGGCAAACAATGTCCTCCTAGTAAATAATCTCCTTCAGGCTGAGGATCTACTCCAGGAAACACAGTCTAACACACAAGTATTTTCACTGAAGATCTCTGCATCTGCTTGCCCCCTTTCTTTCTGGGCTCAGGCCATTACACCACTCGGCAGGGTCAGAAATTATTCGCTCACCTGTCCTTATATAAGCATACAATATTGTCCCAGCTAAAATACATTGACTGATTAATAGTTTCGGAAATAGGACTGGTATCCAAATAAGAGTAATATGCATAACATAATATTTATGCATAACACACAGAGTTTTTTGGTTGTCTGCTGCATATACATGTATGTATTCTGGTTGGTATATACTGGTTGACAGGTAGTAATAGCTGTTAACTACTAGTGTTGAGCGAGAATATTCGAAATTCGAATATATTTGACGAATATCCGTCATTCGAGAATTCGCAATATTTCGCGAATGTGCACGCAGATATTCGCAATGGCGGATATTCGTCATATTATGCTTCAACATTTTTTACATGCATACATTGCACATACGTGTGCGCGTTGCGAATGGATATGCGCAATACACACTTCGCTCGTACTGGCTGAGATCACAGAATGAGGAAGAGAAGCTGAAAAGCGGCAATCTTTGCGAATCATTGCACACGGGCATGCACAATGTAAGGCAATAGAATACAGACGAATCAAATTTTATGAATTTAGAATATTTCTTTATATATTCGCGAAATTACGCGAATTCGAATATACCATATGCTGCTCAACTCTATTAACTACATCCTGTGACATTGTTGAGGCCAATCTCAGTAATGTTTTATGCAGGACTATGCAGAACTTAGCTGTCAATTTATAAAGGTCCACCCTGCACAGTTCAGGAGATTGCTGAGGTGATGAAAAGGAAAGAGAAGCTTCCAGACCAGTTGTGGCCCTTCTCCTTCTAGGCTCCTTCTATTTAGTAATCATCTTGGCATTAGAACCAATTTCTGCCTTACACTTTTGGTCCTGCTTTCAAGAGTTAACTTTGCCTGATCTTGGCGTTAGATACAGATTCGGCCTTCTGATTTTGCCCCCGTCTTTCAGTTTCCTACTTTGGTCTCAACTTGCTTTTAGAAAAAGATTCAACCTAACGCTTTTGATTCTGCTCTCTAGGTTCCTTCTAGCTTTGCCTCATTGTGGCCTTAGATACAGATTCAGCTTCACACTTTTGGTCCTGCTTACAATCACTTTGGATAGTCTGTGTTATATCTATTAACCAAAACATTAATTTTGCACATTAAAAATAGTTTCAAGTTGGCATTATCACATTTAAAGGAATCTATTTTCTATACACAGCATGCTGCTCTCATGAACTAGAGTAGTACATGTAATACTGAATAGAGATGGGCGAACATCGCCATTTACTGTCCGCGAACGGGCGGGTAGGACTTTTAAATAAGTCCGCCGTCCGCCCTGTTCGCGGACACATTCAAATTCCCCACCTCTAGGCGGGGAATTTCAATCGGGAAAAACGGATGTGACGTCAGTGACGTCACATCCGGTCCTTGGAATGCAACCTGGAACGCATAGTTCCTGGTTACGGGCGCAGGATGTGACGTCACTGACGTCACTTCCTGCTCCAAGCCGGATTTTTCACTACAAGACCGGCTGCATGCCCGGTCTTGTAGTGAAAAGATTCTTCCTCCGGCACGATCTCGCAGGTTCTGATCCTGCCGGAGGAAGAATTTAGATCTTCTTCTCGTCGGCGAATGGGGCGGGTCGAACACCCGTACTGTCCGCCGGCGAGAGGATGGGCGAACATGCTCGTTCGCCGCCGAACTGTTCTCCGGCGAACAGTTCGGTCCATCCCTAATACTGAATACAATTATGTTCTATGGGTTATTCATATTCAGAAACACTTGCATTGGCATTAGAGGTTAAATAACTATTGCCAATATTATATAACATTGGTAGGAAGACATGTAAATGTCACATGTTCCACATGTAATTGAAACAAAATTAATCAGAAAAACCCTACTGAAACACATCATCCAAATTCCACATGTTATGGCGAACCTAAGTAAAACAATGTGTGCGTAACCGTTACTGGATCATAGAGAATACACAATCATTTGAATATTATTGGCGCATACACAACTTTTATATACTAAATTGTGCAATGAAGCGTATGTTCAATATTACTCTAATTTATCCAAGACAACTCTGCGCTTAATGAGCAAAGCAAGAAAATCACATAATACGTACAATGTGAATGTGTGGGAAACCGCTGGATAAATCTTCCAAGAGAAAGGATCTTTTTGTCCTTGTAGACCACAGGCTGAACAACAGTTTAACAAAATATAATAACAGATCTAAGGTTCAGTCAGAAGGTAATAGTTTTGCACATTTACAATGCATTGATGCATAAATTACATTTACATTCAGATACAAAACAGGGAAACTAAATAGGGGAAAGATTAAGTATTAAGATAAGCAAACTGAATACTGAACTGAACTGAGTAGTAATCCATGCATAAGAGCTTTGTATGAACTCTTTATAAATTGAAGGGTTTGGCTTTTGATGTTTTTGCATTTCCCTCTTTTTTGGTTTGCTGTGCAGGTTTATTACAAAATATGTAATTGTTATATTTAATCAAACATCTCTTTATAAAAATAAACAGCAAATACAGCTGCCACTGAAAGGTCAAACATACCGTATATTTCGGACCATAAGACGTACTTTTTCACCCCTCATTGGGCACGGAGATTAGTCGGGGAGCTGGAGGAGCTGTCAGTTGAGAGATGCCGGCCGGTTTCCGGCTCTCCCATCTGTACTGTATAATTGCTTATGCCAGCAGAGCTCAGAGCCCTGCTGGCATAAGCAATGAAGAGAGGCATAGATGAGCTACCATCTATGCCCCTCTCCCTCCGTGGAAACTGCAATCACTCTGCAGCTCCCACGGACACAGTAACAGCCAGCCAGAGAGGAGAGCAAAGACTGAGAGGAGAGATACTGCAGTTGTTGCCCCCCCCCCCCCACTCCTGCCGATCAGTGTGGAGAATGACGTTGTGCTGGGATTTTACTGCTGCTAGTGACATCTACTGGCTGAATTGAATATTGCATTCATCACATTAACCTAATTGAAAACGTATTAAATCTTTTTTTTCTGGTTTCCCTGCCCTAAAAACTGGGTGCGTCTTATTGTCCGGTGAGTCTTGTAGTCCGAAAAATACGGTATATCTCCTAATACACACCTGAAACCTCTGCATTTTTAGTCTTAATGTGTCCATAAACTATACAATATTTGCAAAAGATTTCACAAATATTAACACATGATCAACTTTAATATTGGCCTATGTCTTCTGACATTTTAGTGTCTACCCAATATATTAGTGCATTCTATTTTTTTTCCATCATTGCAATATAGATGGACATGAAACTGTGCTCTGGTGTTAGGAAACCAGTTTGATTAGTTGCAGGTTATTGTATTCCCTTCTATTTCAGAATTTTGTAACCAAAGTGAAGACAGTATATTAAATGATAGAAGGATACTCACACTCATGTCCAACACATTAATAAATCTCAGAGGGGGAATCAGTTATCAGATCACTGTATAGAATTTACTTGATCATAGTTAGATCCAGTTAATGTTATGTCATTTATCACAGATACCATATGTTAGTGTGATCCAAGCAGGGTATTTAAGGTAATGGATACTTTTCTGTGTTAAAATGGCCAGGTCTGTCAAACAGATGTGCATGATCATGCAATTTGCTGTGAAATTGTTTGTCTTTTTGAACTATAATTTATATCATAAGTCATCAATAATAGTCTTTGTAATACTTTAGTAAGACATGAACATACACAGGAATACACAGAAATTATGTTTATATGTAGGAAAAAATTTTTTTTTCATAGAATGAGAAGAGATTAGATCATCTTTCGAGATTTTTTCTTTTCTGTATTGTTTTATTGGGAAAATCTTGCATATATTTTATCTTTGTAATCATGAATATTCGAGATTCTGGGGAAAGTACCATGCGTTGCGTTGCAATATGTGCCGATTCGTGCAATAAAAAGTGTCGATATTCGCAATAGTTAACACTATAGAACACTTGTTTCTACTTAAAATTTCACATTGCTAATTTTTCGACCATTTCCAATTGGTAATTGAAACATATCTTCTTGACTGTGAACAGAAAATAAATAACTTGACTTAAAATTCAGACCTTTTATGAGAGTTTTCGACTGCAAGATTTCTACTTAGAATTTCCACTTTCAAATTCCAAATTTCGACTTATCAACTTCGAAATGTGATGGCGAAAATGCTAATCACACATTTTTGTATTGTATATTGTATAATATCAACTCTTCACAAATGATCACAAATAAAAATTTGCGATGGTGGTATTTGGAAACAACACTACCACATAAAATTCAACCATGTGAATTTTTTTCATTGAAAACTTTTCAACCATCCCTATTGGGCAGTAGGGATGGACCGAACTGTTCGCCGGAGAACAGTTCGGCCGCGAACTCGGCATGTTCGCCGTTCGCCTCGCCGGCGGACAGTACGGGTGTTCGACCCGTCCTGTTCGCCGGCCAGAAGAAGATCTAAATTCTTCCTCCGGCAGGATCAGAACCTGCGAGATCGTGCCGGAGGAAGAATGTCTTCACTACAAGACCGGGCATGAAGCCGGTCTTGTAGTGAAGATTCCGGCTCAGAGTAGGAAGTGACGTCAGTGACGTCACATCCGGCTCCCGCAACCAGGAACGATGCGTTCCAGGATGCGTTCCATGGACCGGATGTGACGTCACTGACGTCACATCCGGTTTTTCCGATTCAAATTCCCCGCCTAGAGGCGGGGAATTTGAATGTGTCCGCGAACAGGGCGGACGGCGGACATCTTTAAAAGTTCGACCCGCCCTGTTCGCGGACACTCCGGGCTGGTGTTCGCCCATCTCTATTGGGCAGGAACCTCTTCTCCTGTGTCATAGTTCATATTACATGGCATTGCCTTTCAACCCTTATTAAATGTACAGTGCTGCATTATATGTCATCACTTTATAAATAATAATTAAAAAAGTCTTTAAATACTTTAAACTTTAAATACATTTAACATTTTAGATATAAAAATTCTACGAAAGAAGTCACCTTGCTAGAGAAAGGTTGGAGAAGGCTTAGCAAAGGATTTATGGAAGTCAATGTTTGATTATCAGTGTGAAATGTAATCAAAAGAGATTTTTGAAGCTGACACAGATGGTTGTATTTGCAGTTTTATAGTAAAATGTAAGTGTTCCAAATGGATGATTTTCTTGAACCTGTATATCAAGTCTTTTGTCTATCAATTCATTTTCTATTTAGCAGAGCCTTAAAAATGCCTTATTTATTAAATGTCCAAAAATCAGAAGGCTTTTTTTGTGTTTTGAAAACTTGTCTAGCACCCTGTTACTGCACTGCTCAGTAGAACAGTTGTCAACTTTTGTCCCTTTTTATCCCTATGGGCAACAGTGAGTGAGAAGTAACATGTTACCCTTGCCCTTGGTTCCTAAACACATGGGAGCAGGAACCCACTATCTAAACATAACTTTAGACAGTTGTTATGTGCAAAGGTGCCCATACATGAATAGTGTTGAGCTCGAATATTCGATTTTCGAATATTTAGCTCGAATATCGCTATTTCGCCATTTCGCGAATATTCGCGAATATATCAGCGGATATCCGACGCGATCGCGCTTTTTCGCGATTTATTGCGCTTCTATAATCGCGATCCATTGCAATGAATGGGATCGCGATTATATAATCGCAATGCGCTTTTTAAAACGGAAATGACGGATATTCTCCCAGTCGAATATCCGAGCTCCATTGACTTGCATGTACTGCGCATATTTGGTCGCATTGCGCTTTTCGGATAATCGCGATTTCGGATTCCGCCATTCTCCATTGACTTGCATGCATTGCGCATATTGGGTCGCAATTGCGATTGTTAGATCGCAATTCATGTCGTAAGTGCGGATATTCGAGATTACGAATATGGAATCGAATATTATGGCGGATATTCGCGAATTCGAATATTGCCTAGTTGCTCATCACTATACATGAATTGATTTTCTGTTCAATCAATGAACAATTGATCACCCGTATCGGGACACAGGCAAGGTGGCGGATACCAGTACGGGCTGCTACTGTTACGGGGGGGGGGGGGG
>CM070036.1:39353497-39368215 GCA_036250615.1 Ptychadena robeensis | reverse complement strand
TACTGTAACATCATCCTCTCTGGTCTCCCTCTCATTAGACTTTCGCCTCTTCAGTCCATCTTGAATGCTGCTGCTAGACTTATCTACTCCTCTAACCGCTCCACGTCTGCTGCTCCTCTCTGCAAATCTCTACACTGGCTTCCAATTGTCCAGAGAATTAAATTTAAAGTCCTGTGCCTTGCTTTTAAATCACTCCATCCCTCCTGTCCTCCTTACATCTCCAACCTGGTACACAGATACACCCCTAACCGCCCCCTCCGCTCCTCCAGTGACTTACTAATGACATCCCCACGCATAACCTCATCACATGCATGGCTCCAAGACTTCTCTAGGGCTGCTCCTACTCTCTGGAACTCCCTCCCTTGCCCCATCAGACTTGCTCCTACCTTTGCCACCTTCAAAAAAGCTCTTAAAACCCACCTCTTCAGCCTCTACTACCCATCTTCTCATTCCTGACATCACCACCATGCCAGTCCCATCCCCCCCCCCACCTATTGTATACCTTGAATAAATCACTGAGGTGGCAAACCACTGGTTTTTTTTGTGGTCAAGTCAATGGAAATCTCCCAGTATATGCAATAAAAAATATATGCTTTATTAGTGCTCAAAGATAAGAAAGTGCAGGCCATACATTAGAACAATCAACAGTAAAAAACATGACAATTGTGTTGATGATTAACATTTTAGATTGCGGGGTGCGCATTGGGACATTGGGATTCTGTAGCTCGTATTACTGATATTAAATATTTTTCTGTACATTAGACTACCATTTGTTCTGTTTAGATTTTAGATCACGCCAAGAACCGAACGATTACAGTTCACGTCTCGGGTTGATTCCCCTTGATGAAGCCATTCTATAATGCGCCGGGGGAGTCCCCCTTAAAGCGGTTTTACACTCAAAATAAAAAAAACAGACATACATTAAACAGACACAATACTCACCTGTCAGCAGTTCAGATGCTGGGAAACTGCTACACAAAAACCCCCCACACTAAACTGTCTTTACTTGCTTGCAGATGGCATGCTAGCTTCTTGGCTCCTGGCATCTGCACACTTCCACCCACACTGACCCCCCCTCTCCTCTCCACTCCACCTCCTGTGTCTTCTGATCGAGCTGCAGAGACTCGTAGGGGAGGGGGGGGGGGGTTTGTGAAAAGGGGGATTCTGCTGCTGACGATTTCCTGCCTGGCAGAGATCTCCCAGACACCACTTCGGCTGCCTAGGCGAGACGTAAAGCAGTGGGAGGGGGAGCACTTGTAACCAGCTTCTCTTCAGCTGTCAGAAGAAGATTTGTTTAGTACAATCAAGGATCTCAGCATTATCGGCTTAGCTGCAGCTGATAATGCTGAGTGACCTCCCAGGTGGTAGGTCCGCTTTAAGGGAGCACCATGATAAATCATGTATGACTATTGTCTGTGATATTGTATGCTCATGTAATGTATACCCCCTTTTGTGGTGAGTCCTTACTGTTGATTGTTCTAATGTATGGGCTGCACTTTCTTATCTACTTGATTTATCATGACACTAATAAAGCATATATTTTTAATTGCATATACTGGGAGATGTTCGTTGACTTTACCACAAAAATTCCCCCAAAAAATTTAATAATTTCTGTTTTGGTATATAAGGGGTTTGTGGTCGATTATGCCTTAGGCACTAGAACATTTGATCACGCCTTAGTCAATCGTTTATATCAAATTCTGTATAATCTCAGGAGTATTTCAAAGCAATGCATTTGATTCAAAGCCAAAGCATACCTACACAGTCCATATTTTTGTTGTTGATGGCGTTGGTCAGCTGCAGATCAAATGCATGTGAATAAGTTCTATATGTACTAAGGGACAATTTAAAGCAATGCTCAAAATGATCAACACAATATGACAATGATTCAAAGTACCTTTTTCTAAATTTTAAAATAAAAAGTACCTTTTGTGGTTATCTTTTCATTCCTTACCTGGAAGCTGAAGAAGCTGTTACATGACATCAGTCTTTTATGCAAATTGCTAGAACTTCTTAATGGTAATGTATCCTTCCTCCTAAAAAGAATACAAACCCACAGTGATTACAGATGACAAGGCAGCAAATATGAGGCAATAAACATTACAAACACCCTAACGGATTCATTACACCCATCATAAAAACAATGCTGTGCTTTGAGTGTGTAATGAAACATTTATACAGGTTTATATAGTTTTATAAATTGCTTACCAGTAGAATGAAAAAAAAGTTACATTTGCAATTCTTATTATGTAAAAAGGAACAATGCCTGGTATCTGAGCTATGCTATTCTAAGATATACAAAATTGCCAAGAATATTGGAAAACCCATCCATATCATTGCATTTTGGCAATGAACCCACTTTCATGGCCACAAGTGCATAAAATCTAGACCAGGGGTTCTCTGTGGGTTAAATGACCATTTTACAGAGGTTGCCATGTTCACTGAAAGTATCACAGCTGAGATTAAGAGAGTAATGCCCCCTTCTTTCTAACATAGAAGGGATGGAGCATTACTCTCCCTCCTAATTTCCCACTCTGCACATCATTTGCACAAGTGGGGTGGGATAATAGGAAGGAGGGAATATTACACTTACCTCATCATGCTGAAAGTGAGGTCATGGAGTGTCACTTCTGGTATTTGAAATGCAAAATTGACACTCCATACCAGCACTTCCACGTTCCAAATACAGGAAGTGACACTTTGTGATATCACTTCTGGGGCCTGGATCTAAAAAGGTTGAGAACCACTGATCTATTCTCCAAACTTTTGTAAAAGAATTGGTCGCTGTGAAAAAATTTCCAATATTTCCATGGTCACTGTAGTAATTTAACAAATTGTAAGCAATTCACTACAAAAAACTACACCACATAAAGTTGGATAATTGGTTCATTGTCGAAGTTACCAACTTTTAGCTACTGCCCTCAAAATGTTATACAGTATGTCCTTCAAAATAGCTCATGAACCAAGTAAAAGAACTTCAAAGGATAGAATTCTAGTGATTAGCAGCTGTATTCAATCTTTACATCCCCAAGTAAAATAGAAATTGTTGGCTTCTGTGGTGTAAAGCGCTCAACCTCTAAATTGTAGAACATTCCACATGTGTTGGGGTTAAATATTCTCATTTTGTTCTGCCATAGAGCGGTAAAATTATATTGCTTGTAATTGGGGTATCAGTTGTGCTGTATGTTGGTATAAGTCAATGGTCAATATGGGCATTAAGCTGGCCATACACCTTTAGATTTATCTGTCAGATATCCTTAAGATCTACCAACAACTATGTAGTATAGGGTCCTCTGCGACTTAACACAGGTAGACTTGATGGTTTAGAAAGTCTCTCATTTAACATGGTTTTGGTAAAACAAAAGGAAATCTGACAGAGAAATCTAAAGGTGTATGGGGACCCTAAGAAAGGAAAGAATTTACTGTTCTCAATGTCAGGACTAGTGGTGGCATATATTGTATACCCTAATGTGCAGTATCTTATATTAGGATCCGCCTATGTTTGAGTATATATAGTAACCTTACTTTCAAGTTGAAATCTGAGGAAAAACATTCTTTTAGTTTAGTTTTAGTAAGAATAAGACGAAGCTAAAACTTCAAGTTATGTTTTGCTCTGTATGTACTATTGGGGAATTTTTCACTTCCTGTCCTTGAGATGCATCAAAAAACTATAGTCGTCACAGGAGCAGGTGTCCCAGGAGAGGATGTCTACTCAACATTTGCTCTTGCAGCATCCTCCCTGCAGACCCAGACAGTAATAGAAACTTTCTACCTTTAAGTCACTAGTGTAAAGCTTGAATATTCGCATTTAAAATATATTTGACGAATATCGGCTATTCGAGAATTCGCGAATAATTTTGAATATTCAATATATTATGCACTAGAAAGCTTATGGCCTTGCATTGTGATTATATAATCACAATGCCAAAGTACCATTTCTATGATTTATATAGATTTATATAGAAGACAATGCGATTATAATTGTGAATATATTTTTGCAATGCATTGCCATACACTTGAATTTCATATTTACGATTATCGAGTCAAATATTAATAGAATTATTCACAAAATATTGCAAATTCGAATATTGCCTATGGCGCTCATCACTATCAGTAACTTAAATGTCTTTTTGGGCCATTTTGCCAGAGGAAAACAAACAGTCTAGTTATACACAACTTTATAGGGTGTTGATCTTGTTACCTCATTACACAAATACACTTTATCCTGTAAACCTAATATGCTTACATGCAGCAAACATTCAAATGTATATAGCTTGGAGTCAAATAACTCACTTACCCAATAATTCTGTACAGTGTTTACTCAAAAAATGCATACTGATCAAAGTGGCAGGGGACAGCAGGTAGTGGAGGTGCAACGGTATGGATTAATTAATTTAACAACTTTATATAACAAAAACTACTACTTGAATATAAGCTGAATTTATCAGCACCTGAAATGTGTTAAAAATTTTAAGTCAAGGAAAGGAAAATTGGGTTGTAAGAGTTTTTTTTACTAGAGTCATTCAGTTTTCCATAATGTTTTTTTTAAATTAGGTACCTCGTCTTATAATCAAGTTGACTTATACTCAAGTATATACAGTAGGTTTTGTGCTTCTTTTGGCATCTAAAATGGCCTAAAACTGCCATTTGTGGACATCTACACACATGGGATGTTTGTCACTAAAACTCTGAAATCACAAGCTTTATGAGTATATTATTAGACGGTATGTACATTCAGGGTAAAAACCCCAGCAGTTTTTTTTTCAAGCTGTCTAGGCACCATAGGGAAAATTTTCCTTCAATTATTTATTATTAGAATTACTCAAGTATCAATTTCCTCTCCTTTATTGTTGTCCCTCCAAACAGGTGTCTCATCTCTTAATTATAAGACAATTCAAAAATGTCCTTTCCTTTCCAGTTTTGAGACATTGATCACCAGTAAAAACAAAGATATGTATTAGTCAGGTATGTAAACCTTCCCCACCTTATTCCAAACTAAAAATATTTTGTCTACTTTAGATGTGTCTATATATTTGCTATTTCCTATACATTTTTTTTTCATTTGGTGTGGATTACTTTGCCTGGGAATTCAGTGGGGAAACAAAAAAATATACTTTATTAGGCAGCTGAAATTAGCCATGCTGGTAGCTCTGTAAACCGAATTACTTTTGAAATTCTAAACAACTATAATGTGTGGTATACTTAGTAACTGAAGAAAAGGCAGCCATAGCTTGTGTTCTAAATGCTGCTCTAATAAAATTAGCTTTGTGTGATGTTGAGCAATAACCTTTCACAATCCTAAATCACGTAACCTTGAATATGAAACTCTAAAGTTAATTAAGTAATTGCGTTAAAGTTATTGCTGTGACTGGGAGAAAGGAATGCTTAAATAATGCTGCCATGTAATAAATTGCTGATTGAATTCAGATACACTTTTTAAGGGAAACAGGCCTTTTGTAATAATGTGCATTTCATTATTGGGAAATAAATATGAGTAATTTTGCGCAGTGATTTTAGTAATGGCTCGTTTATTAGTAAATAGAATACTTATGCTAAATGGTTTATGAAAAGTGATCTTTGTTAGAAAAACAAATGATTCATTAATCAAATGCATTGTTACACATAAGGTAGTGTTTCTCCAAACTTTCCTGGTCTCTACCACACACATATGGTTTTCTAAGTTCACTCATTTTAAAGGTTTGTTTCAATCTAAATTCATTTATGAACACAAACAAGCCCCAAGGCCATAAGGCTTAGGACTTGTGACCACTGCTGCAAAGAGAACACTTACTACTTTACTATTTTAATAAATGGCACATTGTACACTATGAGTATTCTTAACACTGCGCTGTGCTGTTTTGAAGCTGCGGGCTGCCTTGGGCTGAAGATCAATGGAGGCGTCTCCAAGACGAGGAAAAACAACGCCTGATGCTGTTCGGGTGCTGATTTTCCGCGTCTTTCCTCTACTGCATCAATAGGGCATGCTCCCACCGCATTCAGCAAACTGCCTGCAAGTTGTGGGAAATCCGTTTGGCAAATGCGTCTTGAATCCGCAGTGGACACATGGACATAGTGTGATAACTCTCATATATACTCCACTAGTGGTAATGTGGTATCTCCAAGCTGCACTTATATGTTTGAGGTGAGCCGGCGGCCTCCTCCAGCCTTCTTCCTGGAACCACCTCCCTGATGTCAGTGATGGCATCATAAACATGGGGATCCATGCCTTTCGCCTGTATTCAAATGCCTGGTTATGATGAGCTGGGTAGGGTTAGTGGGACATTTAAACAGAATACATGGTTAGTTTAAATTTGCTTCACTGTTTTGAGAAGAAAAAAATGAAAAAATGTACTTTCAGGGAGGTTTAGGAAGTAAATAAACAAAAATGAACTCATTGTGGAAAGCTTTTATTGATCTGGTTTAGAAACGCCACAAATGAGGATAGTATGAGGTATATGAGACGGGTTCCATGAGAACTGTTAATGGAAAGAAAGACAACAAGCATAAACCTGTGGCCTTCCACTTGCTTGTCACTTCTGAAGACAGACTATTACAAATAGGACAAACTATGCCAGTGCATGCAATGCAATTGGCACTGCTTCTCTGGGCATATTAAATTGTTAAAAAAGCCAATAGAAAAACATTGATATATTAACTAGGGCTCCATGCTGTCTTAAAGCTACAGTGCATCCAGAAAGTATTCACAGCTCACCACTTTTCATCATGTTATGTTACAGCCTTATTCCAAAATGGATTAAACGAAATGAAAAATGTTTACTTGAGGTTTTGGCAAACTTATTTAATATAAAATCACATGTTCATCGCTTTGCTGCTTAACACTTTGTTGATTCACCTTTAGCAGCAATTACAGCCTTGAGTCTTTTTGAATATGATTCCACAAGCTTAGCAAACCAAACCTTTGTTTTGCATCAGGTTGAATGGGAAGTGTTGGTGCACAGCCATTTTAATATCTTTCTAGAGATGTTCTTTCGGATTCAAGTCTGGGCACTGGCTGGACCACTCAAGGACATTCCCTGAGTTGTCCTGAAGACACTCCTTTGATATGTTGGCTGTGTGCAAGAGTGCTGTGGAGCAGGTTTTTATCCAGGATGCCTCTGTACATTGCTGCAGTCATCTTTCCCTTTTTCCTGACTAGTCTCTCAGCTGCCACCACCATGCTTCACTGTAGGGATGGTATTGGCCTGGTGGTGAGCAGTGCCTGCTTTCTTCCAAATGTGATGGCTTTCGTTCACACCAAATAGTTAAATCTTTGTCTCATTAGACCAGAGAATTTAGTTTCTCATGGTCTGAGAGTACTTAAGCTGCCATACAGGCCTGATAGGTGGGTTTCTCCAAAGATGGTTGTCCTTCTTGAAGGTTCTCCTCTCTGCACAGACAACCTGACAACCTCTGGAGTTCTTGGTCACCACACTGATAAAGGCCCTTCTCCCCTGATCGGTCAGTTTACATGGTCAGCCAGCTCAACTAAATTTTCCACAAGATTCATCTGAGTTTAATTTTGAGCTTAATGGCAAAATCTGTGAATACTTATGTACATGTACATTTTAAGTGTAATTCATTTACCAAAACGTCAAGTAAACTTTTTCACATTGTTATTATGGGGTATTGTGTGTAGAACTCTGAGGAAGAAATTTTTTTAATACATTTACAGATGCACTGTACATCTAAACACAACCCCCTCCCCACATTTCTTTTTATATGCTACAATGTAATTACGATGTAATGTTTTTGTAAATTTCTGTGTACCAAAAAAAAAAAACCAAAACACATGTTCATAATTTTTTTATGTAAATTCCTAATCTCATCAACAAGCAATGTAGCAGAAACACCAACCTACCATGGGGAGCATTCCCCCCAGGGACAGGAAAAGTGTCATTCACAGGACTACTAGTTCAGTGGTAGTACTACATAATAGTGTTGAGCTTGAATATTTGAATTGTGAATATATTCAGCGAATATCGGCTTGTCAAGAATATGGTGGCGGATATTCGCAATTTTGAATATTCTCGATATTCTGCATTGGGATGCTTATAGCTATGGATTGAATAGCACATGTGACCATTCATTTTGAAGGTAATTACGAGGCGATTTTCACAATGCGCTAGAATATTTGTGAATATCGAATTGAAAATTAGTAGACTTATTCATAAAATATTGCCTATGCCTCTCATCACTACTACATAAACACTATTTTAAATGTTAAGTTTTCTTTGCCATTGACTGTGTTGGGTATTTAAACCCAAGGTTTTGCCGTCATTGTGATGAAAATTCCAAATGCAGAAGCTATTTTGTTACGCTTATCTAACGTTGATGGTTCACTGCATTCCTACGTTCAAATAACTTCATTAAGAAACCTAAAAATTTTCTCCAAAATCTCTGTCAAAACTTTAACTGTCCAACTAGTATGAACAGGTTTTTATTTAGGAACAAGGGAGAGGAGAATGAGTGCTGACGTCAGCTTCCTGAGGGAGCTCTGTGTGCCTACAACTTGCTGAGTAACTACAGGAATCAGAGCAGGGATTATTAGCACTGACCAGAGTT
This sequence comes from Ptychadena robeensis, assembly GCA_036250615.1. Lineage (NCBI taxonomy): Eukaryota > Metazoa > Chordata > Amphibia > Anura > Ptychadenidae > Ptychadena > Ptychadena robeensis. Next base: position 39,359,653 of record CM070036.1, on the reverse strand, counting down.
TTTCTGGCTCAGGATCAGACTGTGAAGTTGGACAGGATCATGCCTGACACAGTGAAACAGGACGGAATAAGGGAAAGAGTCAGGCACTGGCTCCAGCCTGTCGGCCCACTGAGCAGGTTGATGAATGGTCTGAGCTTTAAGAGCATGCCACCCAGGCCAGTTCATTGCAGCCACAATGAGTGTTACAGTTACCCAGGATCTCTCCTTCACCTTCCTCCCTCCCTTCTTCTCCAAATTTCATAAACACTGGCTCTCAGTGACCGTCTTCAAAGAGCAGTCTTGTCGCTGTGGGAGTTTGTGGCAGACAAGGATCGCCCTGCTGCTGGCATGGTCACCGAGGTTGGCAAATAAACACTGGCTGCACTTATGGTTTTTCAGGGCAGCACATGTCCTCTAATCTGTTCAGTTCCCAAAGACAGCATTAAATCCCACACATAGTTACTATGCAACCTGCCTTGTGTGTCATTGTGAAGAACGTAGGAGGAACTTACAAGCTCACATCATTTTTTATTGTAGCCCATTAACATTTTTCTTGAGAGCCTTCCCAAACATAAAGGCTACACAGCCATCCCCAAGGAGAAATGTGCTGGAGACATGAAATCTTCCCACCAGCCCTCCGTCTTCTGCCATGTGGTTTCATTTTTACATATGATTTCATTTTTAACGTGGTCTTTTCCTTTTTTTCTTGTCTTTCAACTTGTTTTTTGAGAGCTATACAGTTTTGTTTTTTAAGGAGGCAAGTACAATTACAAGCAAATATGTGTTTAATATACAGTGGTGTGCAAAACTATTTGCCCCCTTCCTGATTTCTTATTCTTTTGCATGTTTGTCACACAAAATGTTTCTGATCATCAAACACATTTAACGATTAGTCAAAGATAACACAAGTAAACACAAAATGCAGTTTTTAAATGATGGTTTTTCATTATTTAGGGAGGAAAAAAAACTCCAAACCTACATGGACCTGTGTGAAAAAGTAATTGCCCCCTGAACCTAATACCTGGTTGGGCCACCCTTAGCAGCAATAACTGCAATCAAGTTGCAACAAATCTTTTACAGCGCTCTGGAGGAATTTTGGCCGACTCATCTTTGCAGAATTGTTGTAATTCAGCTCAATTTGAGGGTTTTCTAGCATGAACCGCCTTTTTAAGGTCATGCCGCAACATCTCAATAGGATTCAGGTCAGGACTTTGACTAGGCCACTCCAAAGTCTTAATTTTGTTTTTCTTCAGCCATTCAGAGGTGGATTTGCTGGTGTGTTTTGGGTCATTGTCCTGCTGCAGCACCCAAGATCGCTTGAGCTTGAGTTGACGAACAGATGGCCGGATATTCTCCTTCAGGATTTTTTGGTAGACAGTGGAATTCATGGTTCCATCTACCACAGCAAGCCTTCCAGGTCCTGAAGCAGCAAAACAACCCCAGACCATTACACTTCCACCACCATATTTTACTGTTGGTATGATGTTCTTTTGCTGAAATGCTGAAATATGCAATTAATTAAGGATAAAAAAAGAATTCTTCTAAAAAGTCGCTGAACACATTCTGAGAAACTACCTCAACTGCTGCATTGCATTTAATAAATCATATGAGCAAGGAGTATCCACAGGTACTTGTTTTCTGGGATGACAACATATACCTAATTCAAATTCAGCATTGTCACCCTTTTCCATACAGTGCTAAGTTAGATAATAAGCATCAGTTTTTGTGTCCAGGGAATTGGCACCTGCATTCCAAAAGCAATAGTGGCCATTCACTGCTGGTATATATATATATATATATATATATATATATATATATATATATATATTAAACCTCATTTTTTTTCCAAGAGCTTGCTGTAAGTCAAGACTAAAACAGGGCCTAGTGGATTTCAATAGAGGAGAAGAAATCCTTAAAAAGTATGAATTTCTAGATAAGATTGTACATTAAAAACAGGGTATCCTCCTCCCTATTTTGTAAACCAGAAAACAGAGCACATGATGGGAGGGGCTTAGCCTCCTTGGACTTTTATTGGGTAGTAAATCGAGATCAGTATGTTTTTTCAAAAAACACAATAGTTTGAACAACTATTGAACAAATCAACATTAAAAATAAGGAAAATAGACCACACTGTTTAATATTAGTGTTGAGCTCAAATATATGCAGTGAATATACAGGTGTGTGTGTGTACAGTATGCTGCAGTGAATATACAGGTGTGTGTGTGTACAGTATGCTGCAGTGAATATACAGGTGTGTGTACAGTATGCTGCAGTGAATATACAGGTGTGTGTGTGTACAGTATGCTGCAGTATACATTACAGTAAACATCCACAGTAAAAGATTTTTCATTCGTGCTTCCACCGATTTTTTTTATTCGATATTTGCGTCGGTTGTACAAAAGTTTTAAAAAAATCAAATTACCTTCGATAAATGGACGAACGAAATCCGATAAAAAAATCTAACAAAAAATCTAATCTGAAGTTGAACGAAACAAAAATCTTGACGTGTAAACCCACCTTAAGGCTAATTTTCCTACTAGTATATTTTGCTATACAGAAATTAACCAAATTATTCAACGTATATAAAAATCTATTGTAGTAAGTAGCCCCAGGAAATTCAGGTTAAAATATGAGCGTTGTTTTAAATATGTCAATTAGTTTAAATTCCAGTAAAAACTTTTTTTAGTTAGAAATTTATAGAGCCTCAATCAAATTTTTTTTAAAATCAGTGTTGCACTTGTAGCTTAAGAATAATTTTGAGTAGTCAAAAGGCAAGCAGGAGTCATACACAGATCAGTCCAATCAGGGTTTAATTCAGAGAGAAAGAGTGGAAAGGCAAGCAGGGGTCATACACAACGTTAACTCTAAAGATCACAAGCCTATTGGCATGAGGATTCCAGTAGTTCAGGTAACAGACGCTATCACAGGCAGGGCAGCCATGCACCCTTTGGGCTTATATAGGGGAGGAGATGCCAGAGGCCTATTAACAGGTGCAGTGTCACACGAGAATGCACTCTAGCTCTCTCATGCCTGCAGAAGGTGGACACAAAAACCTGGAATGGATAATGTAACTGAAGCGGTGACAATGGATGACAACACAGATTATGGTGATGCAGTCCGCCTTGTTTGCAGTGATGGAAGGAGAGGCAGGAAAGAGTCCGCGCCTGCAAATGCTGGTGCCACGTCCTGCAGTCCGGACACAAACTAGCAAAAATTTAAACAATTTATGGATTGCAATAGAAGACTTCTCAGTTATGGAATGGCTCTTAGAGTCACAGGCACCAAGAAAATCATACTACCATGTTTTCCCAAATATAAGACACTGCCTTACATTAATTTTAGGTGCAAACAATGCACTAAGGCTTATTTATGTGTTTAGAAGAGATGACAAATGCTTCCAGGTCATGTCTTCCCTAAATATGGAAACTGTCTCTGAGACAAGGTAGGTCTTATTTTCTAGGAAGGGCTTATATTAGAAGCACGGGGGGGGGGGGGGGTCTTACTTTCGTGAAAACAGGTTATGTTCTATGTTCTTTTACCTTAGTGTAAACAATGTTCAGAGTCTGAGTCATTTTAAGATCTTACCTGCAGTAACAGCAGTAAAAACTATTGCATGCTACATGGTCATCAAATCAATCTACTGGTTCAACAGTTAAATGGACCTTGTTAATTAAAGATTGCAATGATTTCTACTGCAGTTGCAATGACCAATAGTAAAGAGTTATATCATTCTCTATCTGGCTCCAGAATGTTTTAGTATAATAGCACAATAATGCAACATGGTGTAACTTGGATATAGCTAATGCATTGTTAGAGCTTTCAGGCACCTGTCTGTACTCCCACCTAATAAGGCATGCACACACAAGAATATATCTTAAGAACAGGTACATTTCTCAACAACAGGAATTCACAGGTATTGTTTCTTGGCACTAGATCTATTCCTGCAGGCCAATTTTTACTATGAAAAGTTATTAAAAGCTCACACTACGTCTAAACCTGCAAATTAAAGGAAAGTTACAGGTAAAACTGTGATATATGGATAAATCTTTGAGACTATAAGAATGTGAGAATAGTGTGAGAATGAGTATGCTAGATGGAGGAAGAAACTGATTTGCCTCATGGCTACCTATGCAGCAGCCTATGGCCTGGTAGATGAGCAGCTGGTCAGCCAGAACCTTTATGCTACAAAATAAACTAGCACAATAGTGGGATTTGCACATTCTCCCATCACTTCAGAGGTGAAATTAAAGGCAAATGGCATCTGATGGGAACGTCAGCCCAGACAATGTAAATCCTCAGTGCCTGTTATATTTCTAAAGAAAGCCATAGACAGGCAGATTCCCGGCCGATTTTACAGACGATCGACCCACCTGTGCGTTCCCGCCAAAAAATGGGTGCAGATGCCTGGCAAGATCGTCCAAGAATTGCACGGTCATCTGACATGCTGGTAAATTCACTGCAATCCCATTATTTAAGTCATGGCCGGCACACAAAGGGTGCCTGGCCGATTCTTGGCACTAAAGAGCGTGCGTGATGACGTCATCACCGTGGTCGATCTGTCGAGTGATCGGCAGCAAAACGACACGTCTATGCAAGCTTAAACAATGTTAATAAAGTAATGGTGCAGCAAAGTTGCTAAGAGGCCCATTCTGTTTTGATTCTTCTCTGGGTGAAAGTAATTAAATGGTATACAATACCATAGTGAATTCCTAACTCTCAGGAATACAATTATGCACAGAGTTTAGCTTTTTTGTCAATTTTTTTGGTGAATGTTTAGTGTATTATACAATAAAATATTTTTATTGTCAAAGACAGATCTGAGAAAGCAGATTTGAGGAGCAATCTTTCCTGAGCTGTGAAGTTTATATAATTCCCAATATTAGAGTAGGAGAGGGTAAAGGCAGTAGGTTAAGGTAGTCACAGAGCAGGCAAAATATTAAGGTATTGTACATCTTGTAATGTAACACAATTATGGATGGAGGCAGTGGACAGGCAACCAGCAGGAGCTGATAATTTAGGACTCGGGTCAGGTAGCTCATGGCTCAAAAGTCAAGATTTGAAAATGCCAAAATGTTGATATTGAATTCAAAGAACACAGAAAATAAAATACCTCTAAAGAAGTTTGTATTCTAATCATTTGCTGCGAGTAACGGTATTTTGACATTTCACTTAAAAAAATTTGGTTGATTGATTTCCACTGGCTCTTCCACAATTTCTTAGGGTAAAGTTATCTTACCAACATCAGTGATTTATTTTCAGTTATAAACCGTGTAGATGAGTACGGTAAGTCAAACTTCTATTACATGTTTATTTTTTGCATATGACCCAGGGAGATTTACTTCAATCCCTATTCCTGTGACATTTGCCCCAAAATGAGTGGGGGTAAAGCACAACTGTTTTCACTGAAACAGGAAGGTATTGGGTTTAGTTACTATTTCATCAGTTTTCTGGGGTACATGTCGGGGCATGGAGTGACAAAGGCTGAATTTCAATTTTTTCTTTTAATAATTGGAATTTGTATACCAAGCATTACAAACAAGCTCAATAGTGTTTCTTAGTAAAGGTCACTGCGCCTAATTGATGCAAATAAAAGTGCAGAAATACTAGGGCAACGTCATTTACTTACTTAATTGCATTTTTATTCTGCCATGGGTTGAAAACAATCATATATTTATTAAAGTTTGAATATATTTATTCTGGTCATTTCCTATGTAGTCCTAAGGGTCTCTAAACCACAACCACATGATGCAGCTATGGGAGTTTTCATATGTGTTATGTTTATTTATTTTATAACATTTGATACAGTTGAAAGGTAGTATGTGGTCATGTACCACAACCATTAATAAACAACATTTCATAAGTTTAACCCGGGCTGATGACAATTCAAATGGGCTGATGTAAAACTCTCAGAAATTGTGCAATGCCATGAAACACTATCCATATGGCATGGATTAGGAGGAAATGTTATACACGATATTATTTGTTCAATGATTTGACTCCTAATAGTGGCCATCTCTAAAGTACAGGGCAAAGAAAGAAAAGTTTACAAGCTGTTCAAATAGTTATCGGCCTTCATTTTATCTTTTTTTTTTTTGTATTCTCAGTTTTATTAAGAATTTTTTTCAGACACACACAAAAAGAAAAACAGGAAACTAGAAAACAGCACATATCGTATAC
>CM070036.1:39329939-39353397 GCA_036250615.1 Ptychadena robeensis | reverse complement strand
ACATAAGACCTTACCTTGTGGCAAGGCACAGATCTGGCCAAGGTTACAAAAAAATGTCTGCAGCACTTAAGGTTTCTAAGAGCACAGTGGCCCCCATAATCCTTGAATGGAAGAAATTTGGAACGACCAGAACACTTCCTAGAGCTGGCCATCTGGCCAAACTGAGCTATCGGGGTAGCAGAGCCTTGGTGAGAGAGGTAAAGAAGAACCCAAAGATTACTGTGGCAGTCGGGAGATGGGAGAAAGTTGTAGAAAGTCAACTATCACTGCAGCCCTCTACCAGTCGGAGCTTTATGGCAGAGTGGCCTGAAGGAAGCCTCTCCTCAGTTCAAGAAACATGAAAGCCCACATGAAGTTTTCTAAGAAACACCTGAAGGACTCCAAGATGGTGAGAAATTAGATTCTCTGGTCTGATGAGACCAAGATATAACTTTTTGGCCTTAATTCTAAGCTGTATATGTGGAGAAAACTGCTTATGAATGTCTGTAGCAATTTGCATTTTAGAGCTGCAATGAAATCCAATGCTGGAACTATGTTTAAGGTGAGAATTTTATGCTTTGTTTATCTGGTCTAGTAATTGCATATTTTAGGCAATTTTGTATATGTAATATTATTGACACAAATCCTAATTCCGATTCTTTTTTTTTAAATTTGTAGTACCTGAGCTCTGTAATAAGTATGGGTATGCCTCTCCAGAATACAGTTTGGTAATGTAGTAATAGTGGTAGAAGCCATAGGAATACATTCAGTGAGGAAATCAATAATGATTTTTTGATTTGGTTTATATTGACACATCACCATTATGATAGCTAAACTCCATGCTAAGTGTAATGATGATATGCAAAAGGCAGCATTCCACAAACAAAAAAGAGATTTGAGTTAATTTAAGTCAGATCAGTAACAGCTGAACTGAGCTTTCCACATTGTCCTCCGATAGATTGCTTAAGCTTGATAATGAATCACATTAATTCAGTACCATGGACAGTGAACTCTGTGATATGATGTGCATTGTGACGCTTAGGGACACAACACTACATGATTTGGTACACGTATCTATACATTCACACTTTCAGATATTTTGATAGCACAGCAACTGTGCTAACATAAATGTCAAATGTATTATTATTATGGAACTTTGAGTGCCTGTACAATGAATAAGAATAATGTAAATGTAACTTTTATAACTTACAGTGAAACACAGTTATGGAATGATAAATAAAGGTGGATTGTGGAGCTTTTTAAGGGTGCAATAGACTAAGACTAAGATAGAATATAATGATAAGTAGAGCTCAGTGTTAACCTGAAACTTTCTTAACAAAAATGAACTCCCCTAGTGTTCCTGACAGCACCATCCCCCCCAGTTTTCCTGACGGCACCATCCCCCCTAGTGTTCCTGACGGCACCATCCCCCCAGTTTTCCTGACGGCACCATCACCCCTAGTGTTCCTAACGGAGGGTGCCATCAGGAAGAGATTGGAGCCCTGACAGCGCATACTTACAGTTTCGCGCTGTCCCGGTGGACACAATGACGTCACATCAGGGAGGGCGGTATATTAGAAAAAAAATTGCACGAGAACAGTTTCCTATGCAGAAAACAGTTTTCAACGTGATTCCCCAGATGTGGCCTTTGCAGTTAACCCTTTCTCCCCTGCTGTGTTCATCACACCAGAGTAGAGAGGGTTTCAACGAGAATTTATCTCGATACAGTGATAACTATATCCAATACAATTCAAAGTATACAATTTTTATTATAAACAAAAAATAAATATGAATGCATACTGTTTTGAAATCTATCATACAAAATAAGTATTTTAGAGATTTTATCATTCAAATAATACCTTTTATTATTTTTTTTAAATGTAATTATTTTAACATAATTGTTTCAAACATTATTATACTCAGGATGTCTACTCGTCCTTTGTACGGACATATTTTGGGAAGTTACAGACATACAACATAAAAAAATTCCATTGAAGTCTATGGTGCGTTTTTGGTACAGAAATCTGGACCTCAGCAGAGCGCTAGGGAGGTTAAAACTAATGTCTAATTTCTGTCAAACAATGAACAATTTATTGTACATGCATTGCAACATGTTACTTATCTCTTGATAGTGTTCTATCATAATTACTCTTATTTTTCTTGAATGGACAGTTTTTTTTTCCGAATACGTTTATTTATTCTGTTGTTACAGGTTTATGTTTAGCAAAGCTCTGGCCAGTCCGAAGAGTTAAAACACCAGATGTATCACTTGTGGACCAGAAGAACCTTCATACAAGATTTCTCCTTTATTCAGTTCATTAGATTTTTGAAATAGGGAAATGCTATATTTTTTATTTCTACTGTCCTGTCCAGAAGCTTAATTGTAAATGGCTACATTATATTTTCTTCACTGATTATACTCAAACACAAATATATATTTGTACCTGAGGTACACATACCAGCTTTTATTGACCTACAAAAGAATTAAGGTCCCTACACACATTGGTCGGCTGCAAAATCGGCCGCTGCTTGTTACGTGGCACATTACAGAGAAGGAGATAATCATTTGATCTTGCCTCATTTCTGATTCCCATGTAGGCCACAGCAGTAATATTATTATATCTTTTTCTTTCTTGGTTGACCTCTGCAGAGTTCCCACTTATGTGTCAGGTTCTGGAGAAATTTTCATCTTATGGTTTATTTCCAAATAATAGCCAATGTTCAAAAGGTTTGATGCTTTATTATGACTCAGCATGAATAATAGATGCCGCATGTTGCTAACTTTCTGGAATGTAATCCATGATTGATTTGGAATCACAAGCGTTTTTGTGAACTAAGATAAATTTTTTATTTCTGCAAACATTTTAAATGTAAATCTCAAGCCAGTCTGTATATTGTGTGCCAGCTCAGTCTTGTAGAGGGAGAGTTGGAAAAGGCAATGACAATGAATGATTGAGAACACAACGCATCAATGTTTACCTTACCCAACAAAAATGTTAAATGCCTATGTAACAAATGCATGCAAGAGGATTGCTTGGATTCTTCAGAGACTATTTATCAAACAGCATCTAAATTAAAATCATTCATTGCTACAAACTTTTGGTGCAGAATGACTTACGTTAATACACCAATTTATCAAAACTCAGAATGATTAAAAACAAAATTTTTTTCCATTTTTATACTGCCAACATATTCTGCAGTGCGGAATTTCTCGACTTCTCAGAGTCTAGGGATTCCATTCATGGCAGAAAAGCAAAGCAGTTGGACTAAACCCACATTTATTGAGGGAAAGCATAAAAATTTGTATGGGCTATCAGGTAGTATTGATTGTGAATATTCGGATCACAATTTTTTATTGTGAATAATAGTATTAAGATTTTGAATATGCGATATATCTTCGTAACGCAATAAATGAGGTTTTATGTGCTAGTGTTGATCACGAAAATATGTAGAAAATTTGCACTTTTATTGCGAAAATTTTAATTGAAAATTATAATTTGCAATGAAGGTAATGGAGATGATAAATTCTTGGATTTACATATTTTTTTTAGAATGTTGGGTAAAAAATGTGCGATATTTTGGTAATACAAATATTGCCTATGTGGCTCATCACTATTATTAGGTTGGATATTACTGTTCTGGTTTGTAAATCAATCTACATCCTAAAATACTTCAGGCAGGAAGTGTTGACAGTTCTATATCCAAGCTGAGCGTTCCATTCCCATATACTTTCGGGAAACAATCTTCAGGAAACCACATTCCTTCAATTTATTCAGATTCAACAATATAAAATTTTCCAGACTTCTCAGACTAATCTTTAAAATGATTAAAAGACTTAAGAGATTATTCTAAGTATATTTAAATAAGATTATTCATGCTGCTTCAATGAAAGATGCACAATAGTTAGTTTCTTCTTTTCTACTTACCATTTTCATGTTTGGTATGTTGCATAGAAAATACAAAAATGGAAATAAAATTCCTACTTCATTCCGTTCTTTTTTATAATGATGAGCAGTTTTTATTCTTTATTTAATATTTTTATTCTTCAGAGAATCTTCTGCTTGACATTTGTACCGTTCAGAGACCTGATCCAACATCTTGGATATTCTCCTTCAAATAATAATTTTCTGTGTTTTTCATTTGATCTTGGAGCCCAGAGATTCAGAAGTGATATTTAGCTTTATGTATGATTGCTCTTTTGAATGCTGACTTACTTGTTCCTCTAGGGATTCATTCAATATTCAGCTTTTGTCTTTTAAAAAAAAATAGTTTTTTTCAGTGTGAATCAATATAAATAAAGTAATAAAATCACATTACTGTGGTGAAACTGTGGTGTTTTACAATGACCCCACTAGAACACTTTCCCCTTTCCAACTTAAGGGGCATCATTATCCCTTCTTACCCAACTGCTACATAAATGATTATATAGGAAGGCAATAGGAAGGTGAGCAATGCTTGGCCAGCACAGGAAGTGACAAGAGGTCAATGATATGGACTGTCTAACATTTTACTAGTTCAACTTTTTAAAACTATTAAAGGTACAATGGAACAAAAGTTCAAGTAAAGCACTGCTATTCAATTTTCTCTTCTTTTACCCACCATTTTTGGTCAATGACAGTTTCTCTTTAAAGATTAAAAAACAAGCAAAACACAAAACATGTAAGCCGTGTATGTGTTTCTTAAAATTTATTAAAATTAATTATATATTATATTAATATTAAATATTATATTATATATAAGTTTAGTGCAAGCAACTTAAACTGTCTAGATATGAATTCGTTATTTAATTGCTCCCACTGCATGTTCCCTTCACAGAATGAATCAATATGGTACCTTATGCTATATCGGACAGTTTACAATATATGAAGATCTGGATTTTTTCTGACTTTATTGTCATGTATCATGTCATATAGAGTAGCAGATAACCCTAAACTCCATCAAATCATTAACCCTCTGATTATCCATCCCATACCCTCCCAGCCCCATAAACTCCCCCCACCTGCTCAAGATGTAAGACCCACACCCGTACCACCATCTGTTGGGTGGGGCTGCCCAATTCTTAAATCATTTTGATTCCAAATACTCTCTATCTACAATAAAGTTAGAGGGACACTCTGAGGGGCACTCCTGAAATTGCTACCCTCTCAATGCTACCGGGCACCTTTACATCCATTAAGCGGCATATCTTCCAGCTCAATAGAGAGCGGCATTTCATCTCGGCGGCTCGAACGGCCATCTCCAGGTTGTGGAAGTCGACCTCTGTCCCGACCCTGGCTGCATGGTCTGCCATTTTAAATAAGATCATGCACCTACAAAGTCTAATGGCTAGGAAACATAAACAGTCTGCCTCCCATACTTGTGCCTGGGCAGGCTGGTCCTTATACCATGACTCAAAGGCCTTCCAATGACTTCTGTAGGTGGAAGTACAATGCTCCTCTATTCCAACCCATTCCCCTATCCCCCCTTCCCCAGAGTGGTGAATTATGGGTTCCTTCTTCCTCCTCCACTCACTTTCTCTTTACTCTTGCTCATGTCTTCTCTCCCTTCTTTGCTTCTTAACTTTGTCCTAAGTGAATTCTCTTCCACCCTTCTTTATACCCCCTCCTCTCTCCTTTCATCTTCCTCTATTAGTTTGGGGCACTGACCTGCTTGATAAATGTAGTTTTGCTTGTTTTTATTATTTGACATTTGCACTGTTTTATTTATTACACTGACCAATCAGAAAATATTTGTTTAGCACCTGTCCTTTGCACCTTCCAGTTTCTCCTTTTTTTCTCCCTGAATGGACACCACACCGACTGACATGATTAAACTCTTTAGGCTTTGTCCTTCCCGCCTGGTTTGTGCTCATGGTGCCAATATGCAGTTTTTGTCAGTGTAATGTATGCATACTTGTTCTTTGTGTTTTGAATGACATGCTCAAATGCTTATGTTATTTTAAATGACAAAGTTTAATAAAAAATATTATTACTCTTCTGAATCAATGACTCAGAAGTGATAGTCAGTTATAGCTATTTTTTTTTTAACAGGATGGTTAAGAAAGGAAATAGCAGACAGATAGAAGAATTTGATTACGCAAAATCCAAATAAAGGATACTTCATATCTAAATTTTTTTAAAACTCAGTTGGTGTCTCCTATGATGCAACTGTGGGCAGATAGTCAATTTGGGGATTGGTTCAGCCTGTTTGGCAGCAGGGTCTGTTAGAATCATCTCTGTCTTTGAACTGTCCATTTTTAGTACCCACTCAAGCAGTACTTTGCAGACTAGATAAGTAACAGAGGCTTGGCAGTATTCACATTAATGAAATGTATAGAGATGTTCTTTAAAGCAGATCTAAACCCAATTACCAAAATCTTTTACAAGCTTCAACATGTGAATTTAATTTTGTTTTCAAACTTTTTAAATCCACACAAAAAAAAGTATATGCTGATCCTGTCATAAAAGTCTATGTATATAAGTTCCTATTATGGGGTGCACCCCTGGTTGACATATGCAGTGTTAATTCAAATAAATTGGATCTGGTTGGTGAAACATCCAGACTATAAAACTTCAGCAAGTAAAAGGGGAAGAAGGGGCGGGGGGGGGGGGGGGGGGGGGGGGGCATCGGCAGCTATCTCACCACATCCAACAATATACATTGTTAGTAGGTTGGGGGAACTAAACCCACAGGAGGGTGGCCAGCCCCTGCTGAATTTAAAGGTGAAAATTATATCATAAATGGAGTTCCAGTCAAAGGAATGAGATTTACATTTTTTAATCCAAAGAAAAATATACAAATGTACATAAAGGTGGTCGTAGATAAAACATATTCAGTCAAGTCTAAATAGTTGGTCAGACTGAAAATAGGGTATCACTATCACTATAAAAAGACATTTAATCAGTCCAAATTTTACTTTTTATAGTGATGTAACACCCTCTTTTATGATGCAGGAAAATAGATGGTACATATGCGCCAGCACTGTAGATGAATGTATAATAGTGCTCCAAAATCCCTGAAGAAGTCCCCAAGTAGGACGAAACGCGTTGGCACATGATTGGATGCAAAAACTGGACATGACATATACTTTTAAGTTTTTTTTTGATGATAAAGAATTTTAAGAACTTCTTGGTAAAGACAAAGGACTGGTGTACTCCCCTATTCAATCTAACTGACTACTTAGACTTGACTGAATATGTTTTATCTACGACCACTTATAAGTAAATTTGTATATTTTGGAATAAAAAGTGCAAAGCTCATTCCTTTGACTGGAACTCCATTTATGATACAATTTTCACCTTTAAAGTCCGCAGGGGCTGGCCACCCCCCTCTGATTTTAGTTCCCCCAACCTACTAACAATATAACAATATAAAACTTCAGCAAGTCCAGTTACTTTGACTCCCTACTGCAGATTCGCCATGACCTGAATGACAACCTTCACTAACAAAAATGGTTTGATTGAATTTAAATGGGGGTCATGTTGCATCTTGCTAATGGCTTCAGGAGTGGTGGCTATACGGTTTCCAACCACTTTTATAAAGTTTGCCTTATTAATTCACTGTGCTATAACAAACTATATCGCATTCATTCATTCAACATTTAGATGCACTTTCCCTTTTATTTATTACATTTCTGTATAATATATCGTGAAAATCATGGTTTTATCATGCTGGAATGATTTGTTGGTTGGTTATACTGTGTTTGCTATGCAGGTTTATTATTTAAAACATACTATTCTGATTATGCTGGGAGGTCTTTGTTAAGAGGTCACAATCTGAACTAGTGCAAAAGCTAATACTCTATTGGGAAAAGAAGCTAGTACAACACAAATGTGCTTTCCAAGTAATAAAGAACAACATGTTCAAATGATGTACTGTATTCCCACAGTCTTCTTCATGAAAAATGGCTGAGTGACACCAGTCTGAAGCTTGGCTTCTAAAAAAGATGTTATCTTCTATTTCCAGTGTCCTCAGAATACATCGCTTACATGCATTAAATTTCATCTGTATTTTATAAACAACATGTCCACATCGTTTTCAAGGACTTTTGCTATGCTTGTTTCTCATTTTTGAAAACTGAAAATTATAAACTTTTGCAACGAGCTACAGATACTACACTTACAGGAGAGAATGATTTATGCCAGTCTGTGTGTAGTTCTCAATGCTGTAAAATTCAGAAATATAAAAGAAAAGTAAAGTAAGGCCAAGCATAAGCCATAAATGTATCTTGCTTAGCGTACTTTTTTAAGATGTTCTTGCTGCTCATTACTTAATCCTAATCATATTAAGTAATAAAGTCATTTTAATTCCCTTTTTTTCCTTTTATAATTTTTCACTTTCATTCCTAATTGACCAGGAACTAGAATTACACTTCATGATTTAAAAAAATGCTGTGCTCACTGCAGTGTTAACTTCTTCTTCATGGCTATTTCCCCTCTCAAGACCCCCATACACCTTACAATCTTTCCATACAATTTCTGTACAATCAAATTTTGTTCTACCAAAACCATGTAATATGAGGACCTTTCTAACCTTCCAATCACTATGTATTCTATCAGGGAGGCCACTATACTACACAGTTGTTGGTAGATCTAATAGAGATTGTATGGATCGATCTTAAGGTGTATGGGTATACAGGTAAAAAGAGCAATGGAATGTCCTTCCTGGCAGTGGGATATCTCCTAAAAACAAGCATTCTGGAATACAGTACATCTGAATTAAGCATATCATTATATGAGCTCTACTTAGTCAAAGAGGTAGGGGTGTGTGTGGGTTGGGGAGCATAGGGGGGGGGGGGGGGGGGGGGGGGGGGGGGGGGGGGGGGGGGTGTATGAAGTGGTTGAGAGAAAGGGTAAACCTCTAGACATCTGTAATTTACTATGAAATTACTTACACAAGTGCACCTAAAAAAATTAATTTGACTGATCGTACTTTTTGCTACACTGCTGTTGCTTATAGTTTCTTTGGGTCTCTATTTTGGGTGCAGCATCTTCAGTCACCTTGAATTTTGGTCAGGCACCCAAAATGTGACAATATACATATTATATGGAAATACATTTCTCTGTGGATTGTCACATTCCTCAATCCCCGGCAGCTTTATTGGGTGATCTGACAGTGGGAACAACGCATTTCTTGCGGACTGTGTAAATGAGCTCTAAAGCTAGCCATACACGTGTCGGATTCCATGGCCGATTGATCACTGATCCGATCGATTCCGGCGATCTCAGCGGGAATTCTGAGCCACCGATCAATCGGACGCGAACGATCGGACAAGGTGGGCTGCACGCGATTCCGGCACGATCGTTTCGCGTGCACGCGCCCGGAATCGATTGTCCCGGAATCCGGTCGGAATCCGACCCGTGTATGGGGGCCTTAAGGGCTTGTTTACTGCCTGGTAAACGAGCAATGAGCGCAACCAGCTGGCAGACACAAGATGACATATGGTCGTTATGAATATGACCCACACGCTCCTGCACAAGTTGTGTGAGACTGCCGGATCGCCCGGTCTTTCCCGGGCTGCTGTCAGTGACAGTGAAAATCTAGCCTTAAGATTGTGGTTGTAGCAAAACAAAAAAGCTAACTCTTAAGGTGGGTTTACACATGTAGATTTTTTCGTTGGATCAACAAAGAATGACATTTTTTTGGTTGATTGAACAAAAATCTAGAATGGCCAATTTGTTCGATGGATACATTTTGTTCGTCCTCGAACCTTGTCCTTCTAAAGGTCATCGAACATGTTGGTAAATTTGTATCTGTCGTTGTAATTTCTAATGCATTTTCATTCGATATCGGCGATGGATGAACCAAAAATCTAATGTTACATTCATTCGAATGACAACGACATCAATCAAAAATTCAAATTGGCAGTTGATTGAAGAAATAATCTACACATGTAAACCCACCTTAAATTAGATCAAATGGATAATTCAGATGTATGTCATTAGTTGTTTTCTAGACAATTCCATGTATATTTTTGCATATACATATACCTGATGATGTGGAAAGATCTCTTCATCAAATGAAAAGTGTGACACTACCTGTTGTCATGTCTGTTATCGCATAAGTGATAACAATCCAACAGAACACCTTTATTATCATCCTCTATCTTATCATTTACAATGATCCAGTGGAGGAAAACCAATATAGTCTATATCTTCTAACCTTTTCTTGGATGTTCATTTTTATCACAGTCAGTTGATTGGACAGATAACCTTAAAGTGCATTTAAATGGTCTCCTGGTCTTTCTAGAGAGAACAGACCATATGAACAGGTCACATTGCTGGTCACCTCCCTTTAGAGCTAAAGACATTCCACAGGAGATCAATTCTATTACCCTGCTGTAATATATCTGTCCAAATGGCAAGGCTCTGCTATTTACAAGATACCCTGTGGCTTCTGAGATGTGACCTGGCCACTCTCTATTGGTCCCAGCTGAAAAATAAACCTTGTTTAGACTCTAGGAAAATGGAATGTTTCACAAGACACGTCTACTCAATTTATTATTTTCTGAATTCTCTTTGCAGTAGGGAATTGGCATTTGGATAGTAACTGTTGAAAAGTTCATAAATGTGCGTTAATAGTGGAAGCAAAATTAGCAATGGAAACACTGGAATAACGTGGGAATATTAAATCTTTTTTACATTTGTGAATTTGACATGTGTAATGTTCGATAGGAAAAAGTCAATCTTTTATATGTTTCCCATAGAGAATGGCTTTACTAGAGCAGATTTGCTTCTGTTTGACTGAAAATTGCTCCTACTTTCCTAAGAATGCATCCATGCTTTGTAAAATAAGGCCATTATGTATATCAAATGGATTAAGCAATAAAACGTATGGTTTAATCAGATTGTTTGAAAATGTATTACTTTCTTCAAAATTCAATTGACCGATTCAACAGATCAAAATCAAGCATGTAAATCAAAAGAGCTGGGATTAGTCAGGATGGACATTTGAAAGTTTCATTGAAATGTACAAGCACCTGACAGGTTTTTCAGGGGTTTTTATCTGAACAGAGTTTGAAGCATGCTCACACACCTTCATCTTAATAACTGAAAAGGAATGTAATGTGTGATGTACCGTCTATTGATATTAGATTTACAGTTGATATTTAATTCTATCTAATTGAAATTGATGCATGTATGGTTTTAGAGTTGTCAGCCTGCAAAACAAATTTCTTACCTGGAGATTTTTTTAACGACACAATCTCAACTTAAGAAACATTGAACAGATTAAGAATAGATTCCAAATTTATTGTGAGAAATGACTGCAAATTCCCTCCTGTTAAAGATGTTTCTGACAGCTTGTCAGTGCTGTCTTGAAATAGCGTACAGGGAACCAAAAGGGGACCACAGACATTGCATTGCTATAGAGGTTCTCAATTGGTGGTAAGGTCTACCATAAATGTTTGGACATGCTGCGGAGACTTATAAATTATGCCTAAAAAATAACAGTATTATTTGGTATAACAAAAAAATCAAATTTTCAGAGTACAGTCGCCAACATCCCAAAAAATTAGACTAGGGGTTGACTGGATAATGGGAGACCCAAAACCAGAAAGAATTCCCCCTGGAGCAATTCCAGGGGCACGGGGACTTTAACGGCCACTATTAGCAATGGAAAAAGGTTACAGCGTATGTGTAAAGGTAAAAAATGTCCGTATCATGTTTAATGAATAAAGACATAGGTTAAAAACAAGAGCATAACATTGTTGGCTGACCAGGATACATTAGAAAATAGCAATGTCCATAAATATAGTCCATACAGTATATAACCTTAGATTGGTGATGGTAGATGATAAGTATAATTTCAGGAGATTAGTCGGGATAAAGGGTCCTATATCAAACAGGGTCCACCCTATTTGGTGGTTTAGCTTTAGGAAAAGTGCCATTTATGAGGATGGTGACAAACACCCTTAGATTTAATGCCTTTACATACACTTTATTATGAGGGGATGTCTACCAGGTCCTTTATGTCATTTTCATATACTTTAGATAATAGAGACAATTCTTTCTCATTCAAAGCAAACATCTCCTCCACTTCGGCATTGCACGCACACAGTTGGCCTAATGGTTGTGCAGAGGAGGTTTAAGAGAATTAAGCTGGCTATACACCTTTAGATCTCTCTGTCAGATATCGGTTAGATCTACCAACAACTATGTAGTATAAGTTCCTCTGCGATTGAACACAGGTAGACTTGATGGTTAAGAAAGTCCCTCAAATTACATGGTTTTGGTAAAACAAAAGGAAATCTAAAGGAAATCTGACAGAGGAAGGTGTATGGGGACCCTTATTATTATTTAGTTGTGGTTTTCGATAAAAAAGACTTCTGACATTTAAACTTGTTGAGTGTAGGACTTCTATGTAAGATGTTCTTAACTTGTTCTTAATGACTACATGGAGTTGAAGACGCACAGTTTGATGTCCCAGCACCACAGGTGTCCAGAGGATCTCACTGTTGGAGAAATCTGTGGGTGAGAGTGAACATATGTATTGATGTGTTAAAAAATTTTTGCTCAGTTGTATTAGAAAAATATTACTCATTGGAGACCCCCACTCCCATATGAAAGAACACATGAAAGTAAGATTAATAATACCTAAACAATTCATAGAAATTAAAGGCTGTGAATCAAAATGTAAGGTACATTAGAAGTGTAATACAAAGCATTTGTTCAACTTTAAAATGTTCATGTAACACTGAATTGCTGATATTAGGAACCAGATATGAGATTGGTGACTAGAAAGAATATATTTCTACTAGAAAAGCCTCCTATAATTGTAAATGCTCTATGACAATGATTATGAAATTACATTCCACATACAGGCTTAAAAAAAATACTTGTGGTGTCCAAGAATTCAGCAAAGAGGGGCATGCTGTAATTTCTATGCTTGGCAAGATTAAAGAACATTATGTGATTACTGTTGATTGTATAGTCCAGGTCTCAAAATTTTATCTTTCAAGTAAGTGTGGGAAATGTGTTTGTTCTGTTTTGACATAGGTGAGTAATGGTGTCCAATTTGCAGCACTAGGTGATTTTTCTTTTACCAGATGTTATGTGTACAGCTGATTCAGTTTAAGTATGTGCAACAAGAAGCAGAGAATGAAATCATTTGTCCTGCAGCAAATAGCTAAGCATTTGCATTCATGTCTACCACTGATTAAATATTTATTGGAGAACAAAGATGTAATATTTACACATGAAAAGTAGCTTGCAGCAGATTGGTAGATAGAGACATTTGTAACAAAATCCTTTCTTATTTACTGAATCTGTCATTAATATTCTGTACTCTGAATCTATCCCCAAATGTTGCCACCTGATTGTACAATATCTTCAATTTTAGAAAAGTTTGATAAGTTTTCAATTTCTTTCTTTCACCTGAAATACTGGATTTATATATATGCATAGTGGCAGCATACACTGAAACTTGCTTTGAGGGTTCTTTCACATTACATTTGTAGTACAATTCTGAAATGAGGCTACATTTCAGAATCAGATTACATTACGCAGGCTCTGCCAGTTTTGCTTTTGCAATGCCATATGCAAATGGCACCCCAAGAAAAAATGGATACCACAATGAAAATGTGAAAATCCTTATGCATTTTGACACCTGATTCCCCATTCATTCATTTCAATGGAGGAGGAATTGCAACACACTTATGGGATGCTGTGAAAATAACCCTTAATGTGCTTTACTGAAATGCACTGTAATAATCTTCACATGGGTGTCGGCATTTTTTATGAATGCCACCACAATGCATATATTCAGAAACCCTTGTCGCTGTTTTAGAGCATCATATGACCATGCACAAAATTGTCAGGAACATTTATAAATAGAGAGCACGTAACTGAATGGTCTTAAAGGTGGTTCATATG
The DNA here is from genome assembly GCA_036250615.1 of Ptychadena robeensis. Taxonomy (NCBI): domain Eukaryota; kingdom Metazoa; phylum Chordata; class Amphibia; order Anura; family Ptychadenidae; genus Ptychadena; species Ptychadena robeensis. The sequence goes on along the minus strand of CM070036.1, from coordinate 39,339,568 downwards.
TTTAACAAATTAGATAATATAATAAAAGTTCTGAATCATAGTATATTTTATGAAAATTATTGATCAAGATATCAGCCAAACATTGATCATGCATGCCATTCTTATGCATGGATAAATCCACAATCAACTAAGGGTTAATTGTCTCACTCTTTGACATTTACAGAAACACACTGTTCTGCCAGTTGTTGTAGTCAATAAAAAAAATGGTGCATCATGATGGGTGCATAGCAAAAATCCAGGTAAGGAATCAACATTCTCGCCATGTCAGACAAGGACATAAAGCTAGGTTATTTGGCTTCCCCCCAAAATTGGAGGAATACATATACTGTATATACTGGTGTATAAGCTCCCCTCTGCTTATACTCGAGTCAGGGTCCACATACCTGTCCTTGGTCGTTGAATCGCAAACCGGCAGCCTTTGTGAAGCTCCACTGTTTCCGACACCAGCTGATGTAATATAAACAAACAAACAACACCACACTGCATGTTACTTTTGACCTGTTTATTAATTGTTACTGGAGAAAGAATTTAATAGAAATTCACATAGAACACTCCACTACTTATTATTCAAAAATGAAAATAAATTTCCATTCCATGTATTGGCTTCAATAATAATAATAATAATAATAATAAAAAAAAAACGTTTTAAATGGTTAAAAAAACAAAGCGGCTCGTGCACAGTAGTGAATTGTTGTCAAATGGGATGGCTTCTATATTCATCTTTTACCCCATGCTCTCTAAATATGGGGGAAAAGACGGAGAGCTAACAAGCTCTAAATGTAGTATGTAAACCACTGCGTAATATTTCGTGCAATATAAATTAGAGTTATTGATAACAATATCATAAATAAATAAATAAATAAATTGTCATCTGGTCCTGCATGCATCACTTTGGGCTTGCCACTCGCATTGAACACATGAATTTTAGGCCATATTACTATATTTGTCTGTCTCCACAGGCACATTGAGTCCCCGTGTTAACATTGCTTTGCCTCAATATGTCAGAGGCATAGAAGTTGCACTTTTTTGACTAATCTTTCCCATAGGAGAAAATTAGGTGCTTTACATGCCATAAACACGAGAAAGACATGTCAACACCAACATAACCATGATGCACACTGGAGAGATGGTGGATTAAATAAAAAATTCAACTAGTTTAATTTTATGAGATAATTGCAAAATTCTCTATATCCCCAGCAGTTGGTGATGAAACCATGTTCAGGGGCTTTGAAATCAACTCACAAAATCAGCTAGTCAAAAAAATTTGACCATAGAGGCAAGCCCATATAGCAATTTAATAACAATGCAAAAAGTTATTTTCATAAATCAATGAATGCATTCAAAACTATAAATCTGTATGAACTCAATTTGATCAACAGGCTTCAGAAATGGGAATAAATGTAAATTCAGTTAAATGTATTTGCAAACTAGAAATAATTGTACATATCTTCAATGCAGTACAGTTTGTTCCCTTAGTTCTCATTGCACACCTAAGGCTGAGCAGTCCAAATAACTGACTGCACTTAATGGTGGCCTGGCGACACCAGAGTGTTCTGTCTCATAGATTGACGAGCCCTCTGCTGCCGATTTACAGTTACATGGCAGCCACTCTGGAGCCGAAGCACATCTGGAGTAGAGTAAACTCAGGGATGCAGGGGCCAGTCTTGGCTGTAGTCTTAAATGAGAGCAGCTGATGAAAGCCAACACTACCTCACAGAGTCCTTTCCAATCCTTTGGCCCATTTGCTAATGTAAACATATAGATGGTAGAAACACACAATGACCTTTTGCTGCGATGTTGACACTATACCTATCACTCCAGGGGCAGAGTCAAAAGAACATTAGTAATTAATTTTATCTGATCACATCTCGTGTTCCATGTTAACTGTCATTTCTATTCACTTGCAGCATCTATTATTCCTGAATTGCACGTTCCTGGCCAATATCTTACAGCAAAGTGTAAAATTATTAGACAGTAAAAACTTCACTTTTATACCATAAGAAAAATTATCTTTACTATTATCAAGCACAGTATGACTAATAATCTTCCTTTACAAACGCCATTAATTCTCATCTATGCCATTAAAGGTTTAGTCATAAGTACCATTATGCTATCCAGTTTTATAAATTTAATTTTAATGTTATTTATATTAGAAGATTTATTTGCACGGACTAAAAGAAACCCAGCAGGATTTTTTTACAAGCAGTAAAATGGTCCATGGTCCACTTCATGTGTAGCAAATCCTAAAAAAATTAATTTACTGTTATAATGGAGCATTAAAAGGAAAGGTATAACTGTAAAACAATATTTTACCACAATAAATAGTATCTATTTTATTTATTCAATGTATTCAATGAATTATCAATTTATTAACAAAAATATATTTCTTTATAATAGGATGCATGTCTGAAGTGAATCTTTTTTTATTTTGGAAAGATAAGGAAGTTTTCCCCCCAATTTCCTGTTATGTACTAAACATTAATAATAGAACATTTCTCATTAATGACAAGTTTTTAGAGATTGTGGGTAACCCAGTGTCATATTTATAACTTTAAGTACATTTGTGTCAGACTTAAGCTGTTGTGTCAATGGAAAGAGTTGTATTAGAAACCAGTCATCATCATCATTGCTAACTGCTGTCATTGTCATCCCTTTCTCTAGGATTTCTACAATTACAGAATATATTACATTAAGCAGCACCAGCGCTGATAGTCAACACAACATTGCTTGTCTTTGGGACTTGCTTTTAAGTATTGTGTCACTTGTGGTCATCAACCATCACCATTATAAAACAAATACTAATATATAAACAGTTATTTAGTTTGTACTGTTCTTTAGTTTGTATATTAGTGTGAACTGTGTGCTAGTACTTAATTATTACTCTGACACTTGCTGTCTCAACTTTTTTTTCAACTTGTGAAAAATTGGGACACAAATGATAAAACTGTGCTCCTTTGCCATGTTACTGTTCAGGATGAATAATTTGGACCTTCCCAACCACATTTTATCCAGAAATTTTAGTTTTTACAAGCCATTATAGAGCATTTGGCTGCTGTCCTATTGACTTCCACTGTGATTGGTGAAAGAATCTACTTTCAGGCTCCCCATATACATGCATACTGGACAGAAAAGCTCATTGTACCAGCCGGCATATTATCCATGTGAGTTAAGCAGGGAACACACGTATAGTTATGGGCCAGATCGATGGCCGATTTGAGCACGCTCACAGCCATCTATCTGGCCCATACCTAATGCTGCCATGCCTGTTTTCGAGCGGGACAATCAACCCCACGCGAAAACAGGGATATCATACATGACTGTTAATCACAGCCAATGTCCATTGCTTTGCATGAAGACTGATAACGCAGCTTCTTCGATATTGGGCAGCAGCGCAATGACGCCATTAAGCTGCTGCCGGGAACCTAGAACGGCTTCTATATCGAGCTGTGTGTTCCTGGTTTTACTGTCTGCAGAATGAAGTAGCAACAAACATTATACTACACTGGGCTCTGCAGATAATGTGTAGTGTTGACTTTAAATATTCGAATGACGAATATGATATAATATTCACATTGCGAAAATAAACATTGACTATTACTTTTAAAGAGTTTCGCAATGTGAATATTATTCACGCAATGTGAAAATCATTTTTGCAATAGATGGTCATACCACGAATATTCGAATTTTTGAATATCAAATCGAATATTAGTAGAATTATTCACGAAATATCGCGAATTCGAATATTGCCTATGCCGCTCATCACTAATAATGTGTATGTTTGCAAGTACAATTGAAAGTTATTCTTACATTTTTGTGCATTGATGAACTTTAAAACTTGTCAGTACAATTGAGTTTAAAGATGCTTATAGAGGTAGTATAAGAGCAATCACTATGCCATGTAATGGCCATTGGGTGGCCTATGAGTTCACACAGCACAGCTTGTTGGACTGAATATTGCTTAGTATAATGGTAGCAGTTAAATTAACAACATGCTGTTAAAAGAGGACAATTGGGCATTGTACACAACATGTTTTATCTGTAATTGATTGCACTTACCTGCAGTTTGCTGCCAGTAAATTTCCTGGCCATAAGCATAAACATTGTAAAATTATTGGCAAAAAGTTACAGTACTTTTGCAATTAGTGCAAACTCTGGTGCTCATTGGGACATGTAGTTGTTTAGTTTCAAATTTTACTCAAACGGGTCTTTGTTCTCCCTCAGGGATGAAATCAACAGCATAACAGCACAAATTTATGAGAAGTGATATCTGACTGCTTTGCAAATAGCATTCCCGCATAAAAGATCCTTGCACATTTTAACTAGCCTTACATTTTAACTCTTTGCAGTTGACATCCAATATATGAAATTATTCATTTTACTGAGAACATTTTATTGTGTTTGACAGGAAAAACTGATGTGTTCATTGTATACGCTCTGTAGCAAGGTAGACGATATAAGTCGAGTACACACTATTGGTGGGAAATCTAGTAATTGATGTGCCTGAGAAAACCTTGAAGCTACAAGATACCTCTGCACATAAGTGTACTAGCTATTGGTAGCTAGTGTTTAAGTAGGACCCTTTTTCCTTGGTAACACTTATTTTCAAATGAAAGTGGCTCTGCTCTTTTCCAAAAATAACTATTATTCACTAGAGCAAAGGCTAAATATCCATATACAGTGTGGGTCCTGCAAAGTAGGTGAAGTAGTGATCTAATAATCACAACATTTACATGCAAGATACAGATGGTGTCTGCATTTCAGCACTGAAATTATTTGACCATGCATAGTGATGACCACATGAGAGACCAGGATGATGAGCACCACAACAGATCTTTGTGTATTCTAAGAGTTCATAACAGTCACCATATGAACACAATTTATTTTATGGATGACATTTTTTATGAGGCTGTTGTTTGTCAGCTCAGTGTGATTGATCAAACTGTTCTGTTGCACCATTTCTGTTCTATATAAATGCAAAGCAATGAAAAATAAATCAGTAGAGATGGTGACATTTGGATTAGTTCATTACAAAGCCTCTAAACATTATATAATCACCAGAAAATGCTGTAAAGAACACTACAATAATAGATAATAAAAAATATATACCGTATGTTTCCGACTATAAGAAGCACCGGACCATAAGACGCACCCAGTTTTTAGAGCAGGAAAACCAGAAAAAAAGATTTAATATGTTTTCACATCAATTAGGTTAATGCAATGGATTAAATGAATGCAATATTCAATTCAGCCAGTAGATGTCACTAGCAGCAGTACACTCACAGCAAAAGTCATCTGCCTCACTGACTGGAAGGAAGAGGGCCAAAAGCTGCAGAGTCTCTCCTCTGCTCTCCTCTTCGTCTGGCTGTTCCTGTGTCCGTGGAAGCTGTAGAGTGATTGCAGTTTCCTTGGACACGGAGAGAGGGAAAGATACCAGTTTATCTATCCCTCTATTCATGGCTTATGCCAGCAGGGCTCTGGGCTCTGTTGGCATTAGCAATACAGTTCAGATAGGAGATCTGGGTATTTCTCATCTGACAGCTCCCCGGCTGATCTCCTTGCCCGGAGAGCTGGCGGGAAGCCAAGGCACGCATTCGGACCATAAGACGCAGGCACTTTTTTTCCTGATTTAGGGGTGAAAAGTGCGTCTTATGGTCCGAAAAATACGGTAGGTTTTTTTTATACATATGGTTAAAATTCAAGTAAAAATGTTTTTAGATTTTTTGACTTAACATTGAACTTACATTATGGAAAAACCACATGCCCTCGAACAGAACTTTTTTTTGGAAATGTTCACACAACCATTTTTGCCAGCAATTGATGATACCATTTACAATGAGTTTGCAATCAGCTCTTAAAGTCAGTTGAACAAACTCAACCATCCCTAGAAACCAGTTATGTTTGCATACTTTACAACAGCATTAAAACCTAAATTAGTATTGCTGGATTAAATTAGGATTGTTTTAATATTGCAAAGACCCAGCACTGTGCTAAAATATTCAGCTCCAGGCCCACGCCATCATCAGGATTCACTCTCACTGTAGCAGTTCTGTGATGTATATTATTGTGTCTGGTTCTGAGTGTCTGGACCACAGATGAAATTGACAGTCTATTGACTGTTGATGGGCTAAAACCCATAGCAAAAAAAGAACATCATACCCAGAGTGAATAATGGTGGTGGCAGCATCCAAATCAACAAAGGGATGGCTTCACCAGAAGCAGATTAACATTTTGGAATGGCCCAGCCAGAGCCCAGACCTGAATCTGATTGAAAATGCTGATAGACTCATACCCCAAAAAACCGAGTGCTGTAATAAAATGAAAAGGTGCTTCAACAAAGTATTATTTTAAGGGTGTGCACTCTTATGCAACCTGTGCACATTATTTTAATTTGATATTTTTTCTTGCCTCCACCAAAAAGATTTCAGTTTGTTTTTTATTTGAGTGGTAAGGTTTATTGGTCACATTAAAGGTGGAAAATTTTCTGAAATGATTTATCTTTGTCTCATTTTTGTACAGCACAGGAACCTGGTATTTTACCATATGGGTGTGTAGATTTTGTATATCCACTGTAGTTGCCATGACGGATATTTATAACAGTTATTCTTTCATGGTCAGAGATCTCCATCAAAACCTTTTTTATCACTTATTTTGTACACTATAGTGTAGGGCTTAGAGCCTTAGTATTTATTTTATTTTCTACAATGATTTTGTCTCTATAGCTCTATATACCCCAAAATGTAAAAGGACATTTCTACAATAGGGCAAATTACACTCACTCACTCACTCACTTGGCAGGCTTCCCTTTGTTCCGTTTCCTGTGATGAGTTTCAATTTATACATTCCTTTCTGTCCTAGTGACAGTGGTCACCAGGACAAACATAGTGTTAAGGTCCCCATACACAGTTCCATACACGCTAGATTGATAAATGCTCAAGCACAGCATGGTGACGAGAAGTATAATAGACAACCTAACTGGCAGATTTAGGACAGGGCATGTCAATGCTAGAATTTATTTGACTAAGGGCTTGTTTCCACTAGAGCAGTTGGCCATGGATGGCTTCTGCGGCTGACCGCTCCCATTGGAAATACAAAGTTTTCACTAATGTGGATGCTTTCGGTTGGCCGTGGATACGGGGGCATTTTTTGAACGTCACCCCACTCGCATTTTTAACTGGGTCCGCTAGCGGAAATCCGCATCTGACCACGTCCATTGACATGAATGAATGCGGTCAAAAAACATGTCCATTCACTATTTTGACCGCATCCATTCATCTTCTATGGGCGTGGTCGGGCACGGCCGGGGGGCAATCAGGAAGTAAAATTTAAACACACCCCCCTACTTCCTGTGCTTCCCAAAAACCGCATCCGATTGCCTGAACGACCGCGTGCAACCACGTTCAAAACCACATGGGTAGCGGGCATCTGCTCTAGTGGAAACAAGCCTTGTATCTTTAGAGTGAAAACTAAGCTGAAGAAATCCTCATGGTCCCTTAACTTTCTGGTGGCCCCTGTGTCAATATACCAATGCATTACCAATCTGATGGAGGCTGCAGGTATGTGCCAAATCTTTTTAACTATTGATTACGGCTCTTCTTGACATATTTTACATCATACTCCCCAAAAAGTCCCCATAACTAAACATTTACCAAAAGTAAATATTTTAAATGTGCTTATTTTATTTATTGATATACACAATGTAATGTAAATATCTGAATTATTTTCTATACCTTACACTTTTTAATATTAACATATGCAATAGTATTATCATTTCTAATACAGTAACCAGCAATTGATTATAATAGACCTTATGTGTAACTCTGAATGTGTAACCCTGAATTTACTGTCCAGTTCTAAAAGCCATCATTTATCCGATAAAAAATATTGAGTGATTTCTTTAGCCCACAGATGCATGTGTTTCTAATATGTTTCACAAATCAGTGTTAACTTCTTCAAAGGACATAAAGTTAAGTGGTCAGTTCTGTAAAACAAGCATTTCAATATACATCCATAATGAGACATGAATGCAAATAATGGATGTCATAAAGGCAAGAGAAGAGGAATTACTTAAAATGTAACTAAATACTGTTCCCTCTGAAAAAAGGATAACCCAGCCAATAAAACTTCACCATAATATTTAACCCTGGACTTATTTTAATGTATGTCTGGGAGGAAAGAATCAGTAGGTAAAACTCTTTGCTAGCTTTGTATCTGGTCGGAGTCTCTGGTATCTCCCTATCACACTTTATGTTGGTAGCCCAACAAATTAGGTCTTTCTTAATTGATCTTTCAATAGACTGGGCATTTTTCTGGTGCTAGTAATTGTTGATCGCGAATATTCGAGACACTAACTTTCATTGCCAATATCAACACTTCAAGAATTCACGAAGATCTCGAATATAGTATTAAAACTTCAGAATCTCAAATATTCCACATTCAGGAGAAAGTGCCATGCATTAAACATACAATACTCGCATGCAAAAATGCCAATTTTTGCGAAAAATTTCGATGTATTACTTCTGAGTGTTGTTTCATATGATTACACTGCAGCTGCAATTTCATTTTCTGCCACTAGATGTTTTTGCAATAAATCACATTATATAAGAACAGGAGATCTCGAACTTGTAAATTTACTTAGAATATTTGGAGAATAATTCAAGAAATATTGCAAGTTCGAATATTGCCTATGCTGCTCATCACAAGTGCTAGGCTTTTGATATATTTCTGTTAGGGACTTGGCTTGCGATCCCACATTGGTGACCCCAGGGATCACAGACATTGTCAGAGAAGGCGTGGGGGTCAATTCTGCCTGAATTGCTTGTTGGCCAAATGCCTGCTACTCCTCTGTCACTGATTGTGATCACTGGGGTCACCAATGTGGGATTGTTGGTCAGGTAAGTCCCTTACCATTTAATTTCTTTAAAAACAGTGGTATATTACTTCTATTGCATTGTGGGTTTTTAGTTTTGGAAGGTTGCATGGGTGGTTGATAAGTTACTTGAGATCCTTTTGTTTCCTGAACTATGTTCTTAGAGATTATTGCAACATGGGGATATGCAACTTGTGTATCACTAGAAAAATAGAGTCCACTTCCTCCTGAAGGAAAGAGATGAAAAAGGTAATTTCAGCTGCCCCCCTTGGTCCTCCACTTGCGGCCCCAAAAATCCAACTATTAATGCATTGGGCATTGGAACTCACCTGTTCACTGACCCCCCGCTGACACATCTTCACCCGGGATCTTCTTAGAGCAAGGGACCTGCTCAAGCGTCGTTTGAGTCGTTGATTGAATCAAAGGTTATGTGACCCATAGATATCATCAAAGGCTTTGATAATATATATGAGATACATAACCTTTGATGATATATATTATACAGCATGCACATTACCATACTAGTGTTCCCTAGCTTGAAGTATCATTTAAAGCAAGTTTTGTTATTTCAAATAACAATAATGTTTTATAGCATTGCCTGCTGTCATTTAAAATTCTTCTGCAAGTCAGTATAGATCAAAAATGTTATGTGCATCCCTTTAGTGATGCCGATATCGACCCAGTTGCCCACCACTGCTCTATATGTGTCAGGATCCCGGGCCGTCCGGGCTCGGGCACCCCACGCCACCTGCTGTGGCTCCCC
>CM070036.1:39315616-39329839 GCA_036250615.1 Ptychadena robeensis | reverse complement strand
TTAGATTCCCTGTCCCTGGTGCCCCTGTGCTAATCCGGGAGCTGAGGGCACAACAATATGATGTTGCATGTCGACAGCCAATGAAATTGAATTAATATGTTTACATATCCATTGAGAGGTGAGTTTAATTCTACTTACTTTTAGGTCATATTTACATGGTTGGTCTAGAATCCAGGTGCCCAACCTGTGGCAATCTGACAGGAATCGCCTGTGTTGGTGGAGCACACAGGATTCCTGTCAGTTCTGTATCCGACTCCTCACAGCGTGGTGATGTCACCACGCATTGAGGAGTCTGCTAAAAGCCGGCCATAGATCGATATGTCTATGGCCGGCTTAAGCCTAACATGTTAAAGAATTTATTTGATTCTTGAGTGTAAACCATACAAAGCACATTGTATTTAAACTTTTTTTATCACCTGCTTCACAGAATGAAATATCCTGGAGGAGTGTTTCAGAACTGGTTTCCCTTCCCAAGTGTGATGGTGTTAGTTATGTGAAAGTGGGCTGTATGCCATGCATAGAGGAAGTGGAGCTGAGTAGAAGTGGACTAAAACAAAATGATCTGATCACTTTGATGTTGGGGATGGACATTGTGCTCAGAAGATGACCGTGTTGGTGTGATATATATATTTATGTATATCAAAAATAATTGGATGAAGATTACAGTGATGGGGTTAATGAGAGATGGTACACAAAGGGAATGTAGTATCATGTTATCAAAGGCATAAGGCACTTGTTCTATTACAGGAACCAAATAATCAGCCAAGAGGTGGGCAGATATTTTATGCTGTTGTATTTTTAACAGATAAGTAACATATCCTAAGGATGTTATGAGTGCATCCTTGTTATTGTCTTCCTTTTTGTTTGTTTGAACTTTAACTATCCAGCAGGGAAGCAAGTAAAATGTACCCTTGACCTACAAACTTAATTCCCAAACCATTGGTTGTCAAGTCTATTATTTCCATATTTCTTTTCAATTTTCTTTTCAAAAAACATGCGTATCTGAGGTCAGAGTGCAGCATACAAATTTTTTATGACATCCCAGGTCTTTGTTTACAACCTTGCAAGTGGAATAATGTTTTGGCCTTGGCCATATTTGTTGTTGTTAGTCAAGACTTTGTAAGTAAAAACTAAATTTTGTTTGTAACTCAAGTTAGGTTTAAGTCAAGCTGGTTGTAACTCAAGGTTCCACTGTATTAGAAGAAGAAGAAAAAAACACACATACATTGAACAGACACATTAAGCCCCCCATAGACAGGCAGACTCCTCCATACAACTTTCATGAGACTTACCAACAACTATGTAGTATAGTGACCTCCCTGATAGAATACATAGTGATTGGAAGGTGTAGAAAGGTCCTCCTATTACATGGTTTTGGTACTAGAAAAGTTGGTTGTACAGAAGTTGCATGGAGGAGTCTGCCTGTCTATGGGGGGCTTTACTTACCTGTCAGCAGTTCAGATCCTGGAAAACTGCTACTTAAATAAAACTTACTTACCTTCTTCATGTTTTCAATGATGGTGGCAGCATGTTAATTAAGGGCAAGAGAAGCCACTTCCGGATTGATTCTTCTCCAGGCAGCTGACAATAGCCTGCCCCCCTTTCCCCCCCACTCCTACACAGACAGAGACTCACTGTCTGTGTAGGAGTAGGGGAAGGGGGGGCCTGGGCTGCATCCATGGAGCTGTCGGCTGGGTGAAGAGAGGCTCTCTTCCCTCCTCACAAAGTCTCTGGATGACTGAACAACAGAGGCTTATGGGAGAGAATTCCCAGTAACCCTTGTGGCTTGTTACGCCTTGCCTAGGCAAGATGTTATACAGTGGGAGGGCCTGTCTCTAAAAAGACACCCCTCCTGCTGTCAGAAATATTTTTTTTTTTTGTCGGGGATCTCTGCAGTATCGGCTGAGCTGCAGAGTGACCTAACAGGTGGTAGGTCCGCATTTATTGTGCTACATAAAGATTGATTAAAGATGGATATCGTTTACATATGTAGATTGGATGTTACATATGTAGAGTACAGTAGTTTTGTAATTCAAATCATTCTGAAAATAATAAAACTATAAAATGCATTGAATTCCCCTTAAGTAAACATCCTTATGGTTTAGCAGGATTTACAATGTCTAATCACCCTCTACCATTGAACTGCACTACCACTTCCCTCTCACAAAGTAAGGTCTGCACTGTTTTATATTACCATTTACTTAATAAGAAAAAAACTAATATGACTGTCATTGTTTCTAATAAAACTTTATTCATTTACATTCTGCAGCAAAAATATGTTTTCTATTATTGATGACACATATTGTAATACTAACAGCACATTCATCATGCTGTTTTCACAAGGTTTTCTGTCCCATTTAAAGTTATTAGCAACTTCCGTCAGAAACAGTCACAGCAGAAACAAATTTACTTAACTACAGGCAATTGTGTTCAAATGCAGCCAAGCCCAGATGCTGACTGCTTGGGGACCCCCAAAACTGCTACTTACCAAACTATTGTTGCTGACTCCTGGATTATTTCTTTCTTTTTGGCTATGTGGTTGCAAAATATAACTAGATAACCTTTAGTTTGCTAAATAAGAAAAAAGATTTTCAGTTTGAGTTCTGCTGATCTCACCATCTTTCAGCCGATTCCTGTCCACATGTACACGCTACAGTTTTGTGCGCAGATCCTTGTTCTGGATTCTTCATTGTTTTGGTTCTGGTTAGCTTCATCATAGTGCCAACAGTGGATCAGAAATGTGTAATTTGCATTGACTTAGCTGTTGAAGTCTCGGAGGGCATGTTACAGGGTGACAATTTAAAAGATCAGATTGGATATAATTTAGGACATTTTAGGTTTTCAATATTTTTATGACATCATTTCCAAGGAAAAGACAACAATCATAATAAAAAAAATATTAAAGAATGAAATAACAAAGCAATAAGAACAAAAACTTCCAAAAATGCCCTGAAATCCCAACTCTTTAGTCTAGCCTACCCATCTTATTTCTTACTTCATTACCATGCCAGTCCCATCCCCCCTACCTATTGTGTAGTCTATTCCCCAACCAATTGGATTGTTATCCCAATTGGACAGGATCCTTAACTCCTCCTGTGTTATAACTTGTACATGTGTGTTATCTTGTTTTGCATCTCAACTCAATCTTTATAATATTTGTTTTAGAAACAAACAATGACAACGAATACAACAGAAAAAAATTCAGCTAAGAAAGAAGAAAAGCCAGGGACCTACAACCACAGAAGATTTCGAGATAACCCATGAGACAAATATGGAACCCATGGGGTCCAAAATTTATCAAACACAGTTGTAGTATCACTAACAAAGTCAGTAAGTGTATTTCCAATGTAGGGAAATGGTTATCTTTGTAGAAAAGATAAAAAAAAAGAAAGAGAAAAAAATATAAGATTTTTTTAGTATACAGTGGGTACGGAATGTATTCAGACCCCCTAAAATTTAGGTATTTCACTATCAAGCCATGAATACAATGCCATGAAATTGTCAAAACGTAATGCTTTTAAACATCAAAAACACATTAAAAACCCTTGCCTGCCTCTCAATAGCCACTTGCACAAATATCTCATACACAGTATATCCATACACTGTAGGACAACTAATAATGTAATTACTCATTACTTCACCCACCTTGGGGTTCATGATACAAAATCTTGCAGTTTCCGGAATAGGGTTTATGTGGCTTAAATAAGTCACTTCACAGCTTTACGAAGGTTGTAATTTGCCAGTAATCCTTAGTATTATACAGGCATCCTAATTGATTTTGCTGGTTTATTTAACTTAGGGTTACAATAATACTATAAGGAAAAAATGATGCCTAAGACTGTGAAGATAAAGCATTAAATCTCTTTTCCATTACGTTAGCTGGTAATAGAAATTATATGTTAAACAGATATTCAGCAGGGGGTTTATTTTAATATTTGTTTTTATTATTTCATAAAACTGACCTATTGCCAGATGGTTAATTGCGACAATGGATCCTCTAATTATACTGCAAGGGGTGAATCAGTGATTGTGAAAGTTTCCACTTAGTTGAACAATGTATAGAATATATGATTTCATCTTACCAACATGATAATTTTGTAGCTGTTTTGAATAATAATGTGAAGCGATACAATGAATAGAGCTAAAAATATTTGCCAGACTATGGCTGGATTGATTATGGATTCAGAGATGATTTCAAAGGCCAATTTTAGTAAATGGTAAATTTACCTGTTACCTGTAAATTTACCTGATACCTGTTATCAAATGTGAAAATATATCAGATAGGCGTCCATATTAACCAGTTAATGTACTTTTTTTTTTAGCTAAGGAAGGATGGTTCTTATTAGCAAGACAGAAATATGCTATGTGTAAAAGCCCTTAATAACATTTGAAAAATCTTATTGAGAGATTGTCTTGTTTGGTGATCCAATATAATGGCTCAATGATCAACCTATCCCATTTTTACTATAAGGAAAGACACAAAGGGATGTCACTTACTCATCCTTCTCTTTTCCTTCTCCATTAACCAGAACAAGTGCTGAGTGTATAGAGCTCACTCATTTTTTTGTCAATGGGAACAAACATTTATTCCCAGTGACAATAGCCCCTGATATCTCGTAAAAAATGGGGGTTAATCAAGGCCAAGTGTTTAATGGGTACACATATCTGACATTTAAATAGAAATAAATGTAAAACAAAACAATGAAGCCTGGTTGGATCAAATCACCATGAAGACAACTTTTTCTGTGGTTTAAAAAATGATTAGGCAATTATAATTATTATTATATAATTATAATGATTATAATTACAGATTAAATATAACAGGTTTTAGTTAAACAGGTAGTCAAGGATGGTGCTAATATTTCCTAACCAGTAGGTTTCGCCAGTTGAATGCTTTCCCTTACTTTTCCCACTTTTCTTCAATTTTCTGCAGATCCCCACCTCACTCTTGCCTTTAAAAGTCCACAAATTCACTTGTGTTTGTTTTTTCAATGAACCTCAGGCAGATTTTCCACCTGTATTATGCTGTAGTTAGTAGACCATGCCTGCCCGCTTTACTGGGCACTCTTTCCTTACGTAATAATGACAAGCCTTGTCTGACAACTGCATGTACTTGACAAATTCATGCCATATCTAAATATTTGTAATACAAATGGACTGCACAGCATTTTATGAAATGCTTTATTTCAGAATGTGTTGAGTTATAAAAGAAAAGCCAAAGGTGAGGTTTCCTTCATAAGTTAATTTTATTCTGAAATAACTGTGATTTGGCTATGAGAAGCGTTCCTCAAGTCATTCATGACAGCAAGACAGGTAAGATAATAAAAATATTAATTCCACAGTCATATTAGCAGTTCATTTCTCCATCCAAGGATCTTCACTCTTTGAACTAAAGCTTTTCAGACATGATGGACCAGCGTTTCAGGTGAAAATGAAAGACATCACAGCTTCATATTTGATGACTTTTCCACCCCCAGAGGAATATTTAGTAAAAAATAAATGGACCATTTATCCTGACTGCTAGTTTGTATTGCGAAAGAGCAACGGACCTTGCGGATCAGCATAGAGGCGCTGTGAGCAATTCTGTTAGCTTTTGAGTGCAACACCCTTCAGCAATTCATTGGAGCCATGTGAAGGGAGAGTGTTTGACTCTATCAGTAAACAGCACACAAGAAACGTCTGTTTATCAGTGATGACTGGATGATATAAAATGTTTATTCAGAAATAATGTTGCTTTTTTTTACAGGCAAGCAACCTTTGAATCAACACAGATTCCTATGGGTGAGAGATTTTATTGCACTTGTACACTGGGAACTCTGATTTGCCGTCACAGTGCTCACACAGAGCACTTCAGCAACCTTACGGTCCCACCTTTGATGAAAAATTTGTATTTAACATTAGATTCGGTTTACAATCAAATTGCACTTTTGAGGTGAAGAGATTCCTGCAGCATTTCTTGATAGAGGCCATCTGTTTATAGATAATTTTTTCCTGGCTCCAGGCACTAAGCTTTAAATACTTCTCTGTCTGTACTTGCTATCTAAACCTTTAAACCATAAAGCTCTTTTTCAGTTTAAGAACAGGTTTCCATATTCTGCTATAAAACATACACACACACATGCACGTCGGAAAATGTGTTGACCTAAATCATTTGGGTCTACATCCAAAAATGCCAGACAAAATTAACCATTTTAATAAGACATTTAAAAGTAAGCACAGTAATTTAAATAAACAAGATCCACATATATAGGTCCAGTGAAGGTAAACATTCATGAGAAAACATAAAGTACACTGTTAAATAGCACGTCTTATTGGTAAGCGCCTGCTTTCGTTGTGAAATCAAGCACAAAAATTGTAAAGACGAAAGAAGACTTGGGGTCACTTGCGGACACAGGAAATTACTGAGGCCTAGTGCAGTTTCTCAGGCTTTTTTGTGGCTATCCCAATAGATTTCTCCATTCAAACATTTGCCCTCAGTGTGTTTAATCTCCTGGGCGTTTAGCCTGGGGTGAGTTTTTTGCCTAAAAACACACCTCTGTAGGCAAATTTACCTACCCTCCGAAATCCCCCGTACCCACTGACCTTTCCAGGTCCGCCATGATGACGTCAGAGGGGCGGAGGGTAGGCGGTACCATTGACCTCCATGTAATGGAGTTGGCATTGCTTTTTTAGAGCACCTCCCTGCTGTCAACGGTGACACTGGGGATGTGTTTCAGGTCTAAAGGAGGGCAGGAAATCGTGGTGTATTTTATGGAGAAGGAACCAGAAGGTTAATGAAGATGCAAGTATATGAGTACAGCTACTTCTCTGGGTTTTTCTGCCCCTATCAGTTTATGTATATAAAATAGAATAAACAAATAGCAAACATCATCTTGACAGTTGTTTGTAGCACAACAAAATATCTTCAAACACAGCAGCCAGGTGAGTCATGATGGATTAGTAGCTTATTTGCAGTATGTGTAAGCTATGACTATTCAAACATGAAACAGCTAATACAATCCCAAAATGGCCACATTATTTTAAATGTGAAGAGCAAAATATTTGAAAAACAAGTAGGAAGTAGTAAATGTAAAGCATATCACTAGAAGATAATGCAGATACACGATTGTTGTTAATGTTGAAAGAAACCCCAACTTAAAACAAAACCACTTATTGAATTAAGTAAAAATATGTGGCCAATGGCATAGTGGGAGGGACACTCAGTATATTCAAGTTCTGCCCTGAGTTTCTAAGGTGCCAAAGATTAGCTTAACTGAAAAAAGATGGGGGATGAGTGACATCATATGTCCTTCCGTTTTTCTTTGTGTCACCTATATATTATAAATGGTCCCTTAAAATTTCAAGCATTGATTATTGTTTATTTTACAGAGCCAATAACATTATTTAAACGTTGTTTGATGTCACTTAATGAATCCTGCTTAATGCATCTGTATAATGATTGTGCTAGAGGGCTTTGATATGTTCTCCAAGGTCTATTCAGCACTTTAAAATAATCTTATCTCACACACATATCAGTTTAGGTATATTTAGGTGCTAGCCACTATATTCCATACAAAGTTTGTATACATATTAACACAAAAACAAAAAGCAAACCACTCCAATGAATGTATGAATTGATTAATTGTATTACTTACTTGCCCTCCCTCATATCTCTTGGTGGGTTAAGCAGGGTACAGACCTGGACATATGGGTCAAATCGATGGCCGTTTCGAGCGCCGTGCATGCTCACGGCCATCTATCTGACCCATATAGTCTGCCCCTTGCGCTGTTTTCAAGCGGGACAAATCAATCCATCAATCAATTTTGCTTGATCGCTAAATCAGCAAGGTCCTGATGAGCCACTAAGAGGTCCAGTGAAGAGAGAGCCAACCTAAAATTGAGCAATGTTACACCAATGACCTAGCAGAGAGATCTGGTTGATTTACATTGCTGTCCTCAATGTAAAAATGGCTGGTCCAAACTGCAAATGACACATACAACTTTATACAGTTACAACTAGCTTGACTAAAGACCAACTTGACTTACAACAAAAATGTTAGTTTTAACATACAACCAAAATCTTGGCTTATAACAAGAATTATGGCCTAAAGTCTAAAAAGTGTTTCTGCTTGGCTCAAAATAGCTAGAAAAGTAAGAAGGAAGAAAAAAAATGGGAAGGTAAAGAAAAGAATTACCGTATTTTTCGGACCATAAGACGCACTTTTTCACCCCCAAAATTGGGGGCAAAAAGTGCCTGCGTCTTATGGTCCGAATGTGCGACCCCCGGGGCCACTCGGCCGCTGGTGGTCGCATCTTGGCTGCCCGCCAACTGCCCCGGCACGGAGATTAGCCGGAGGAGCTGGAGGGAACTGTCAGTTGAGAGATGCCGGCTAGTGCCGGCTCTCTCAGCTGTTCTGTAAAATTGCCATTGTCAGAAAAGAGGGAGAGATGGAGTGCCATCTTTCCCTCTCTCAGTGTCAGTGGGAACTGCAATAACTCGGCACTTCCCACTGACACATGGGCACAATCACAGCTGAGCTGTTTAGAGGAGAGGAGAGAAAAAACACGCTGCAGATTTCTGCCCCCCTCCTCCTCCCGAGATCAGTGTAAAGACATGTGCTGAGTCACTGCTGCTAGTGACCCCTGGTGGCTGAAAAGAATATTGCCAATCCATTGCATTAACTCAATTGATGTGAAAACTTAATATTTTTTTTTCTGGATTTCCTGCCCTAAAAACTGTGTGCGTCTTATGGTCCGGTGCGTCTTATAGTCCGAAAAATACTATTGAAAAGGAAAAGGGAATAGTGAAGAAATATGGGAGGGGCACATTCATGTGACTGATCGCACTAATAAGTACAGCATGTCATATTAGACCATCTCTAAAAGTCTACACTCTTCTAAGGAGAGAAAGGACACCAAAGAGCCAGATTTTGGATGTTCTAACAGAACTCTTGGTTCAAAAAATAACCACTTTCCAGTTAATACTCTTTTCCTGAAAGCCAAAGATGTAATTTTGAATGGTGATTATAAAATGTTGTTTTGGTAGGTTGAGCATACTGATAAGTGTTGGTGTTATTAGTACATATAAATTTTAAATTTTTTTAAGTATGAAAAGGTTAGATAAGGGAGATTGGGAAGTTCAGAGCACATTATGGGTTTTTTCATTTTTTTTTTGTCTTTTTAACCCAACCCAACTTGACTTACAAGAGTCCACTGTATATGTTTCTTAACTAACTAGCATATATTAGAAGAACAACTTACACAAAATGTAGACTGTACCAAGAAAATAAATTCAGATGAAAAACAAACTTAAATTTTGATCACGAACAAAGCGTTTTTATTTTTGGATGGTTAGTTATTATTGTCAATTCCCCCCCCCTCCTTAGTAATGATTTGTATATGAATTTAGTTTTCAATTTCTCATGTGGTATACCTCTCTGTGACCTCAGGCCTAAAAAAGAAATTAAATGCAGAGTTACATTAATGAAAGTAATATTATATGCTGTAAATAATAGAATGATAGCCTTGTTTTATTAATCTTTAATATTAAGTAACATGCAGTAAAGATTCAGCTTTTTATTATGTAGTCGGTCATTCAAAGGCATCGTAAAGGCCAATGCCTTGTTCATAACAAAAGGGGTCAGCAACAGAGAATGCAGTTCTGAGTTCTAAAGGGCAAGAATTGAAAAGCTATATGTATTCTGTACTGTATCACAGAGCTCTGTTGATGGTATTGCAGTATAATTAAGGTCAATGTTATAACAAATCTTTACTATAATGGTTTGTGATGGGGTGATAATAAAAACCATATATGTAGGAAAACTATATTTATTCATGCTACATGGATTTAAAATCTTTATCTTACTTTTTGTAGGTTTTGGGGGTTTTTGGCAGTAGGATACATACTTTATTTAGAATGCTATGTGGATGCGATAACAAAGAACACATTTTCAATTAAGGAGTACTAATAAAGCTAACTAAGTAGTATATGCTGGTTCTGTAATATGATAGAGGCTAAGAAAATAAAATAGTTGAATGGCTTACAAGGTATTGGTCTCACTTTTATCACACAGTTTTCTGCTGTTAATTAATTTTAAAAATGTTTCTTTCTAGGGCAATAATAATCCTAGCAAGGTATGTGAAAATTGTAATATAATAGTGATACTGTTATTTCTACTTCTGTGCCACACAAATATTATCCTGGTTATGCACTACTGGATATACAGTAAGAGATATATTGGTAGAGGATAGATTGGCAGCTTCTGGATTTAAGGTCTCTGCCATGTTCAAGGCCTGTTGACTTTCCACATGAGGAGGGAGGGAACACAGACTGTGCTTAGGTTAAATGATAGGACAGGAAAACTATTTAGGTTTTGAGGAATTGTAAAATAAAAAACCGAAGCTAATGATGGCAGAGGCTTATCACCCAGAATTTTCCCCTGAACAAGCAAGGACTTTAAGGGCCACAATCAGAGATCAATCATATAATAGGATTCAATGTGTTAAATCAGCAAATTTAATAGACAAAAACAAAAATAGTAGATGGTCATTTCTTGTTGTGCACACACACATTATCACATGTATACATGTTTTAAGGAACACATAGATGCCTTGACTTGTCATCGATCGATTCCCGATTCGATCATTCCTGACGCTCTAGGAATCGACGATCGATCGTTTTGGAGTCGATGGACTCGTGTGGTTGATCACTGTGAATGTGCATGGTGATCAATCTGGCAAAAAACAAGTGAAAAATCGACCTGTGTGTGGGAGCCTTAAGACACAGTACAAGTCCAAAAGGCATAGTGGAAGGGGTGGAATGTGTATAGATGTCAGGAAATTTGTAAAAATGTGTGCGCATAATAGGATATGGCCATCTATTAGTTTTTTTTTATTTTGTCTATTAAATTTGCTGATTTTACACATTGAATGCTATTATATGATTGATCTCTGATTGTGGCCCTTAAAGTCCCCTTGCACTTGCTTGTTCAGGGGAAAAGTCTGTGTGATAAGCCTATGCCATCATCAGCTAATAATTATTGTTTTTGGGAGTTTAGTTTGTTTGAGAGTGTAATTTATTGTCTAGGAATTGTAAAATAAAGTTAACAGCAATTAGGGTCAGTTAGATGTTATGGAAACTGCTAAAAAAAATAGTGGCCCTCCTTGCATTATATGACTACTGAAAATTGTTATAATGAATAAAAGTTGTATTAATATTTAGGTTGACTTAACAAGTCCAATAAAGAAGAAAATTGTGAGCACTGCAAAAGCAACCCTTGTACAGGAAATTAACTCTTTCTCCAAAAAGGCTCAGCCATCAGGTCAGCCTACAGACATATAAAGTGGACCCTTGATTTTTGGTTGCATCACAAAACTATTTTTCCCATCTCATAATGTGTTCTGAACTTCTAAAACCCACTTTACCTAGCCCTTTTAAAATAAAAAAGCATTGTATAATATTTTTAATTCACCAGAAGCGCCAATAATATTCCTGATGTTCTCATAAAAAAATTTAAATATGCCTAACTTACCAAAAATGAGTAATTACTATTTAAGTTGACACGTTTGGCTTTCAGGAAGAGAGGATGAATAAATAGGTTGTTTGGAAGGAGAGTAGCCTTCCATAAGAACATCAGGAATCTGGCTCTCTAGTGTCTTTATTCTACTTTAAAGAGTCTGTAGTCTTTTGTAGATTGGAGAGTTGGTCCATGTTGACATGGTGTACTTATTAGTGAGATTGGTCACATGAACGCCTTTCTCATATTTCTTCTCAATTTCTTTCATCTTTTTAATTGTGATTGCTTTCGCAATCACAATTAAAAAGAAGGATCTCGATTATATAATCACAATCCATAGCAATGAATGGAATCGCAAAACATTGCAAACCATCGCATTAAAATCGCAATGGTGGCGGATATCCGATGATATATTCGCGAATATTTGCGAAATGCCGATATTCAAACTAAATATTTGAAAATCCAATATTCGAGCTCAACACTAATATTGAAACATCATATTTTTGCTGAATTATAAATAAAACCCCAGTTATTTACCTGTGTGAGGAGATTTTTGGGGTGGGGACGTTAGGAGAAAGTGAGAGCAGGTAGCCAGCAGAAATGACCGGTCAAGAGCACCTGCAAAAAAACGACCCCATTACACGTCAATTGGGCCAAAGCACAAAAACCATTTGGCAGCAGCAGCTGCGATTTTAGTTTATTTGGAGGTTAAAAACCGGCTGTGTAAATAAAGCCTTACACTAAATTTCAAGAACTCTTCATGTTTACCCAGATTGGGTGCAGATAAGACGAATTTGGTGCAAAGTTTAAGATAGTCCTTTAAACAGAACTATAACAATTTATTGCAAGGGAAGTCGTTTATAGCTCCTACAAAACCACATGTTCTATTTAATATGTAATAAAATTTGCTTTTGCACCGGAAATGGTATTAATATTAATTAAGGCCATTACAAATCCCTTTTCCCAGACACATTAATACTATTATTTGCTTATGCTGGGCAATATTTTCCATTGTATCTTTTTATAAGGCAGTTAAAAAATGTCATCTAAGGAAATAAGAAAATAAAAAATATACTTCTCCAAGGAGCCTTATGTATGATTTATTGGGTATAATTACAACGTAACGTCTGTTAACTTTTTTCATTCATCAGAATCTCCTTAAATGGATTCCTTGACAAAGCTGAAATTGGCTGTCTGTATAGCGGTGCCTGGGAGAATAGGAAACAGTTAAGATTTGTGAGTTTGTGGTTCATTTGCAATAATGGCTAGAATGGAAACAGTAACGCATCATGCTCCTTGCACTGCTCCTCTCTTTGCTGTGTACTTTTGTGTCATTTTACTTTATCATGTATTTGAAGGTGTTATAATACATCTTAAGGTACCGAATAAGGAGGAAAGCAGAACCGTAAAAGAAGTGTCAAGGAATTCATTGTCTGTTCTCCACCTGTTGTTATTCTGGTCTCAATCAACCTGCTAGCCAGGCTGGAGCCAGTGGCCATCTGGAAACACTGCTCTGTTTATAAACTTGGCATGAAGCTGCACTCCCAGGCCCTGACCTCCCACACAAATCTGGAAACAATTAGAGCAAGATGATAGGCAGGCAGTGAGCATGACTGAGGGAAACTGGGGAGAGAGAAGGAGACGGCATGGTGCAGCAAGGGAAAGGAAGTGAGAGACGGAACATACAGAACACAGTCTGAGAGGATGATGGGGGACACAACAAACTGCATGAACACAACACAAATCTGTTTATAGATCCTGCTAAATATTTTTTAAAAGACTTCCTCTTTCCTTAATACAATTTCAACTTTATGTAGAAACTTAGCCGGGTTGTAATTCCTCCTCTTATAGTCGGCTTTAGAAATACCTGCGTACCTCTTAATCTTATTTTTGGCAACAAAGTGGCTGTGATTTTTTCATCTCTTCTTTCTGAGCTTATAAATAATATCCCCATGACCATTCTCTGCCAAGACTAGTTAGCACATGCGGGTATGTGAATCTGACTGTGTGTCAGTGCTTGAGATCTATATTTCCCTTGGTATGGGTCTTATGCTTCCTAAATAGTTCATGGGGAGTTTCAATTCATACATTATGACTTTCTTCGTATTTTAAATGTGTTTGTCCAATGATTGGAACTTTTTTACATTTTGTAAACTGCATGTTACCCTCATACTTTCATGAAATTTTTGTTGCCATTACTATTATTATTAACTCGTATTTATATAGCAGGGACATATTAGTCAGCTCTTTACATAACACATATTCGTATAACTAAGGACAGTTCTCCACTATGTTTTGCCTAATGAGCAAAATCTCAGTGGCTGCATCTTCTGTACACTCTCCATTCACTGAAGATGGGCACGTATTGTCGAGGAGCACATGTCCTACCGCAGCCTGATTTAGAATATAATATCCCTACCGTAGTCATATACATGTAACACAGTATAAAGCCCCCCATACATACTTAGATTTTTCGGCTGACTGACCATGGTGCACGCTCAAAATTGGATGCAATCTAAAACTTAAAAAGCCGAAATCGTCTCCCAAATCTATCTAAGCCATTATGGACGTGTCATGTTACGGACATATTAGATCGGTCTAATACTTTAGATTGGGGACACAGTGTCCCCGTCTAAAGTACGGGTGTGTCTCCTCAGCTCTGAGGGATCTGAGATCCATCAGGGCTAAGCAAACAGCCTGTCTGCTTCTGAGGGGAAAGGGGGGGGGG
>CM070036.1:39304239-39315516 GCA_036250615.1 Ptychadena robeensis | reverse complement strand
CTTACTAGAATGTCTTTTGAGTGACATGCTTTTATTTGTAACTCATTTGGTAGAATGTCACTGGACACTGTTTATAATTAAAATTGGTAACTCATGATGTAGTAGGAGCATCTGATGAGGTTTGAGGTATTTTAATCAATTCATATAAATATTGTATATGTTTACTATATACAAAGACAAGCAACATGTCTTTCATCATAACTGTAAAGGAATTGAATTTAAGGAATCAATTGCACTGTGTGGTAGTACAATCCACTAATTCTGGCAGTCGATATTTAATTGCACAAGTCAATTGAATCAAATTTGCAAGTGGCTAGCTTTTGTGTCAAAAGTGTCAAAACATGACCTTGAGCCATCTTAGGTCTTGGTTTTTCTTGGGTATGTGTTATATCTGTAGCTACTTTAAACTTAGGCTTATTTACTTGCTAGTTAATTTTTTTATTTACTTCCTACTGAAATATACAGAGTGTGACACATGCATGGGATTTCAGACCAACAACAACATCCATTTAATGAGCAGTCAGCATGTTTGGCTATGTTAACCTTACATAAAGACTCTGCTATGTTGGTTCTTAATGCTTAATAACAACTACAAAAAGTTCATATCCAGACCAAAATGTGGTACAATATATTTTTATACACCCTATGCATACACAATTCATACAAGTTGCTTATTCACATACAATAATATTTATTGGCAGTCCACTGTCAAAGAGCACTCTTTTATGGTTCATTTTAATTTTGCCAGCAATTTAAAGCTTCAAATATGTTTCCTCACTTCTTTAGCATTATTGTGATTACTGCCACATAAAGTGTTCCAAACCATAAGGACAATGGCTGGAATTTGTACTAGGGAGCTGAGGGAGCAGGGCTGCTGTCAGGCGGGGACAGGAGGCACTCCTCTCCTGGGCCGGACCATCTTGAGGAGTGGTGTACCGACATGTACCGGCAGCACAGCGGCGGTCCGCTGCCTGATCCTATGTTTTTCGGCGACTGTATTCCCCATCCTAGACGTTGCCTCCTGACAGCAGCCTCTGCGCATCTTGGTACTAGCTGGAGAGGGGATTGCGTCTACAGTGCCCCCCTCTGCCCCTCCCCATTGTGTGAGAAAGAAGTCGGTGATGTGTTCTGTACATTGACGGCAAGTGCTCACTAGGGACATCTTGTGGCTGAAGTTGATATTGCAAATTGAATTGAGATTAAAGCTTGAACACAATAAATAGCTATACAAACAACTTCACTTCATTGTTAAATGTATACAAGTTATGTCACTTGGATAACTGCAGGGAAACATTAATAACTATGAAAGGTTACAGTTAGCGGTGTCAAATTGTGAATGTTAATTACAAATAAAAAAAAGATTGGACTTTAGAGGATGTTGGAGATTAGTGGGGTTGAAAGTCAGAGTAGGCATATGTAAGAGTATCTGACAAGAGAAAAGCACTAGTTGACAACTGAGGTATGAGATCTGGGGGTTCAGTCGGTGTTGTACTGTGAGAGTTACATTTGACCCAAAGCCAGCTGTTGATCTAAGGATGGAGACAGCTTATGGGATGCTCAATCAAGAACAGGGAGGTCTATCTGCAGCAAAATCTACCATGCAGAAAGCTGATGCAGAGGACAGTGAGAGAGACAGTGAGGAAGACCACCCTAATATGGGGTGAGTACCAAACACCATCTCCTGGTACTCATCTGAGTAGGTCACTAAAAAAGTTATATGCACCCCTAAGTAAACATCCTCTGGAGCCCTCAGACCAGGATGGGGGAGGGGGGGGCAGAGGGTTAAAGGGGTAGTGGTAAGCATCAGTTTGAGCCCTCAGATCTGGGGGGGGGGGTTGCTAGCGGTAGGGCTCCCTGAAAAATTGTATTTACCTTTTAAACAGTTGCAAAAAGAAGACTGTATAAATCTCATGACTGAATGCATTATTTTACTCATTTAACAATCCCACATACAGTAGGTAGGTCAACCCTAAATTTGGTTGATTGCTTGAAGTTCTACTTTAACTTTGCTTTGATAATATATTTTGCTTGCTCGATTGTTACAAACTAAAGCTGCACCAGAATTATAATATTTACAAGCTCTATGTCATATTGTTCTATTTTACGGTAAAAATAATAAAAGTCAAAGGCCAAGAATTAATGAAGAACTTTTGATAGCTGATATTTTTGAAGTGGCAGAAAGGAAGCATCGGGGCAGTGTCCTTCCTGACTCCATTGAGTTTCCTGAGCTGCAGGATTTTGTGATAGAATGTAAGTCAGATGGATTGCAGCAAATCACTCTTGGCCTTGTCTCCATTGTCTTGTGTCTGGATTGTTCTGCACATGTGTTGTCTGCAGTGTGACTACATGCTTGCTTGACTAGTCATTGTGTCTGTAGTCTGACAGAATGACTAGAACAACTTCAGGCTAATAATCACTAGGGTAAAGTGAATCACTTGCCACAATATATAAACAATGCCTCACCTGTCCAATCTTCCAGAAGCAGACATGATTTCATCATATTTGTGCTTTTCTGGAGTAAATGTGTGTAACAATATATTATATTGTCTATAAAAACATAAGATGTTAAAAACTTATTGTACAATTTACCTTTCCGGGCATGGATTGTGCAAACAAAAAAAAAATGCCATGGAACATCATGAGGGTATTATTGCTTCCTAAGATTATTTTAAAACTTTAAGGCAAATAGTCTTGAGCATATATTGTTTTGGGGTTTGTTATAATATTATTTCTCTAGCCCTTTATTATTCCCTAGTATTTACCCAATGCATTGTCTTCTATTCAGGCCCCTTACTATTATCATAAAAAATGATATGATTTACACATGCTAATAACCTACATACACTATATAGCCAAAAGTCTTGAGGAGCTTGGCTTTACACACATGAACTTTATTGACATCCCATTCTTAATGTAGCCATACATGGGATGACTTTTATATGATTATATAATATATTATATTATTATATAAATATGATTTATATTGCTCTTTGATACGATCGTCTTGTGGGGTTTATATCGTCTGTCAGTCGAACATCGATCAATTATACCACCACACAGCATCATCGATTTATAACTGATGGATTCCTTTACTTAGATTGGTCGGTGTACATACTCCATAATACAATCAAATACAATTTTCAAATACCTAGAAAACATGTCAGATTCTTGTACAATCGACGGAAATCTCCCAACATGTCCGATCACTTTTCAATCATTTTTATGTTCAATATCGATCAGTAGTAGATGGAATCAATTCCTGCCCATTTGGTTTAATCGACCCGAACATGAGATTGAACAAAAAAACAAAAAATGTTTTGGTTGATCAAACAGAAATATCGAACCGTGTATGGTTATAGGCCCATCCTTTGCAACTATAAAATCTTCAACTCTTTTGAGAAGCCTTTCTACAAGGGCTTAACCCCACAGTCAAAGCTGGTTGGTAGCGGCTGTCAAAGATCAAAAGCGGTCACAGCCGCGGCTAACTACATGGTAATAGAGCCGCTAGCGGCCAACGCCACCGCTGCCACGGGCAGCCATGCAAGTGGGGAAAGCCCCATTGAAATCAATGGAGGCAGCCGCTCGCGGCTAGGAACCGTGCTGCTGCGTGGCAAAGCCCTGACTCTCTTGAGTAGTGATGGCCCGAACTGTTCGCCGGTGAACTATCCGCGGCGAACATTGCATGTTCGCGTTGGCGCATTTTCGTGAACATATGGCCGAGTTCGACCCGCCCCCTATGTTTTTACATTAGTTAAGAACTTTCATCACGCTGGTGAGTCATACAGTCAGACATGACATAATCCAGCAATCCGCACCCCAACCCCACCATTCACGGACCATCCACCCCCTATAGCATAGAAAGTGAGGTATGACCATTTAAATCACATGTATGCTGAGAAGGAGAATTAGATATCAGAGCTCTGCTGCTGCAATAGGGAACCATAGTTATGGCATGTTTCGTGTCCAATTCATCTGCAGTCTCACTGACTATCCATCCATCCATCCTGGGGAATATCCATCTCCCCAGTGTCCTCCCAAACTGACCATCACCACCCAGTTCTCCAATACACCATCACCCCATGTCCTCCATACAATACCACAATCCCCAGCCACTCCACACTACCCCAATCTCCCCTCGTTTCCCTCCACACTGCCATCACCACAACCTTCACCCCACCCTGTCCATCTCCACCGTATAGTCCAAATCCCCACACTGTCCATTTCTCACCAGTGCTCCATACTGACCATCTCCAACCAGTGCATCCACTCACAAACTGATCAACACAACCAGTGTCCTCCAACGCATCCCCACCAGTGTCCGTCCACAAACGACCATCCCACCATGTCCTCCAACACATGACAACCATACTCCCCCGTGTCCTCCATAGCGGACCATCTCCCCCAGTTAGTCCCTCCAACTGACCATCACCACCAGTGTCCTGCCATACTGACCATCACCACCATGTGCCTGCTATACTGACCATCCACACCAGTGTCTTGCCATACTGGACCTCAACCACCAGTTCCTCCATACGACCATCACCACGCATGTCCTCCACACTGACCATCACAACCAGCCAAAGTAATGGTGGACAGCCCCACCAAAGTAATGTGTGGCAGCTCCCCCTCCAAAGTAATGTGTGGTCAGTCCCCATCCAAAGTAATGTGTGCACAGTCCCCATCCCAAAGCAATGTGTGACAGTCCCCACCAAAGAATGTGTGACAGTCCCCATCCAAAGTATGTGTGCAGTCCCCATCCAAAGTTTGTGAACACTTCCCCCCATCCAAAGAATGTGGTACAGTCCCCATCCAAAGCATGTGTGACAGTCCCAAACATCCAAAGCAATGTTGACAGTCCCCCATCCAAAGTAATGTGTGACCGTCCTCATCCAAAGCATGTGCAATGTTGACATACCCCCTCCAAAGTAATGTGTGACATTCCCCAGCCAAGAGTAATGTGACAGTCCCCATCCAAAGCTAATTGTGACTCCCCCTCCAAAGTAATGTTGCAGTCCCCATCCAAATCTGTGTGACAGTCCCCATCCAAAGCAATGTGTGACGTCCCCATCCAAGCAATGTGTGACAGTCCCCATCCAAAGTATGTGTACAGTCCTCCTCCAAAGCAATGGCATGTGACAGTCCCCTCCAAAGCTGTTGAAAACAAAACATCACCCCATTCCTCCACACTGTCCACACCAACCAGTGTCCTCCATACTGACCATCCACCACCAGTGTCCTCCACACTGTCCATCATCCCCCAGTGTTCCTCCATACTACCATCACTCACCAGTGTCCTCACTACTGACCAATCACCACCATTGTCCTCCACCTGACCATCACCACCAAGTTTCCCCATACTGACCATCAACACCAGTGTCTCCATACTGACCATCACCAACAGTTTCCTCCACACTGACCATCAAAAAACAACCAACCAATGTCCATCCATACGACCATCTCCCCCATGTCCACCATTTGTTTATGCTCTCTCACAGCTCATCCCATTGACTATCATTGTAGAATTCCTGGTGCGGATTTATTGGGTGCCAAAAAAAAAAAAAAAATTCTTGGAAGTTTTGCCATGGATCCCCCTCTGTCATGTCATGGACCAGGTGTTGACCCCTGAAACAACTTTCCCAACACTATTGTGGCCAGAAGGGTCCTTTGTTTTTAAAATTTGCCTCTCATGTGAAGTCAATGGCGGGTTCGCCGGTTCGCCGGGTTCGCGAACTTTTGCGCTAGATCGCGTTCGCCGTTCGCAAACGGCAAAATCCGGGTTCGCGCCATCACTACTTTTGAGTTGCGGATATTTTCAAACGCTTCCACTTTGTTACGATACCACTTAATAAATAATTATTTTTTTATATATTTTGTTGTAGCACTAAAAAATGATTTGCAGCATGTCTCCAACCACTGTTTCAATCGCTGAGATTAAAGAAAATGATCCTGTAGACAACGTAAAACTTTATGTATAGTTTTTATTTCTTTTAGTTATTTACATAATATTTGTATGAAAGTTTTTTTTATTATAAAGAATAAGTTATTTACATTATTTTCCTAGAACGGCTTCAAAATCATTAAAATAACCTTATACATTTGTGTCAACAAAGAATCCCTAGAGGAGGCCAAGTGTATGCATAGTGACAATTGAAGGAAGCAGAGAACTATGTAAATATATACATATCAGTCCCTACAGGTGCAAGTCATCTGTGTTAAATAAATTCTGAGGGTGAGAAAGTTAGCATAGTCAGTGGTAATGTGTAGGTTAAGAACAGGGCTGTTCATGGCCCATAAGGGCCACACAGAGGCTGGATTTTGGTCATTTTCTGACTCGTTATAACTTATAGCTTACTATATGGTCTGCACGGACTAGAGTTGGACCTCCTTCATTTGGTACAACACAGATTCTCAGAGATTCTCAACCTGTGTATTACAGGTAAAATAAAGTAGACTTCCAACCATTGTATTTAAGGTTTGGAGTTGACAACCTCTGGTTTTTATTGTTGTTAGATGTTACATTCATAAGGTTATATAGGTTCCATGTATGAAGTATGATATCTCATTTAAAGAAGCCAAACGTCCCATATACTATTTTACACATTAAAAAAATGTGTGTCCCTGCTTGTCTTTATTATGTCCTGATTTTGTGAGACAACAAAAAGCTACTTACCCACCTCAACCCAAAGTTCACCCACCTTTTGTTTTTATTGTAAGCTTTTCTCCCCCAGGGTCATATTTTGTCATATTTTTTTATCTTAAAAGGAAAATGTTGAGTAGATGTTTTTAGCTAGCCATACATTGTCGGATTCCATGGCCGATCGATCACCTATCCGATCGATTCCGGTGATGTCAGCGGGAATCGGAGGTCCGATCGATCGGCCAATTAAGTGTGTCCGATCGCTACATACCACCTTGTCCCACGAATTCCTGGACGATTCCGTTTCCGATCGCTTACTTCCCAAATGGCAACTCCCCCTGATGTGTGCTGAATGGGATCAGAAAGACCAACATGTTGGTTCTCTGTCTGATCCGATTCTGGGCCCCCGAACGATCGGACGTGATCGGACGGACAAGGTGGGCTTCACGCGATTCCGGGACGATCGTTTCGCGTGCACGTGCCCAGAATCGGTTGTCCCGGAATCCGCTGGGAAACGGACCCGTGTATGGGGGCCTTTAATGTTCCTTATCTGATATCAAAGCTTGGCACTGGCTGGATATCTGGTAATGTACACATATTAGCCTATGCTTCCTAGTTTTCAGGATTCATCTTTGAGAATGGCAAATTAAATTATGGTAAATAGAATATCTCTTTGGTCAAATAATCTCTTTGCTCTCCAAGAGGCATTGTAAATGGCTGGGTTACATTTAATTGTGTTTCCAATACCGAAGTTAAAATCTGAAATACATTCACTTCGGCATTGATTTCAGCATTTCATCCATTCATATGTTAACTTTGCTTGTAGAACTGTAAATACTATGCAGTTATGTGACATCCTGCAGTAAAATAATACTGAGGTTACATTAGTATGAGGTGGAGAAGCTTATTTATGTATCTGGGGATACGTTACCATTTACAGCTGTTTATAGGGGGATTATTGCTTCAGATCACTAAGGCTCAGCACACTTCCAGTCTTAGAATTGCAGCTGGGAGAATTCAAGCTGGAATCATATGGATTTAAGTCAGAATAATGTGTACTGTGCTGGGTTATTTTTTAAGACTAAAGCATGGATTTTTGGAAAGCTTTACTAAGCTGTTCTTTGCTTATAGTGACTTGCTGTAGTGCAATATAACTTTAATTTGTCTCCTATGTTGATTACTATAGGATTGATTTGTCCAAGCAGGGATTAGCCTTACTTCTCATATAAATAAATAGGATATACTGGTTTCCACAGACTATGGAACTCCTACTATACAGCATTATCTTTCTGAGTTTAACACAGAAATACTGTATACAATAAAGGGTCAAAGTGAGACCCTTTATTGGCTAAACTGAAGTTAGTGGCCTGGTATTGCTTACTTTCCAGGCTTTGCCTAAAGGAGGTTTGGTTAGTCTTGTTTTTTTGGGTGGGGGCACTCTTTGCCAATTTGATGTCATGGAAGACAGGTTTTCATACATATGATCTGACATGCTGGGCTGTAAAAAAAGTCCATACAGTTTCAATGAAATAAATGGCAGCGCTTTGCCATGAAATGTCCATGGGCATTAAAAAAGAAAAGCACAAAAATGTCTGCAAATAGTGTAAAAAATGACCTGATAGGGTTCAACGATTTACAAACTTCCTTGGCGTTTTTTTAGTGCTAACACCTTTATGAATTTACTCTAAAGCATCCCAAAATCTTGTCTTCATGCAAACTTAAAATATATCATCCATTGTCTTAAAGCTTTTGCCATTGATCGGAACTTGTGATGAGCGAGCACCGTGTGTGCTTCTGCTCGAGTCTCCGCCCCGCACGTTTTGTGGGTTGGAGACAGCCAATCAATGGGCAGGTAAGTACTGCCCTCACTGTCATGCCAGTGGCCATGTCAGGTGCTGGCATTACAGTGATTGGCTGACCGGAAGATGTCATCGGGTGCTATATCTGATGTTGCCCCTGTTCGGCTCAGAAAGAGACAGGGAGAGGCGCAGATAGGCAGGGAAACTTACAGTTTCATGCTGTGCTGGTGGCTCTGATCACTGAAGCCAATGTCTCCACCATAGTTACATCGGGGGGAGGGGGTCGGTGGCAAAAACTGTTTCAGTGTGATTTACAGAAGTTAAGTTAACCCTTTCTCCCCTGGTGTGTTCATCACACCAGGAGAGAGAGGGTGCCAAAGGGAATTGTACTAAATACAGTGATAATGTGGCTGCAGTTCACATTACATTCACTTGGGCCTAAGCTACGGTGCTTGTTGTGGCCTTTTTTTGTGACATATACAGTCGGACATCAGAAATACATTTCTGGACATTCTATTTAATCTGACTGGGGCAAATTAACTGCCAATATTCTGGTATTTTTTGGACATATACAGTCCGGTATTAATATAAAGAAGATGAGCAATAAGGGACAGGGAAATGAGTGTACGCAGAGGTCATGGCCCTGGGAGCAAGGAAACTGTGTCTGCTATCAGTGTACCAGAAATTTGCTGTGGGGAACTGCCCTGCTGAAGCTGATCTGCTTGAGGGACAAACAGCACAGCGCGCAGAGCTGTGGCAGAGAATAAGGTACCAGACCAAGCTGTGGCTCTCGCCACTCAACCTACAACCAGACATGGTTGTGTCTGATAATGGCCGTAACTTGGTGGTAGCTTTGGAGCTCGGCAACCTGACCCACATGCCATGCCTAGCCCATGTTTTAAACTTAGTTGTTCAGCGGTTTTTCAAAACCTACCCCAATTTGAAAGCGCTACTAGTGAAGCCATGCCGCTTGTGTGCCCATTTTAGAAAGTTGTCCACAGCTTCACCCAATCTGTCAACCCTGCAGCAGGGCTTGCAGGTTCCGGCTTACTCACTGTTGTGCTGGAACTCCATGTTCCACATTCTACATGTTGGCCAGGCTTTGTGAGCAACAGAGGGTAATTGTGAAATACCAGCTGCAACATGGTCATCACCTTTCCAATCAACTGCCACTATTAACAAGCGAGGAGTGGTCATTGATGTCAGAGCTATATGAAATTTTAAAAAACTTTGATGAATCCACAAAGATGGTTAGTGGTGATAAGGCAGTAATCAGTAGAACCATCCCACTGCTGTGTCTACTTAAGCGATCACTGCTTACAATAAGGAGGATACTCTGAATGTGGTAGATGAGGTAATGGGGGAGGAAATGACACAGGGTGATAGCAAGACCACCCACAGTTTAATTTCACACTTGACTTGGACCATGAAGAAGAGGAGCTGCTTGAGACTGTTGCCTCTGCTACAGAGGGTATTAGTGTCCATGTCACTTAAATTTTTGCTTTTCCCGTGACCCTTGCTTTCTATGTATTTTAGATAACATGGATTACTGGGTGTTCACCCTTCTCGACCCCCGCTACAAAGAGAACTTCTCATCTCTTATTCCTGTGGTGAAGAGAGTGAGTAAAATAGTGCAATACCAGAAGGTACTTGTGACGAGATTTAGTCAATGTTTTACGTCTGATAACGCGTCCGGCACAGTCTGTACTTCCTTAGGCAATCAAGGAAGGGGAACACACAGCAGTTCCAACAAAGACAGGGCATCAATGCATGGGACACTTTCATGACTCCGGTCAGCAACCTGAAAAGTAGAGAAAAGTTTTAAAAGATGGTGAAGAAATACATAGCAGACCGTGTCAGCATCTTAAGTGCCATTCAACTACTGGGTGTCCAAGCTGCTCTGTGCCTTGGAGGTGCTGACCTGCCCAGCCACCAGAGTTTCATTTGAGCGTGTATTTAGTGCTGCTGGTGGCATTATAACAGATAAGCATATCTGCTTGTCCACTGGCAATGCTGAAAGGTTGACGCAGATCAAAATAAAGGCCTGGAGTGCTCCTGATTTCTCAACACCAGAGGATAGCTGATAAAGGCAATTTCAAATGGATTTAATTGACTTTAAAATGCACCACACAAGGTATGTGGTTGACAACTGCAGGCCCTCAACATTTTTTAATAGGGTGTGCTGAACAGCGTGCTCTCGCATGTAATGTTTTAGAGCGTCTGCTTACCTTCAGGCACTGGCATATTATGTTTTAGAGTGTAATTATTCCTGTAAAATCGTTTTTTGGGGGGTTGGGCGTGATTTTGTCAGTCTGTAAAAGTGGCATACAATTTGGACAAACTGGTTCCCAGCAGCAACTTGAGAGTCCAAGATGCCTCCAGACATCGTCCCCATGCTGTTCCCGGTCCTGACCTTTTCTAATAGACCAGGCACCCTCCCCTCTTTTCAGCAGGGGGTACCTGGTTGTCTCCCATTGACTTATGTTATACACAAACATGACCCATCTATGGAGTAATATTGGAAATATATACTGGAATAAATACAATACTAAATACTGGAAATGTATGCCATTACTAACCTCTACCTGAAATTGCATGGCTGCTTTAGTGTTTTCAATTTCGGAATCACTGAAACTTATCTGTGCCTAAGTTCCTGCAATTCTGACTTCACTCACACTTTGGTAATTATAGTGTGATAAAAACATGGAGTTGCCTTTGTTGATAGCCCCCTTATCATGTTGTAATTGCTGCAAGGCCACTGTGCTGAATACTTATTAAACATACCGTATTTTCCGGCATATAAGACGACTGGGTGTATAAGACGATCCCCAACTTTTCCAG
>CM070036.1:39285852-39296024 GCA_036250615.1 Ptychadena robeensis | reverse complement strand
ATGATGTAATAAAATATCGAATAATAACGATAATGAAGATATAGCCTTATATTTGAGATCTTTGCCAATTCTTGAAGGGCTGATATTTGCAAAAAAAAATGCAATTTGAATATTCACAATCAACACCATTTATTTACTGGGGAGCTAAGAAAAGGAATCGATCTGTTTTGAATCACATGTGGTGGTAAAAAGGATCAACATATAATACAATCAACTTTAATACAAACGTATTTTGTAATTAGCGCAAAAAATATCTAACTTTTTAGTATTAAATGATATTCTTAAACTTAAAGTGGCCATTAAAGGAGAAACTCATGACCATCTCACCTTGGTATTGTAAAACTCTGTGATTTGGTCCTTAACTGATATACATCTATGTCATTCCTGTTGAACTTTGGTAATAAACATAGATGGCATTAAAATCTAAAGCAAAATTGTGTGAAAATGTATATTTATCATAAATGTATAACATATAAGCTGTGT
This sequence comes from Ptychadena robeensis, assembly GCA_036250615.1. Classification (NCBI taxonomy): domain Eukaryota; kingdom Metazoa; phylum Chordata; class Amphibia; order Anura; family Ptychadenidae; genus Ptychadena; species Ptychadena robeensis. The sequence continues at coordinate 39,295,541 of CM070036.1, read as the reverse complement.
AAATACCTAAAAGCCTGAAATACCATGGACAACATATATAAAACATATTTAGGTACATTAGATATCACAAGAAAAGTAAGAATCCCTAGCTTCCCAGCAGCTGAACAAAAACCTTTACATTCCTTGTCTGTTCTAGGCGCCAGTCAGAGATGCAAAAAGATCTCTTATGAATCATATTTTCCCTCTTTTCTGTGTAACTGGCAAACATTCAGTGTCCTTTTCCTATTTGGAAGCAAAAAAATGACAGAAGGCTGCAAAGATTTGGCCAACTGGAAATGCTAACATGACTTTCTCATCTCCCATCACTTTCTTCAGGAATCTAATTTAGTAGGATTTCTACATCCGATTCACTTTGTGGAATTAGTGTGCCATATTAATGCTACGTGCGTCACACTGATTGCAATGATACATTATCCTATTACTTGCAGAGAATTACTCAATCTTGTGAAATAAAGAGTATGGAAAAGTGCATGTTGCTTTAAAGGAAAATGCTAAATATTTGAAGTTAAGATTCTGCATCTTGATATTTATAGGTAAAAATGCTGTAACTGCTGGTTGCTGTCACATGTTGTTTCAGATTTAATTCATCAGGACAGAAAAAAACTACCAACAAGTAGCATGAGACCCAACTTTGGATGTACTTGTCATGAGGACTATCAGCTTTAAGGATCAGCAAAGGAATGCAATATTTTCCACATTCGTGACTTGGTATATGTAAAACTTAAATGATTTGAAGCTTTAGGCTGCGACATGATTTCTTGTCTCTAAAAAAAACATGTTGTGGGTCCAGAGCTGAATCCAGGTCAGGGAGCATCAATGTCTATTTGTAAATTTGGGAAGATAAGGTCAAAAACACAGGAACAAAAATGGAAGATGATGGATAAGGGAAAGAGTGAAATATAATAGATGCTTGGGGGCTATGAAAACAAGAAACAGTAGACACCAAGGGGATAGTGAACAAACTAACTAGAAAAAGAGTGTTTATGGTATTCCAAAAAGAAGCCAGGAAAAAAGGAACAGCTCTTGTAAACCAATAGAGGCATAACTAGAAATATTCAAAGTGGATCTGAGACCCATTGGCCAGAAATACATGTAAAGCTTTAAATTTAAAGTTAGCAATTATTTTTTTTATTATTTCCTGGTGTGTATACATGTTTTTCCTCACTGGATCTGTTGAACAATTATAACAAATAACAAGTATACACATAATTTATTTTGCGTGTATATGGTTAAACATCTTTTTGTTCTCATTTATATTTACTGTATTCTTTACATGCCCATGATAGATGTCTGCTGGTCTGCAATAATTTAAGGAGGAAAGCAATCAGTAATGACACAATTTTTGCTGTTTATCCAATTGGCATCCTAAGTTTATTTACCCATGGTCAGAGTGAGATTTGAAAAACTGAAAAAAAACAACAGCTATATCATGCTTTGTTTGGAAGGGTTGGCAAGAGAAAGCCTCTTCCACAAGATGGGACCAGAGAGAAGATGCTTGGCCACAAAACACAGTAATAAGACAACATACTATCTCACACCAACAGTCAGCTATGGTGTTGATGATGTTGGCATGTTTTTTTTTCAGGTCCTGAAAACCTCGCAGTCATTAAGCCTCAATTATTTGTTTCTTTGGGGGGGGGGGGATTTCTGCATTATTTTTCTTAAAAATACAATCACAAAGGAAATACATTGGACACAAAAAAAAAATATTTCAGCAAAAGCACAGCGTATTCACATGCATTAGAGATCTATAAAACCATCAAATGCTTTTTCAAAAATTTTCTGCATTTTTCCAGTTACAGACAACCTTCAAAGTTCCATAAGCAACACAATTCTAATACTACCAAAACTACCTAGTACGGTATAATACATTTGAATTCATTTTAAATTGAGTTTGCAAACAAATATATTGTATATCATGCTTCATTGCAAGTCTTTAAATCATTGTCAGTGTGACTGATGTAGGCAATGAAGTAAGAAAATGTTCTTCTTTATAACAGAGTCTTTGTTGAGGATTTTGATACATAAGTACAATTATTCTGTAGCAATGCAAAGAAACTACAGAGAAAGTATTACCAGAACAATATGAATGGAAATGTGAAATTACATTTGGAGTGCTCCTGTCATTAGGGAACTGATAAAGAAAGGAAAATATACACAAATGTCTGAAAAATATAACATTATTCACTTTTTATCTTCTTTTGTAAATTGAATTTCCTAATTCTGGCTGAGAAACATTGGTTGGAAGTGTTTGTGGGTCATATATTAAAAGTCAATCCCTCTCCTGCAATGTGTGGTTTGGATGTGATCCTTGCACTAGATAACTATATTGGAAATGTTCAATGTGACTGTTATGTACATTAAAATAACTTGTTGTTTGTTGACCTTATGTTTGAGTGAGAAACTTTTAACTTTTTTTGTGTAAATGTTTGTAGTGTTATAGCAACTTCATGCTTTTTTGTTTTTACAACTGTCATGTTTCTCTAACCGTCCATATTACATAATTCTGTCACTGGCACTGTGATGGATGCACAATAAAGGGGTACCGTATTCACACCAAGCCAATGTGTACTGGACCTTTATTGTGGGATTTGTGCAAAGAAAGTCAGCCCCGCCACTGTTTAGGTGAGAGACTGCTTGGCTCGGCTGCTCCTTGGATGGAAGCGAAGCCTACGTAAGAGTCTGAGATATAGCCCGAGGTAAATTCACAGTCGTCCCCTGAGTCCCCCCTCTACTAGCAGTGCACTTTGTGCTTTAGATGGGCGGCCCATTTTCTTACATATTGAGCTGTTGTTTTTTTTTGCAGCGCAGACCATTGAGAATGAATACATTTAGGGCTTATTTACGTTTTTTTTTTTTTTTTTAAACAAGCAATAATCACAACCGACTGGCTGACGCAACATTAGGTGTCCGCCGATCGGTTTGCAGGCTTTCTATTGGGAAGCCCTCCAATTAGAACTGGGAAATCATGAAATATCTGAATATGTTACTGTCATTTGTGAAAAGTCAATTAGGAAGCAAACTGACCATTAGCCTAGCTCATGAAGCCTCCCCACATGAGCTACATAGCCCCAAGTAGAGAGGTAAGGGTGGTAAGCCAAAAGCAGTAGAGCCTGCACTGTTTCCGTCGTTAGGTTTTGCCCCCTCCCTATGCGCCCAGCACCTTGGATGAGGCACTCATCAGCCCCCTCCAAAAAAACTTCTTGTAAATGATATGGTTCACCCCCCTCAAGTCCGAAGTCATTATTACATAAAATTTCAATTTAAAATCAAATATTTTTTATTAGATAGATATGTGATATGTGATAAATTCTGCCCTTCATCAGGGCAGATGGCTCTCAAAGTGTCCAGCACTACTGAGCATGTCCAACAGGTTGTGGGCATATTGATATTTGTAGGCCACAGGTACCTGCACAAGTGCTTCAATTCAGGCCTGGCCGAAGAGCTGTCAAGCATCCAGCGTGGACTCCAAGGGACATTAGCGCAGATACGATTTCTGTGAGGGCCATTGTTTTTTTATTTAATTACATATTATCTATTTAATATTTTAATAGGGTTTTTTAATTAATATATATTTTTTATCTTTAAATTTTTTTATATAAAATTGAATATTTGTATGTAGAAATTTCAAAAAGTTAAATATTCACAGTGAAAATTTTACTTTCAGCAAAAAAGTCAACATTTCTACTGAGATTTTCAAATTTTTCAACCATCTCTATTAGACTGGCTGTTGATTAGTGATGAGCGGCATAGGCAACATTTGAATTTGCAATATTTCGAGAATAATTCGCGAAAAATAAAATTCTATTCGATATTTGTGATTGTTCGCAATTGTGAGCGCATTGCTAAAATATATAATCGCCTCACAATTACCTTCAAAATTTAGGTCACATGTGCTATTTATTTTTGCATTGCGAATATATATTTGCAGTCCATAGCCATAAGCATCCCAATGCAGAATCGCAAATATTCGAAATCTGCCGCCATTTGTAGCTTATAAAAAAAAATGTTTTGAGCATTTTGTAACCCCGTAAAAGGTTTATGTGTTAACTATTCTGAATTAGTTTTAACATTTTCTTGAGTTACACTGGATTCACCTTTCTAATAAGTGGACACTGAAAGAGTTACTGGATAAATACCTTTTGGGGTCATGGAAACTGACTTTTCTTAAATAAGCAAGAGGAAACAAGTGTTTAACCTGTACAATGTTCACAAACTTAGCTGGAAGCATGTTTAATGAAACATGCTAAGCCCCTCACAAAACAGTGTTTTCATGACAAGATAGAGAGTGACAGTAGCTACTTAACCTTTCAATTAATGATGTCAGGCATTTTCTGTTAATTCCCAGTCGTGTAGGTCAGGTGCCTTTGTCAGATAATGTCAATCCAAAGTAGAAATTATGCTGCTGCTATTACGGAAGCTGAAAAGAACAAGTATAAAGAAGATTATATTTATATAATATAAAAAGACTTGACAGAGTTTACCTATTCCCTTTTCTTTTCAAGGTAGTCTGGAAAGTGGATAAGAGATAAACATACCTCTCATGTACAGTTTCTGTCTGCTGTCCTGGCTTTACACCATTTTCATGTTCTTTGATGATCTCCATTGAATAATTCACATGTATGTGGCTGCCATAGATGATTTGGGCATGTTTGTTAGTTGTGTGGGCCATGCAGCCACCACATAATGTTTATATCCTACTGTAGCTCATTGGTATAAAGGCTTTTGTCAGTGTGGGGACGTCCTTGAAAAATAAAAGAGGTGCTTGCTTTAGACTAAATGTCTTTCTCCTATCACTCATTATTAGGGAAGGAAGGATGGAAGCTATTCCTGTCCCATTTAGTTTTGTGTTACTATTAAGGGCAAATAAAACCTCAATGTTAGGCCAGGTCTCCACTACCTTTTTCTGAACATGTGGCAATAAGTAGTGGCCACTTCTTCTGTATGTGCCCCATTCACTTTAAATGGGTGCGTGCCCATGATCTGCGCTCGTCCTATCGTGGGTATGCGCCCGTTTAAAATAAATATGGCACAGAAGCCGCGGCACCTAAGCTTTGCAGAAAACATTTTGCCTCAAGTGGAGCTTCTGCCTTTCACATATTTCAAACACACAAGGATTTAGCAGTGATCATAAAAGTATTAATACAGTAAAACTAGCCACACATGGTTCAATTTAGCGTTCAATCGAGGTTCGATTAGATTCTGTATTTCGATCAAAAAAATCGAAACTCGATTTTAATTTATTCGATGTACACAACATGGGGAGTAAGATTATTGTTCAATTTTGACTGAAAAGTTAATCGAAGTAATCCAAAATCATTGATTGAATTCATCTTACGATTTCGTTTCAATCGGAAGTTAAAGGGAAGTAGGCAAAAAATCGAGCCAAAAAAATCGACCAATCGAGCAAAATTTCCCAACCTGTCCGATCACTTTTCAATCGATGATTTGACAGAAATCGATCAATGATTGTCGATTGTACTATGTGGGCAGCAAATCGATTTTTTTACAATCGATTGTTTTTTTATTATCGAAAAACGTTGATTGAATGCTAAAATCGAACCATGTGTAGCTAGCGTTATACCTATCTGCAAGGAGTTTGCATGTTCTACCCGTGTCTACCCGGGTTTCCTCCAGGTACCAGTTTCCTCTCACACTCCAAAGACATGCTGGTAGGTTAATTGGCTTTCCTCACTAGAATTATCCTTACACTGTGACATCTAACTTATTTTAGCCATTTGTAAAAAAAACACCTGCAACCTGAATTTTAGTACTGCTCACTACAAAAAAAATCACAATAAAGGTTTTACAAAACCATAGCAAATAACCAGTAATAATGTCTTGATGTATGTCAGCCATAAACTAAAAATATATTACTATGAGCTTATGCTCTAAGCATTCTGTCTTTGTTTTTCACACTGGATAAACGTGCCAATGTGTCAGCAGTATGCATGAGCAGTCTGTACTGTTCCTTGTTTCTTGAGCTGTACGAAATTCACAAAATATAGCTTATTTAGTATTTCAGACTGAACAACATCAAATGTTAAGATTTCTTAATGTTGGCAATTGAAAAACAATTTGCATGTGGGCAAATATGAAGTTCAGACAGCACCAATACATGGTATCTTTCTGAAAGAAAACATAGAGAAAATGAATATTTTCATGACTAGACACCTTGCTTCGTTAACAGCCATGAATAAATACAAGCTTGAAAAAGTTATATAGTTTAACCAGGAAGTGATTAACCACAAAGGAAGTGGTTCCCAGCCGCAGAGACAAGTAGTCAAATCACAGTTGTGCAGTGACTAACAAACAGCTCTTCTACAATGACTGGATTCAGAGCCTGGAATAAATAAATAAATCAGTAAACCTTGTGGTAAGTGAAAACTTGTCATTGGTCCTTTAGATACACATATGCTGACACTCTGAGACTTAAGACAGTCAGAATGTTTTTACTGACCCTTTCAAGGACCACCAAAGTTAAATTACAAGCTGGTTGATGCGTGCTAACATTCGTTTGATAGAGCAAGGTTAATTTAATGATGTATAATGATGTATACAGCTGTAAATGAGAGTGACCTATGGTGTATAGAGTAGGCCAGGAACACATTGTTTTAAAATTGTTTAATACACATTGCATTGTAAAGGTGGGTTTACACGTCTAGATTTACACGTCTAGATTAAGTGTTTTTCTTGTAGCATTAAGCCCCCCATACACTACATACAATTACCATGCAATTTCTGTACAACCAACTTTTCTTTTACCAAAACCATGTAATATGAGGACCTTTCTACACCTTCCAATCACTATGTATTCTGTCAGGGAGGTCACTATACTACATAGTCGTTGGTAGGTCTCATGGAAATTGTATGGAGGAATCTAAAGGTGTATGGGGGGCTTTATGGTTGAGAATTTTGAGAGTGATCATTATAATAAAAACTAAAAGCGAAAAAATTCTCTCTGATCTTTCTCTAACTAGACTCTCACCTCCTCAGTCCATCAATTGTGCTGCTAGACTGATTTACTCCTCTAACCACTCCTCGTCTGCAAAGCACTACACTGGCTTCCAATTGTCTAGGGATTTAAATTCAACGTTCTGTGCCTTGCTTTTAAATAATTCCTCACCTCCTGTCCCACATACATTTTTCAACCTGGTACTGAACTACACCCCTAACCGCCCCATCAGCTCCTCCAATACCCTACTATTGACATCCCCACACATAACAACATCACATGCACTGACTTCTCTAGGGCTGCTCCTACTTTCTGTAACTCTCAACCTCATCCCATTAGGCTTGCCCCTATAATTGTCACTTTTAATAAAGCCCTGACACCCCACCTCTTCCATCTAGCCTACACTTATTCTCTTTCCTAACATCACCACCATGCCAATCCTCGCCCCCCACCTATTGTATAATCTGTTCCCTAGTTCCCTAACCTATTAGATTGTAAGCCTCTTTAAATTGTGATTTGCACAGATGAAGACCATGTAGGTAAGTAATGTGTATGTGTTTAAGGGAAGCAGGAAAAAAAATCCTACAAATATACATTATAAAACAGTATAAAAGATACACTGAATGGGTATGGACCTTTCCCCATGGTAAATTAAGCATTTTTATTAATATAGTTATTTTTTCTGTTTCAGTATTTTTATTTACCCAGCATAATAAACATTATGAAATAAACATTATAAAATAAAACAAACCTGCCAACCAATCTGGTACATTAAAGATAATTATAATTTTATACCCAAAAGGTACAACATATATATCAAGTGAAAATATGACAAAGGAATGGTATAGCCTGAGTGAGGGACCTCCGCTCTGTGTAAAACCAACACAAATGGCTATATACCAGGACAATGCACCAAGCTGAGGGCGAGCATAGGTTTGGGTAAAAGACAGGAACCAAAAAAACAACCTGCCTGAGAGGGGGGGGGGGGGGGGGGAGAGGAAAATAAGAGAGGAAATTAAGAAAGAGAAGGGAGAGAAAAGATAGGCCATGGTCCAGTGGCTAGAGGAGGAATAGACTAAAGAGGTCCCTGAACGGAGAGAGGTGAGGTTATAGACCGGTCAGGCTTTCTCTTTTTAGGGCCCGAATCCATGGGTCCCACGTGTCTACAAACTGTTCATGTCTGTTCATGTTTTTTATGTAGTTTATTTTTAAACAAGCCTAATAGGTTACATTCACTTTTCCCTCATATTTAACTAGCCATGAATTCCTTATACCCACAATCTTATTTTATATTAATAACATTTAATCATAATTGCCTCCTCTGCAAAGTTCACATTGATGTCATACTTTTGTAGATAGAAACATAAACATCCTTTGCAATTAAAGAAAGAAAGGCTATGTAACATTTGGAAATATTCTTCACAGTCACATATTTGAAATTGAAGTTGCCCAATATGTGTTTCTGTGTTCTTATTTTTTCATGGTGCATTAGGATGGATTAAAAGAATATTGAATGAAGGTGAAGTGGACGTATTATTCAGAGAAAAATAAAAGGAATATAGAAGTTAAGTAGCAGAAGACCACTTAGAAAAGGAATATTCTTGTACAAAATAGTTACCTTCTGACTGTAGTCATGTGATCTTGTGCAAGCAAAAATGGTGTGTTTTAGTTTTCTTTGTTGTTCTGTATTCTTTGTAAAACGTGTTTCATAACATTAACTAACATCAGTGAAAAAATTAAATCCAAAGCGATAATTTAGTCAGCTATATATTGTGGAAAAAGAAAAGATCCTACAGTAAGAAGAGCTTGTATCTACGATGCGTCATGGACGCATCCTTGGTGTCCAACCCACAGATTGCCTGCTTTCTAGATGTGATTATGTAGTGGCCGGGGGTTGTTTAGTCAGGGTGAGGTCCCCTTTAAGCCCCTACACCAGCATGCCCCAGGGTTCCCTGAGCACGTAAGGGAAGTTCCTGCCTCGTGGGCAGGGCCTTTTGCAGAGAACTAGGAAGGAGCTAGCAGCACGTCTCCTGCTGCTCCAACTGCGGCCTTGAATTCCCAAGTTGAATTTGTACAAAGCTGATTTATTTGTTTTATATTCGATTTTTTTAATTTAGTGGAGAACTGTTTTACATATGTCTTTTGGAACCATTGCATGTGATAGATGTATAATTTGTGTATATATGTAGACAAGAGACACATTTAATAACTTGATGATGGGAAAATTGATGATTTTCTTCCTTTACATTAAACTAACACATGATAAACAAAGTCTTTGAGAGTAGATGTGTTGCTAAGGACAGAATGTCCAGCCTGTTGAATACAACATACAAAAAATATATTTACTAAACATATTCCTCTCGAGCAGTGGTTCCCAAACTTTCCTTTCTAGATAGGAACATTATCCAGCCCCCCCCCCCCCCCCCCCCCCCCCCCCCCATTCAAACTACACAGGTTCAGATTGAGGGTCATTTTACACTAGCTGTGTTTTTTTTTTTTTACCAGTATAGTGTAGCAGTACTATTGTGAAATGGCTCTTGAAATACAACTTATACAACTTTATTTGGCTTTCACACCATATCATATATAAACAATCATTATTCACATAGAGACACACACACTACACTCATGCAGAGACATCAATCAATTACATTGAGACAAACACACATCACATGCACTCTACTTACTGTCTGCAGCTTATTTCTTCATAGTGGGCTTCCTGCTTGCCCCTTCC
>CM070036.1:39245301-39256913 GCA_036250615.1 Ptychadena robeensis | reverse complement strand
TTTACATATGTCATTTTAAACTTTTTTTTAACTTAGCATTCCGTTAAAAAACACCTAAGCCTAATTACAAGAAGAAAGTTTTTACAGATACTTTCCCTGAATGCTTTACTGATCTTTTTAACAATAAACAGCCTTTGAAGTTGTTTACAGTTTCCAGCTTTTTGACAAATTAAAGAAACTTTGAACCTTTCTAAGTAAACAGGCATTGTGCTGAGGAATGTGAATGTACAATATAGCCCCATAGAAAGTAGTGAAGGAAACGACAGGAGCCATCAGTGGCATAATCATTCACATCATTATATAAAAAGAGGACACAGACAGGCCAGCTTATATTTAGGCACTAAAAGTATTCAGAAGGACAATTTATTACAAACGACGTCAGCCATAGTAAGACGCCATAATAAGGGCAATATGCAAGCTTCACCATCATGAGGGATGTAAAAATAAAAACAAATATGTGTGTCTCAAGGGGAGGAATATTTTCTGAAGGGACCAAGTAGGACATGTATACTGGGTAAACAGAAAACCGCAAATTGCAGAGGACAGAGCTGTTAACAGATCAAAGGAATGTCATGGTGAACAGGTATGTAATAAGTGGTGACACGCTGATGGGGAAGTGAGCTCTCGCCAAGGAAAAACACATACTACAGCTAGTAAATCTATAATGATGGGATATTTTCCATTTCCTCTAACACCAGGGATATTTGGCTCTTGAAGAAACAGGACTCTGTACTTTAAAACTTGGCTATTGTGCCAGTGGTGTTGTCAATGACATAACAGCCATTTGGTTAAATGAAAACTACAATACTGACAAATGGATACTTAATTCCTCTGCAGCATATTACTTTTACACTCCTTTTCTCCTTTTTCTCTTGGTCTATCACTGAAAAAGTAAACTGTTCTAAAATTGGTAAGAACATATTAAGAATAGACCACATGACCCAATTATGCCAATGTCGCGAATATACAAAGAAACATTTTTAATTCATAAAGTTCGATTTGTCTGTATTCTATTGCCTTCCATTGCGTGCGCCCGAACGCAATGATTCACCAAGCTTTACAGCTTCTCTTCTTCATTCTGTGATCTTAGCCAGCACCAGCGCTGTGTGTATTGCGCATATAAATTCGCAATGCACACACATATGCGCGATGTATGCCGGTAGACAATGTTGAAGCATAATATGACGAATATCCACCTAAGAACTGCCAACAAATGGGACAATGGCACTTGTGCTTCCAAGTCCTCTTTAGTCAGATTATATGGACAGAACTGTTAATTTGGGGCATGCATAGAATCTTCAAAAGGGATTGAGTTCTGTAGTCAACAATTTAAGTGAAGGTGTTTTTCTCTTGAGTCTAGGCTAAATCATTTAGCAGGAAGTGTATCTAAACCTGTCACATAAAACAACTGACAATTACTTAGGCTATGTTCCCACATAGGCAAACAGCCATGGCGTGGATAAAATTTTAATTGGCAGCCAATCATCGGGCACAATTGACCAGGCGGTTTTTACACGTGATTTAAAAAAAAATCGCCCCCATTAACACGCGATCAAAAATCATGTCGATTCTATGGGCGAAATCAGGGCAGAAAAATCTGAATGCAGGGAGCCACGATTCTGATCGCGGGTCCAAGCGCATCCGTGCTTGACCGCGGCCATTAGTTGAAGTGGGGATGGCTATAGAATTGAAAATAACTTACGGTAAATAACTGCCCTTAAAAGCCTATATTGTGCTATAGTGCAGCATCTATAGCAAGGTATTGTGTGCTCTAAGTTACAATTCCCATACTATATCAATGGAATTGTTTTTTTTTTTTTTATCTTTGGATGTTACAGTTTTTTCATTATTGTCCAGATATTACTTACCTGGATACTTCCTGACGTAGGTTTTCACAGAAGAACAACCGTTTATAATTGCAATATATGCAGAGTGTTGCAAGTATTTTACAACTGAATTTCCCATCCCACAAGTTTGATTCTTGGAACTAATCACACTGATGATAGGTATATATAGCATTTTCTATTCCCCATCTTCAAATTACTGGTTGATTGCTATCATATACTGTTTTTGTATAATGCCTTCATAGAAAAAGTGGAACGCTATATAACCACACAGAGAGAATGTGTAAGATACGTTTAAAGAGTTTTGCTTTTGTTGAGTACAGCATAATCCCAAATTGTGGAAATATCCTGTGGTTATGGAAATAGCTCTGATAATCGGTTATAATTACAACTCACCTGTGTGTGTACATTTTGTTTTAAAATATGTTGTAACTTGATTTGAACTTCATTGCCATGCTAAATAATTCCTGTGCAGTTTACCTAATACATTTTCCTTTGACAAAAACCAATGGCAAGTACATTTCTACTGGTTGCCTGGTAAATTGTAATTAGCAATTTAAGTTGTCACATGGTCTTAAAAGTGTTGTGTGCATGTGGCTAATGGAGTTGTACTGTATTGATGAGTACAACGTTTTGCAGACACTATTGAACTGTTGCTTTATTGACGAGTTGTACCTTAAGGCACATCGACAATGGCCTTTGTCTGCTAAATGATTGCACACAGTCCCCTCTGAAGTGGTCTATTCAGTAAGCATGTCCCCCTATGGTTTGCCTATGGCAAAATAGCCAGAGAACAGAATAGAATGACATGTACAAGAGTTCTGGATATTGCTCAAGATTGATTAGCCTAAACTACTTATGTATAGGCAATTAAAGGGCTAGCAATGTATTACCGTCATGCTGTGCATTAAAGGCTTGCATAAAGACAGCATTGTCTGCTGATGAACAAGACAAGATTATAGACTCACACTACTTTTGTAACGAAATAGATCACTGTATGCCGACATGTACATTACAATGATGTGTGTATGTGAAACATTCATAGTCATATGGTTAGTCATTTTTCTATTTCCAATAATGAAGATTAGTGAACTGTACGCAAGTACACGGATGGACAAGAACATGGATGTTTTTGCACGGACAAGAACATGGATGTTCGCACTCCTTCTAGCCGGCGAGCAGTACGGGTGTTCGATCTGCTCCGTTAGCTGGCGAGAAGGAGCTTACTATTCTTTCACCGGCAGTATCAGGAGCATTAGGTACCCGCTGGAGGAAGAGTTTTTTTTACTGAAGACCGGGTAGAGAACCTGGTCTTCCAGTGAAAAATCAGCTCTGAAAACTGGAAGTCACATCAGTGACATGACATCCAGCAATCGTAACCAGGAACTATGTGTTTCACTGATGTCACTTAAAAGTCCGTTACGTCTGTTCGCAGATGGACTTGGACGAAGTTCGGCCATCACTAATGAAGATGCTGTTTACTAACTTATAGCTGCCTTGATAATGGTACAATTGGTCTATGCGCCAGCCATAGAAAGGGCTTGTTCACACGGGTGGTTATTAACTGCCCAGTAAACGAGAGATTGGTGCAACCACTAGGCGAACGCGACATAAGGCATGACTGGTCAGTTTTTGGGCTTTCTTCTGATAGACCTGTCAAGGAGGAGATATCTAAACATTCCCGAAGGGCATGCATAAGTTTGCAGGTGTGCGCAGAATGTTTTCCGGGCTGCTGCCGACCGACAGCAACCTGGAAAGCGACATCGTAAATATAACCTTCCATATACAGGTAAGTTTTTCTGTCGATTGTGTTAAAATCGATTCCTTTTTAGCTGAATCAATTGACCAAAGTGAATAAAAATCTATTGGGCAGTTATCATACATTGTAAATTTCAATCCACTTGTATCCGATGGTACTATGGAGAATGCAGACTGATCTAAGGAAAGGAATCGATGGATTGTGAATCCATGATATTATGTTTTTCAAACAATCATTTTAAAAGGATAGTTTTTTAAGTCGATCAAATGAAAAATCGAACAGTGTATGCCTAGCTTTACAAGTGCAACTATAGTTGTAAATGCAGACCAACAGCACGCTGCCTCTTTGTAGTTTTTTTTTTTACATTTTATTGTTGTTTCCTCTTATCTCTCATTATTTCGATAAATTTTCTAGAGAAAAAAGAAGCATGTTGTGTTTTTTTGAGCAGATGTATGTGTTGTAACCTGTTGGTGGAAATGCCATCACCTGGCCTTAAAATAGTAGTCCTACCTTCTCAACACTCCTAGTTTTTAAATCTTGGCATCCAGGTTATTTTAATCTCTTCTGACAATTCAGGCCCTCAGTTTTTTTCTGCTGCCCTGACTTGCATAGATAATAAAATGGGATATGCTGGTTAGCATGTGCAGACACAGAGACTGATTGTGGCACATTGTAATACATTTATTTAATAATTGTTTTTTTTACTGCCATTTAATAGTGGAGAATCATAACTTTTGAATACTACATTATGCCATTGAGCTTGTGAAACAAGTTGTATGGCACATAATGCAGTTCTTTTTAATTTTGGGTTTTAGTTTTGGACTTGTGTTCATGGATTCAGAAAGTTAAATTTACCCCATCATGGTGCTCATCAATCCCTCATAACAAAACATCAAGCAAGCGATTGGATAGATTTTTATGACTTAAGCCGGCCATAGACTCCTCGATCCACGGCCGGCTTGTAGCAGACTCATTACAGCGTGGTGACGTCACTACGTCAGCAACCACTGACCGGAATCCTGTGTGCTCCACTAACACAGGGATTCCCATCAGATTGTAGACAATTAACTTGGAGGGGGAGGAGACTCCCCCTCTTAAGTAACTGCCTACAACAGGATCGGCCACTGTGCAATCTGACCTGCGGGCTATTTGGGTTCAACCTTCAAGGGAGGCACCCCTGTAGTTGCGGACGGCCGGCCACCATGCGTTTGGTGTGAGCTAGTCAATCGCCTGCAACTACTGCCGGGAACTGCCGTGTCTATGGCCGGCTTTATGCTAGGTTTCCAAGGTGTTATGGGCTGCACTGATACCATCCTGCGTTAATTGCATACCTTGACGGGGATGTCAACGCAACCTATCCATATACATGTTTACCGCACCGCCTGTGTCCACAACTTTCAGCCGGTCTACCAGTGTGGTGTATGGATGGGCTGCGTCGACATCCCCATCAAGGTATGCGATCAATGCAGGAGGGATCGATGCAGTCCATAAAACCTTGGAAACCTAGCCTTAGAGTCAAATTTCCTGTTTTTTTCTACAGGAATGGACTGTCCAGTTAAAGTTAACTAGAAGGTAGGTAACACAGGAATTTATAAAACTTGGAGCAGCCATATACACTCTATATTATGAATAGGTTCCATAGTAATACCTGGAGACCATTTAAAGATTTCTATGAACCAAGGTAATTGAGTTCAAATAGATATTGTTCTATTTTTTCTCTTTTTGAAGGGTTCAGGACTAAGCACCTAAAATCTTGATAGCAATACCCTCCATACACATTTTGATCAGCAATACATATATAGCACTGTACCTGCATATTTATCATACTTTCTTACCTGAATCCACATGGCATGGGTTCAAAGTCTTCTTTTTCTGCCCTGAAGTGTTATTTATTTTTGAACACCTAAGTCAATCCTTTGTAATGTTAATGTCTGCCATTGTTTGGCCATTATAGGGTACTAAACATCAAAGGGGTTCCCACAGGTTCATTAGAGAGGTCACTGCTTAGAAATGCCCTGGCTTTACAAAGCAAAGGGAAAAAACATGAGGACCAATCAGGCCTGGGCTTATGCAGTGGTCACTAATATTGGCGGATGAAGGGTCACAATAAAAAAGGGGTTAACATGTCTTTTTTTTAATTGGTGGGAGAGTAAAGGTTTGGGTTTTGGGAAGGTGTTCATCTTCAGTACTACCTAATATTATGTAAACCCTAAACCCAACCTTATCTTAAAATTAAGTATAGCATTTATTTTAATCTCACCAGTCCAACCAAGGCATCTAATCTAATCCAGCATTTACACTTTAAATACATTTTAGTCAAACGTTTTGTAATCTGTGCATGATATATACTATGTTATATTATTAAAGTGGGAAAACCACGCACTGGCATTCTGTCATAGTAAATGGCGCATTATTGCTTCTCTGATATGCAAGCTCATGCTTGGTATATACTTTGCATTTTACCTAATTAATTCAGTGTTTCATAATGGTTTAGGATTGGTAGAGTTTAATTCCATTGGATATTGCTTATGAACAGTCTAGAAATGGTACAGAATATTCATTTGAGGGCAAAACCTTTAATACTTTCAATGTTTATTTCAAAGTCATTATTAGTGATGAGCGGCATAGGCAACATTCGTATTCGCGGCATGCCACGAATTTTGTGGAAAAAGAAAATATTTGCATATCAGCAATATTCGGGTCGGTTTTTTTTTTTATTGCGAATATCGGCAGGTTTTATTGCGAATTTCCGTGGCGCAATATAGTTAACTGGCGCAAATTTTTATGGCGAATTTTCAAAGTGACGATTTTTGCAGATTCGCATCACCCAATAGTCGTTTCAAACTGTTGAGGGTCGCAGGGAGTGTTGCTAGCTTTGTTGCAGGGCCTTCCATTCGTCACGTTGCTGAGAAGTAGTGATGGCGCGGACCCGGAATTGATGTTCCGACGGCGAACGTAACCTCCGCACAGTTTTGCGACCCGGCAACCCCATATACTTCAATGGGCAGGCGAACATTAAAAAACAAAGGGACCCTTTGATTTCACAGAAATATTATTTTGCAACATACTAAAGAATATATAAATCCCCGCAACAAACTACTTTGTCCTTTTCAGTCTGTTCAGTATACCAATAAAAGTGTTTTGTGATGTGTTTATAAAGTAAAAAAAACCCATTAAGGCAGTATTTACATGGGCACATTCGGTACTCCTGTTTACCTGCGTTTGCACACTTGTACAGGCATTTGGGGGAAATTTTGATTATGCCCCCATGACAGGTCTTTTCTCAAAACGAAAATCGTCTCCTTGCCGATCACCTGTGTAAATTGGCCCAGTTATCTTGAGGGAAGTGGAGGGAAGGATACTTATATATTGTTTCTGTTGTTCTAAAAAGAATAATGAATATGCATTGAGATTCTACAATTGGAATGGTATTGTTAGTATAATCAACAAGGGAAAAGTATGTAGACCCTACATTAAACATACCCTACATGTTAAGCTTTATCACCCATTAAAATCTGTCTGGGCCATAGAACTTGATAATGGCTTGCCCTTGCAGGTAGACAATCCTTCCCACTTCCTGCTGTGCAGCTCGCCCTACAAGGTGGATTGTACTGACATAATTTTTGTTGTCATAGCTGTTGTTACTGCAGTTATTGAATGATTCTGGATTGCACCCGTGATAGCTGTCTGTCTGCTGTCAGCCCTGACCCTACTAGCTCCTGCCTTAGTTTATTCAGGATTGTGTTTGTGCAGCACCCACCCAGCCTTGTTTGTTTGTGGGCTCCTGGTCTTTTGTCAATCCTTGTCCCAGAGGTCTGTAAGAACTGTGGAAAACTGAGTGCTGGGGTGGAGAAATTAGTCTTCCGAGGCTGAAAGGTTGAAACTATAGGGGAAAGGTTGGGGAGAGATTGGAAAATTGAGGTCTGTGCCTAACCTCCTGACCAGCATTGTATATGGTCAAATAACTTACTTACTGTCATTTACTTGGCATTGTCATTTACTTGCTGCCATTTATGCCAGCTTGTGGTTTATCAAAGGCAGAAGTTTTAGCTGTGCCAACAACTTCATCAGTCCATGGATTATGTAAATAATATAATACAACTATTATTTTCCGAAGTCCAATAAAACCTCTGTAACGGTTTCATCTGGTGATTTCCAAAGTAAATCACCTTAATTCTGTCTTTAAAAGTTCCTACCTGCACTGAAGTGTACCTTGTCATTAAAAACAGAAGACAGTACAAACTTAGGAAAGAATGTACAGAGTTACTGGATGTCTACACCCAGAAGCTTACAAAACAGAAGGTTCTTACACCTGTGGGGATAGAACAAGTGTATCAGTGTCCCAGGATTTGCCTCAGCTCGTCTCCTTTGTTGCTTGGAATGTGCCGATGAGACAATCAGGTGCATTAGGCGCGTGGCAGCCTGCTTGAAGATGAGTACCTGAGACAGGGAGGGGGCAGTGACTCAGTGCTAGCACATACACATCATAAGCTGATAATAGTAATTGTAAGCACAGTGATTAAACATATAATGTAATGTATTGTGCTATTCAGGTAAGGTGCTGCCACTTGTGCTTCCCCTGCAGTTCACACTTTGATTATTATATTCACCAAAAGAAATAGAACTTCTGCCCTTTTGTAAACCAAGTTTTCTCTGAAATGGCTGTAATATAGATGTTTAAGGGGTCATTGCAAGTGGGTGTTAAAAAAATACAAATTGCTATAGACTAAGTGTATTTCTAATATGGAGGTAACTGTATGAGTAGTTTGAAGTATATAAATCACTATTATCGAACATGTCAGCTATTGAAGTGTTGAATTGATTGTAAGTTCTAAGATCCACCTGCAGTTGTACAGAAATACTTTACTAGTGGCACAGAGGCACATGACACAATAAGGTGCCAGACATTTTACTGTGGTGGCAGGAAGGGACGTTTCATAGACATAAATCATATTTCCATATTATCTGAGAATACTTTATTTAAATTCCAAAGGGATCTGATCAACTGGAACCCAACAAATAGCTCACCATATGGCCTTCAACCAAACTAATTGAAATATATTCACACTGCACTCTGACCATCGTGTAATGGGTATTGTGATCTCAGTTAAAGAAGCAAAGAAGGACTAATGTTTAAATAAACTTTGTTACTTAGTGGCCATGCCTGAGCTATCTCCTTATTTCCAATAAAAGGTCACATACATACACACCTTACTATCTTGCTGTACAATTTCTTTTAGATCTACCAACAACTATGTAATATAGTATACAGTCCCATGTGTGTGCGTGTGTATATGTATATATGTACAATAGAAATGGGCACCAGAACGGTGTTCCACCGCCTATTTTTTTCCCCCCTTCTCCTCCTCCCCGATGCCAATGTGACAGCAGCAGAATCTGTGCTTCTCCGACAGATACTGCTTCCTGTAGCTCCTCCCGCAGATACATCCTCCCCAGCCAATAAAAATGCAGGACAGGACACACCCTCTCCTCTCCAGTGATGTAGAAACTATAGCTAAATAAACCTGTGTGACAGTGTAACTTTGAACATTTATAGCACGAAAACCATTAAAAGTATAATCATGAAACTGTCAGTAATGCTCATCTTCTACTATTTACACCCCGAGTTTCACTCCTCTAGCTACAACACTTTTAGCTAAAATACAGCTATCAGATATTGCTTCCCCATGAGCATAAAGCACTACTCTGCTGCATACAGGCTGTCACTTATCCTCATTTGAACACATAGATCTTTGAAAACCCTGCATGGTAGAACCGTGACATTTTGGGGGTTACCAGTTAACCCCTGACACTATATACATGCAAATTATCAGGTGCCTAAGCACAATTCTTCCTACTAAAAAGCCCCCTATCAAATATTGCTTGGATGTAGTCTCATTTTTCATTCTAGACCCCCTCCGCTAAGTGTATTGCTTGGCAGGAGGTCCTGACAGAGCACATTCACTTACCTGCTCGGCAGCTGGTGTGTTCTCACAGCACTGAGCCATTCCGCTGATGCAGGGCTGAACATAGTGGAGTACGTTGAACCTCTGCATCGGCAGATGTCTGAACACAGCATCCACCGAGCAGCTAAAGTCTATGTGCTCCACAGCCCGTCAGAGCCCTGCTCCAGGGGCTGGTGGAGGCTTGATGAGTTCCACCACCTTTTCTCTGAGAAAAAAAGCCCTGGAAATTGGCATCAGAAAATACACCTACATTACATGACCAAATGAATTTGAGCATTTCTTCAGTGTTTTAATTTCAGATGTTTTCACTGCAATGTTAATGCTTTAGGATGCAACACACATTTTAGACTTTTGCACTTTAGGAAGACCACATGACTGTGCCTATGCAGAAACCAGGTTTATCATGACATGATTGGATTTGCTCCAGTGGCCTGCACAGAACCCAGGCTTTAACCCAACCCTTGTAGAAAATTTCCAGAAGAGTAGAGTGTCAGAGATGCATTAAAAATAATGTATAACCTGACTATTTAGTGAAGTTGGAAGCCCGCTGTGGGACAACAGGATAGATGACAGGTGACATCAATTAAACAAATCCTTTGGGGGAGCAACTTGCAACTAGACATATTTTCAAAACTATTATAAAAAAATAAGAAAATGCTAAGCTGCAGAGAAAAGAGTGACAAAGAAATACATTCTTATTGAGGAGAATGGTGACTTGACCCCCTTTATTCCAGGGTCATAACTGCTAAAATACATTGCATTTAAAGCCATTGATGAATAAGCATGCCAGTGCTGGTGGTTAGCACTATTATGGTAAATGTCAACAAAGCTCCATAAAGATTTGATATTGAGTTTTTTCCACTGAGAATTCACAATAGAGGATTTTAATTGACACAATCAACTTCTTTGGGAGCAAGCATGGGATTAAACAGATGCATCTGAATGGAACATGTGATATTGATGTGATAGAAATAATGGCTTGATTAGATTGTTTACACATGCAGAGAAAACTGTTGGGAAAAAAAATTGGGAAAAAAACACTATATACATGTATAAAATTCTCCTGTGGTACCCAAATGGTCCACATTTCATTAAAAGCTGCACTCAGCATTACTGTAAAAACATATAAAGTATTATAAAAGACATCATTTCTAGAAAACAACAGAACACAGGGGGCGGGCAGCCATGGAGTTCAATGACATGTGGAGTACCTGTCAAATGCATCCTTGCTGACACTTCCCCTACAGATGGGGCAAAATAGATCACTAACATGAGACTACTCCGCATATTACCTCCTGCAGGATACTGATATCAGCTTGTATAATCAGTATCTGCCACAAGACCAAGACAGTTAGTAGTGCAGGGGCAAGATTAACGCGTTGGCCTAAGGTGCTAGTTTGAGGACGCCTGCTCTAGGGTAAAATAGTGTCAAGGAGACCAAGGTTCACTCCTTTCTTGCCACACTATTTACATAAAAATGTTTACATTTTAAGTAAGGTAAAAGAGTTTTTAAAGAGTAGAGACAGTATAAAGTGTATGCTAAAAAGGTAAAGTAATTAGCCTTGAAAAATGGAACAGATTAAAAATTTTCATCCAACGTGGAAAGCTTCACATCTATCTTTCCACCCATTTACATAAACACTATAACGCGAATCTTCAAAGTAAACATATGATTGCCATAACCATCTACAAGATAAGCATTGTACATTGTGCATGCGCTTTTTATTAACATTGTGTATATATGGCCCATTAATGTTTATTTTTTGTTACCAATAAAACATTGCAGGTTTTATTGTGTCTTGAGGTTTAATTAAGAAACATTTAAGCTAGCCACACACGGTTCAATTTTGGTTCAATCGATGCTCAAATAAATCTAGGAATTCAATCGTCTAATCGAAAATCGATCTTAATCGCATCAACATACACCCCACATTGTGGTGAGATTTCGATTCCAAAATATTACTAAAATCGTCCATTTAGGTATGGAAACGATTGAAGTTCAGATTGAAGTGGTCTATGTTATTATTAGTGATGAGCGGCATA
>CM070036.1:39193177-39213483 GCA_036250615.1 Ptychadena robeensis | reverse complement strand
GGGTTGAGGTTGAGGAGAGGGGTCTGCTCTCCATCAGGGTAAGCAATCGGTTTTTTCCTTTTCAATATAAAATGTAAAGGATCTGCAAATGAACACTTTTTACCAGGATTTATTTGTAATTCACTCTTTATCACAGCTCTATTGTAGAATGCCACTCACAGTTTTTTTTATCTATCGGCACTGTATTGAAAATTCTGTAGCTTAATAAGATCTTTCATGTCAGTGTTTGCAGGTTATATCTTGCATTACATTCCCTTTCCAGTTCAGTATTTGTTATTTGATTTGTCCATCAGTGGATAGGTTTATTACCAGCATGTTGATGCTATTAGTGGTATGAATGGATGAGTTACACTGAGATTTTCTTTGCACGTCCCTGGCTGTCTGTGTATACCTGCATTATTGTACTGATAGTATTTATGGTTGATGATTACAAAGCACCCCCGCCACCTTGATCTGTTCCTCTCCTCTCTGTCTGCTCTTTTTTCTTTTAACACTCTTGTCTATGAGGGTAGGTGAATGACTTATCATCCAGCAGGCTCATTTACCATGATATTTAGCATCTGCTTGAAGCCATGTGATACATTCAGCCTTGTATAATAGTTCACTGCAAGGTCTTTGCACAGTTTAGACATGTCAGCTGAGTAACTTCAAGCAGTGTGGGGACTTGTAATTATATTGGCCCCAGGCTACTATCTTTCTGAGAATGCTTTGTTTCCACGTTCTTGTCCAATCATTGGCCTGCATGCAGAAAGTAACTCCTAGAATGCTGTAATGGGTGACCAAAAGTATGTGAAGAAATGAAAACAGGTATGAAATCAAGTCTGGGCATGGACCCATACATTACTGATGTGAAGTGCAAACACCTTGCTTCCTTGTCAGACCTACAACAGGTAAAATTCCAGTCTTTTCAACCTGTTTCTTTGCTAAACACAATGGGAAGTTATAAAAAAAGGAAATTCTGAACACTGACATCTGTACTCACAGTTTGTCAAAGCACATAATCAGAAACTGTGGAACAATCAGGGCGGTATTAATATACAGTGGCTTGCAAAAGTATTGAATTGAAATTTTTTTCACATTTTGTCACATTACAGCCCCAAACATTAATCAATTGTATTGGAATTCCACGTAAAAGACCAATACAAAGTGGTGTACACGTGAGAAGTGGAAGGAAATTCATACATGATTCCAAATTTTTTTTACAAATAAATAACTGCAAAGTGGGGTGTGCGTAATAATTATAATCACATCATCTCCTTTAAACAAACGATGTATTGGGTAAAGCAACCTGCTGGAAAATGTATCCATGTATGTTACATTAAAGCAGGGATCACATATATAGATATGGGCCAGATTGATGGGCGCTTTCAATCCCGCTCGAAAACAGAGATATCGGACATGACCGTGAACCACAGTCGATGTCCCTTGCTTTGCATGGGGACCGTGGGGACTACATGCAAAGCATTGTCGGAGCTGGATGACACATCATCGCGCATCTGCAGGGAACCTCGACCAGCTCCTAAATGGAGCTGTGTGTTCCCTGCTTTAGAGTAACCATGCTAAAGAACAACTATGTCAGTACAGCTGGCCATTAGAACAGGTTCACATGTGTTGCAGTGAGTTGTTTTTTAATGAACATTAGGCCTCATTGACACAATATGATATTAAAGCATGTTGTTTACATACTTTTTAATGCTCTGCCATGTACTTGTAATGCATGTAAATAGATGAATGCAAAGAACATACATGAACTAGTATTGGGTTGGATATATGTGATGTGACTGGGGCTTTAACCAATTCTCTGACCCCCAAAAATGTGACCATCTTTAGTTCCAAATACTGAAAGTGGCACTCTGCAATGTTATTTCCGGAACAATTTGGTAATTGTAATGTCAACTATCTTCCCACCTCACTTGTGCAAATAATGTGCAGGGTGGGAGGTTAGGAGGAAGAATAACACCATAGGTTAGGATGGAGGGGTGTTAAGCTGTCCATACACCTTTAGATCTCTCTGCCAGATATCCTTTAGATCTACCAACAACTATGTAGTATAGTTGTTGGTAGATCAGGTAGACTTGATGGTTTAGAAAGTCCCTCATATTACATGGTTTTGGTAAAACAATAGGAGATCTAAAGGAAATCTGACAGAGAAATCTAAAGGTGTATGGGGGCCCTTACTCTTCCTTCTTTCTTCCGTGACCCCTGTGAAATTGTAATTCAACCCTGAGGGGGTCTCAACCCACAGAGAACCACTGTCCTAAGGGATTGAGATTCTTTACTTAAAACTGGAAAAACAAAAATGGAAAGAGAAGTCTGCATACAGAACACAAACACAATAATAGCTGGACAATTCAATTCAATTCTCCTTTGCTATATTGATTGTTCACAGGAAAACACATCATCACCCACATGTCTTTTTTTAATGATGCTTATTTGCTAGTTACAACAGCAAACGTGACAATTTTGGACACAAACAATGCCAGCTATTAAGAAAAGTAATTAAGGTAAGGTAATTAAGCAAAACATATTTCTGGGATTCGTTTCCACTCTAATTACTGGAAACTAAGAAACAAACTAAGAAAATGGCTGAGTTATTGGCACTTGCTGGATTGTGTCGCACCGGCTATGTATCAGACCGCAGTGTGATTTCTCACAACAGTCTATCGCTGGAGAAACTGCCAAGACAGCATGTTTTTTCAACTTTGTATTAATTGTTTACCCTGACTTGTTTTGACATGACAATGGCCGTCTCAAAGATATGTCAGTAATAATAAAATTGCTGTTTTCATTGTTATGAAAAGACAAGGAAAGCTTTCTCTGTGCTCGCTAAACTTGTGAATTGATGCCAAATATTACTCCCTTTCAGACAACAAAATTGTAATTACCCCAAACAAATCCTTCATATAAGCAAACACTATGGCTATGAACAGCTAAGACTGTGAATTAGTTAAGGATCATTCTGCCCTCAAACTTTTTATTTTGAAATACTTGGGAAATTGTTCTGTGTGTGCAATGAACACCTACCAGGAAATACAAAAAAATTCTTCCACCTACCACAGCCATGCTTGACTTGTTACACTTTGACAAAACAAACATTCCTTCTCTCTATTAGGATCACATGTCAGACAATGTCTTTCTGGATGGAAGTTGACATCATCACATGCCCACTACAGCATATCAGAAGCCCCCTTCTGTGGTAAAAAAGCACTGGAGTTCGCTCACTTAAATATCTAGCATGTGTATGAACGTTTGATATTGTCCATTAACCAATATACAACCAACTTGTTTAATATGGGAGGAGTCAATATTCTTTGAATAACGTTTTGGTGGCATGAGACACTAATCTTCATTAAGGGCCCTGTTGTGTATGGACAACTGATATATTAGACATAATACTAATGCATTTATTGCAAAGTAATCACCACTTGCCATAGTGGATTTTTTGGAAGTGTGTTGTAAATGCTTGCACAATTGTGTAAAAAAAAAAGTTGTGTTATGCATTAATGCAGGGGTGTCAAACTCAAATACACAGTGGGGCAAAATGAAAACCTTGGACAAAGTTGAGGGCGAACCACATGCTATGCAATACAGACACGTACATACAGACACATAAGTATTGCCTAGCTGCGTGTTTGCACATTCACCATTTTTCCTTCCTCTACCAGTAGAAAGAAAGATCTGCCTTCGCCAAAATCCCCCTGGCTGTTACACTCAGTGACCTTCTGTACTCCACCTCAAGAAGTAGAGAACTACAAATCCCAGGCAGCTCTATGTGATACCCCCCAGAGTGGGAGTATTGAAGCTCATTGAGTGTAGCAGGCAGGGAGTCTGCGGACAAGGCATATCTATCAGGATCCTTAGATGTAAGAGGAAAACCTCCGCACTCCATTTATTTCAAAAGGGAAAAAATATACATGCTGTGTATGTGGGATAGGCTAAAGTATTGCAACAATCCGGTGCAGAGTCCTGAATAGAGGTCTGTCGCAACCCTCAATAGCCACAGTGTAACAAATGAAAATCCCGCAAGGAGCCACAATCACGTATACACTGTTGCTGAATCATAGTCCATTTTTATTGTTAAAACCATGAAAGAAAGTATATAGCATCAAACACAGGATCCCATCACCTCCAGAAGCCAGACCCCCCTCTGACATGTCACATCTACCACAGGCCAAAAATATTTGGTTGGCAGGCCAAATTTAGCCCCTGGGCCAGAGTTTGACACCTGTGCATAACACATAGAAGACGCTTCCTATGGTGCTAACACATGGTCTACTACAGGGAGTGCAGAATTATTAGGCAAGTGGTATTTTTGAGGAATAATTTTATTATTGAACAACAACCATGTTCTCAATGAACCCAAAAAACTCATTAATATCAAAGCTGAATAGGGATATCTGTGTGTGCAGGTGACTATAACTGTGCATAATTATTAGGCAACTTAACAAAAAACTATTTTATACCCATTTAAATTTTTTCTTTTTACCAGTGAAACCAATATAACATCTCAACATTCACAAATATACATTTCTGACATTCAAAAACAAAACAAAAACAAATCAGTGACCAATATAGCCACCTTTCTTGCAAGGACACTCAAAAGCCTGCCATCCATGGATTCTGTCAGTGTTTTGATCTGTTCACCATCAACATTGCGTGCAGCAGCAACCACAGCCTCCCAGACACTGTTCAGAGAGGTGTACTGTTTTCCCTCCCTGTAAATCACACATTTGATGATGGACCACAGGTTCTCAATGGGGTTCAGATCAGGTGAACAAGGAGGCCATGTCATTAGTTTTTCTTGGACACGTGTGATGGAGCATTTTCCTGCATGAAAATCATGTTTTTCTTGAAGGATGCAGACTTCTTTTGGATTCCGGCGATTCAGCCGGCCATCACAGGTGAGAACGATCAGACAATCGGGAATCCGATCGTGGCAGCCCACCTTGCACGGCGGATCCGTGTCCCGAGGATCAGCTCACTGGACCGCACGGCACACTGCCAGAGCAGAATCGGACCGAAAAGACCAACAGGTTGGTTATTCCTCGGATCCGATTCTGTGCCTCCGATCCATCGGCTGCCGGTCGGACGGGCAAGTTGGGCTGCAGAGGATTCCGCCGATGGATCCGCGTGCACCGCGCCCGGATCCATCGCGCCGGAATCCGGCACGAATCCGTGTGTGTATGGCAGCCTTTAGATCTACCATCACATATGTAGTAAGTGGCCTGCCTGATAGAATTCCTAGTGATTGTACAGAAATTGTAAGGTATTATAAAGTGTATTAAAGGCAAGATGGTAGAATGTTAAAACTTGCCATCCAGAATCAGGAATATTTTTATTTAAAAAAATGGATTTGAATTCTAAGAACTTTCTTTTGAAAATATCTTTAAAATCAAATATGCGACTCTTAACTGTAAATATAGGTATAAACGGTTAAAACAGACAAATCTGATTTCAACCTAGAAGTTTTTTAGTAAAACATGTTGGCCAACATTTTTTTTAATATCCAAAAAATTAAATGTACCAATTCCACGTTTCACATAAAAAAAACATTATACAAAGCCATATGAATGTCGGTTACAGTGGTTAAGTGAAAACAAGCCAAGCCAATTACAGAAGCAGGAGTTACGGATCGAGGAAAAAAGTTATCTGCTACAATTAACTCTTTAATTAAATTTGAACAGAAGTGGATATAAAAGATAAAAAACTGTGAGTGTTGTCATGAGTTCAGCTTCTACTGTCCTGACTTAGAGCCTCTAGGCAGAGTACATGAAGATTGAACAAAAGCGCCCTCCAAACTTCAGGGTGTCATCAAAGATGCAAGTGATGGTGATTAAACTTAGGATACCATGCTGGTCGCACAACACAGGGGAATGTTGTTGGAAGCCGTTTACACTTGCATCCGGGGAAGACGGTGTGGACAGACCTCGTAAAAGATGACATGGCTTGTCTGAACCCGGTTAGATTAAGGCTTGGGGTGACTGCAGTTGGTCAGGAAAATGTACTTCATTTACACTCTGGAAATACCACCAAAGGACAAGGAGGGTTAATAAAGTATATGGTCAATACTGTATGATATGCAAAATGAGATATAGATTACAATTTACTAATATATATATATTATATATATATTATTCTATTATTCTATACGAATTTACATTGTGTTCAAAATTATTCAAAAATGTGTGTTTTGGCCGATTTTAACATGATTTTGATCATTCAGTCAATCTTGTTTACAATTAATAAAAGGGGCACTGGTTAAGTAAGGACAAATATAAACATAACATTAATAAGAAATAAACCACAAATGTATTTTCTGTGCTCACATCTTTACAGTTTTATTCAACCCCCAAGTGACATTCATACTTAGTACTTAGTACAACATCCTTTTCAAGTTATACAGCTTTAAAAACGGGAAGCAGCTGACACAGTTGTTCTTGGATCGATCTCTACGGGTATCTTAGCCCTTAGTCTAGATCAGGACTCTTAGTCTCTTCAGGGACAAACGCCTCCAAGTTCAGTCACATTAGGCTTGATGCGCAACTGCGTTCTTCAAGTCCCACAGAGGTTCTCCATCGGATTTATTGTGACTGCGATGGCCACTTTAAAAATGTTCCAGCATTTTAATCTGCAACCATGCTCTAGTGGGACTTGAAGGTATGCTTGGAGCATTGTTCCTGTGAAAGGTCCAATGTCTCCCAAGCCCAGGTTTGTGACAGAACTAAACTATTAAAATAACAAATGTTGTAATATCTGAAAGAATCTAAAAAGCGTCCATGTAAGTTTTATTTGATATGATCAGTAGACACTGAAATGCATATATTGCTAAGTTTGGTGGACACCAACTATTACACACTGTAAAGCAGGAATATGTGTTGGTGCAGTATTAATTGTGATATAAGAATTTGCATAGTCTATAGATAATAGTATATTTGGGCACATGGCAAACTATATGCTCATGATTATTGAATGTCTCCGTCAGTCTGATCACACTATAAGCTACTACAATTTTTTGAAAAGCATGACATACCAGAGGACGTGCTCACACCTGACACAGAATCTCGCTGTGTTTGTTAAATGATGCTTTGCCTCAGGGACTCCACTAAAAAAGGATTAGCCCAGCTTATGTGAAAGTTCGCGGATTTGAAACAGTTTAAATTTCTGATTGATAACCCAACAAAAAGCCGACTCCTTATATGACATTTTGAAATGAAAAACTTTCCACTTTCTACTTAAATTGCAAGTGATGACCATGATTTAAAATATACAGATTACATGATGAGGGTCAATGCATACGTTGATGAGACAATATTTTGTGTAATTCTCTGCTCTAAATTGTGTCAAACTATATTGGTGGGAAAATAACAACCAATTATTTTAAAACAGATTTCAATCACAAAAAATCTCAAATGCCCCAAAATGTTACTTGCCCCAACACACAGTACACAACACAGTAACCACCAAATACAGACATAGGAAATACAAGATAGGTTCAATGTGTCCGGTGGTAAAGACGCGTAACAAAAATCCTAATTATTGAGTAGCAGAAGAAGAAGTAACACTTGAAGTCTATCAGCACTGTTTGAAATGACTTCATTTGCAAATTGTCATCACTTGACATCACCAAACAGATTCCACGTCCCAGTTGTGAGGGTGCTAGGACTTACTTATACGGGAGCACATAAAACAGCATCTTTCCTGGATTCTGCCGACCAGTATGACAGCACAATATGGGCATACACACCGCCTACGTTAATTTAGTAGAATATTCTTTGTACTGTAGCCAAAGGTCAAATTTAACAACTTTTGGTAGCTAGCAGAGTCTAAAACTGTTAAAAAATGGTGGATTAAAAAAATGTACTTGAAACCCTTTTTTAAGGTATAATACTGAAATTTATTACAACATTTTTTTAATCAAGAAAAAATACAGTTCGCAAGAGACTCAGAAACATTAGTATAATGCCAGTATAGCAAAAGAGGGTATCATTTCTGACTTGCCAAGAGAGTTCTACCATACCCAGGACATCTTACCATCCTAGGGGATTGCAATAAAGGTCAAGAAATTAATGACCCAACACACGTTTGAAACTATTGATAAACTCTAGCTTCCACATACTCACGTACAGTGGCTCAACTCCAATATGCCCTGCTGTATCCACTTATTGCAGGGGGGGGGGGGCGGGAGTGGTTGCAATCCTCTCCGATAGGAGTGTGTCTTTTTTGACATCTCGACCACTAAGTGGCTTACGGGCTCTACAAGTAAATCAATTCCCACACTCATGTGGCATGTCAGGTTTACTAGCGCTAAATTATGAGAAGGAGAAGTGGCCTGGTTGTGCAGGGGGGGGGGGTGGGCGCGCTTGGTGCTTTCATTGCCTGGCTGCAGCGAGCTTAGTATCTTGGGGGGACAACTTGTTATAACACCACACCCCCCCCCCTTTTCCCGGCTTTGCCCGGCTCTCCATGCTAGGAGGGGGTAAGAGATTGATTGCAGGGGACCAGTTCAAGTAAATGCCTACAAATCTCGCTAGATGGCATCTAGCCTGTGTTTAAAAATAGGACAAAAACCCAAACCATGCAAAAACGACATGTACATGCCATAATAGTGCTTAGTGGTTTTCCAAATGGCCATTGTTTGGTGCGAAGGCCATACAAAACCGCTTTCCAAACTGCCATGTGAACCTTACTTACTCCTGATATCACCTGTCTTTATTCCCCAGCAAACAATCCTCGACAAAGCTAAACTGTTCATGAATTGCACCTGTTTAAATATGAAGCAAAGCAAACACAATGGGCATTAACTAAATATACTCATAGCTTTAAGGCACGCCATTACACAGACGCTTAACTTAAGGTGGGTTACACGTGTAGATTTTTTCTTCAATTCAATGGCAACAATTCGATTTTTGTTCGATGTTCATGGACACATCGATCTTTTATTTATCGAATGTAACATTAGATTATTGTTGTTCCATCACCGCATATTATCGAGTGAAAATGCATTCAAAAAAATTACAACGAAGCTAACAATTACCAACATGTTCGATGACCTTTCAAACAACTTTTGTCCGAGTTCCAACCAATTTATCCATGGACAAATGGTCATTCTAGAATTTGTTTATCGAATGAAAAATCTACACGTGTAACCCCCCTTACCCACAATGATCTGCCTGCATTGACTTAGGAAAACATGAGAGACCTCCGGGTCTAAAATAAGATAAAAGAGGAATAGAGAAGATAAAATATGATAAGTCAACAAAGCAGAACTTAAGGAATCACATGCCTTTATGTTATGTAGATCAATAAGGCATTAACTAAATCATGTTAAGCAATGGAGCAAACATTATTTAGACTTTTACACACAGACACACCGGATAGAAGTGAAGATGTCATTTTTAGTAATATACACATATTTGCAAAGTGTGCAAATTATCCAGGTTTGCACGCATGCAACCGAGTATGTGTTTTATTTCTTTTTTTTTAGGGCTCAGTTAAAGGAAGATGTAACTCCACTCTGCGTGTAGTGTATACAGACAGCTGTTACCATAGGTTCTGCGTGACACTTTACTGCAAACGCCTGACCCAAGAAAAATCTGCGATAACAAAAAGTATTACACAATCGTAGGTCTGATTCCTACTTATACTCCGCTATCGATCTATCTATCCTAGCTATCTATCTATCTATCTATTGTAAAGTCAGGGCAAAGGGATCACCGCAGCCGGATATAAAAAAACGTTGGATTTATTTTCACCAAACGGAAAACATAAATCAAAACTTGCAGTACACTGGAACAACCATTCCTTACTTCGTAAGATTTCAGCTCCCACAGTTGCCTCAGTCCAACTGTATTTTCAAAGGTCATGCCAGCCCTCCTAGGCTTTCCACGGGAGCAGTCTTCGTAGTGATGGCCGAACCCTCCATGGGGTGTCCGCGAACCGGGCGGGTCGAACTTAAAGATGTCGCCGTCCGATCTGTTCGCGGACATATTCAAATTCCCGCCTCTTAGGCGGCGGAATTTGAAACGTGAGAAAACGGATGTGACGTCAGTGATGTCACATCGGTCCGGGACCGCAACTGGGAACGCATGTTGCCTGGTTACGGCGCAGGATGTGACGTCACTGACGTCACATACGGTTTTCCGCCGGTCTTCTCACTACAAGACCGGCTTCTGTAGTGAAAAGTTCTTCCTCCGGCGGATACAACAGGTTGTTGATCTGCCCGGGAGGAAGAATTTAGACCTTCTTCTGGCCGGCGAAAAGTACGGTCGAGACAACCCGTACTGTCCGCCGGCGAGGCGAACGGCGAAAATGCCGTGTTCGCGGCCGAAACTGTGCTCCGAGCGAACAGTTCGGCCCATCTCTGTTCTTCTGTAGAGAGAGTTGGGACTCACCCAGCATCCCACCTGACATACTCCACAGTCCCACATGCTCTATGCCTCTGATTCAGTGCGCCTGAGTGGCCTGTATGCCTGAACAGTAGCAACAAAACCTGGGAGTGGGAAGGCCCCACCCAGATCCTTTCCTTCCACTCCAGGTCTGGAAACCCCCAAAAAAAACCCACGGTTCCACTCTATATCCCCCGGAGACCTTACCCAGGAATACACTGAGGACTAAGATTATAGATGGGAGGGAGAACCCCCCAAATCTATCTATGATCTATATATCTATCTATCTATCGATCTATCTATCTATCTATCTATATGTATCTATCTATACTATCTATCGATCCTATCTATCTATCTAAGCTATCTTATCTATCTATCTATCTATCTATTCTATCTATCTATATATCTATCTATCTTCTATCTATCTATCTATCTTCTATCGATCTACATTCCATAAGGGCTTGGTCATGCATAATTTAATGTAGTTTCTTTAAACTACCACTAAATATGTCGCTCTATGTTTTTTTAAAGAAATTATGCTAATTATATCATGTTTTACAGATGCAAAGGTAAATAAAACATAATTGGACCGTTTACTGATCCTTGTAAAGGCTGAGCTAAGCAGTTATATGTTAGTAGATAAATTTTACACAAAAAATTATCATTGAGTGCATATGGTGTCCCCCCCCCCCACCCTCTGGCTCCGCACGTCGGGTGTCCGGGCGCCGTGGAGCTCACCTTCCTGCCAGTGCCCCCTTACGCAGAGGTCTCGCCGTGCCCAGTTGTTCGGCGTGGGGTCCCGGGGGAGACCCCTCAGACGCGGCCTCTCCAGCCTTCAGCTGTGCGCGCGCATGGAGATCCATGTCGTTTGCCTTTTGGTTGTCTTTCCAGTTGGCTGAGAAGCTTGGAGAAATTGATCACCTGATGCGGGTGCAGCCCAGGGGTGGAGCCGGCTCAGGCAGCTGGCTATATAAGCTGCTCAGTGCTTGAAGCCAGTGGCTGACTGAAACAGTCTCCCTACCCTGTGGTCCTTGCTGAGTTCCCTTGCTGTTTGATATCCTGTGTATGACCCATGCTGTTCCACCGACTACGTTGACATCTCTCTCGGTTCCTGGTTTCTCGCCTTGTCGACCGCCTGCCCCGATCCATTCCTTGTACCTTGACTTTGCATTGAACTCTGCTTGCCGCGACATTGGCCTCGTCCCTGGACATGCTACGCCTAAGCTCACTTCATCCTGTGCCAACTCCACAGAGGGCAAGCCAAGCCCTTGCCACCTCCTGCATTAGGGTTTCTGGCAGAAGGGAAGAGACCTGTCCTTACCAGCCGCAGAAGAAGAACACCACCGGTGTCCCAGTCAAGGGATCGGCCCATCTCCCACGACAGGGGGGGCTCTGGGTGAAGAAACCTGGTTCTACGGAGTTAGACTCCTCCCGGATCCCGGTTCCCCCTGCCGCCCTCATGGAGGTGTGGCATAACAATTAGGGCAAGTTAATTGACAGATGGCACCCATTGTATAAGCTGTCAAGTAGCACGGAAGTAGGATATGCTATAAACAATTCCATCATGGTCATGTAAGATAATCTAGATTTAATGCCCTTTTGTGGGTTTAGGCTACCAGGATACAATATTCTCAATTATTTATAGTAATCAATAATCAATTTAATAATACTTGTGTAGCTTAGATGATAATTAGTTCAGTTAAGTTTGTAGAATGCTTCAGCCACCATGAAAGACTTCCCTCTTTTCAAGTTGTCCTCATTAGATTAGGACATAGTCTACAGTGAGCCTGCCAACACACGACGATGTGTGCAGGCAGGACTAGTCCAGATATGTTCTGGGAGGCTAACGTGATGACGTCATCACGTTAGCATCCCGTGTGCATTATGGGCCCCTTCAATCGGCGGGCACGGGCACCCGTTGTGTGCCGGCCATAAGCTGCAATGAAGACGCCGTCTTTCATTGCAGCTATGGCATCGGCTTTCATCGGCTGCGCCTGCCAGAGATTATCGGACAGATCCGTTCTTTGGCGGCCGAGCAGTGGGGCGACGGGATTCTGTCTCGCCCCATGTGGGCACATTCCGAGTAGCGGACGATTTTGAAACTGACCGACAGCGCGAGCGCGCAAGCCCGTCAGTCAGAGTTTAAAAATTGTCCGCTTATCGGCATGGTATGGCTAGGCATAAGTGTGCGTAGAAAAGCAATTACTGCACAGCTTACTTTGTATTGGTACCAATATTGTATATGTCAACCATACCATTCATGTATTGCAGTAACATAAACAATTGTACTTACGATACAGAAATAGTGATTGCACCTGTGTACATTCCACGCATTGCAATTCTATGTGAAAACCCTTACAGCTCTTCAGTATATAGAGAACTGGATTGGAGAAAG
Organism: Ptychadena robeensis; assembly: GCA_036250615.1. Taxonomy (NCBI): domain Eukaryota; kingdom Metazoa; phylum Chordata; class Amphibia; order Anura; family Ptychadenidae; genus Ptychadena; species Ptychadena robeensis. The sequence goes on along the minus strand of CM070036.1, from coordinate 39,200,703 downwards.
ACGCAGCTTTGTAACAAACAAAAGTGTAGTAGGTCGGTGAGTTGGATGTGCAAAAAAGGGTGATGGTTGTGGAAATTCTTCACAATATCAGGAAGTGCCAAAATTTAGCCAGATGTAGAGTATCATCAGGCATCGAGATGAGACACATGTAGGTATCTGTTAGGCAAGAATGTCCGTGCTTCTGTTTATTGTTATGGTTATTGGTGAACTGTGGAGTGTGGGTTAATAACTCTAATGGGTGGATAGGCTGAATGCTTTGATTTTCTCTGTATTCCAATAACATATTATGTTGTACAACAGGGGAGAAAATAAAACAAAAAAGACTCTTTTTGCATCTGTCAAAAATTGTCTAATTAGGTCTTGATGAAGTGAAAACCTAGGGAAAAAAAGGCTTTTTTGTTTTATGTATCTCTGTGACATCCCCCCATACACCTTAAGATCGATCCATTACATCTCCATCAGGTCCACCAAAACCATGCAGTACAGCGGCCCCTCGGAAGAGAAACACACAGTAAATGGGAAGGCGCAAAAAAGCTCCCCACATTAACATGGTATTAGTAGATAGAAACAACAAGTGGAATTGAACAGAAAAGTGTATGGAAAGATGCACGATCCACTCTTTTATATATATATTTTTTAAACTCTGATGAAGTGCAAAAGAGTCCCTTCTATAGTCAATTTATATACAAGCGTTCAAGGGTTGATGTATTTCTGTTTTTATCAAAAAAGAGTATTACCTTTACGTGGCACCTTCAACGCGAGCCTTTCTGTTAAAGTGGGATTCCAATTTTCAAATCCATTGTCAGTATCCGGACAAGAAAGGATTAGCAACCTATTTGGTACTTTTGTTACGGTATCCATAGGCTGCGCGAGTGGGACCCTCTGACCACTAAGCCCCACATCACGTCGGACAGCTTCGAAATAATTTCCCCCTCCCCACGCCGTTTAACCTGATCTGGATCCGCTCCTCGTCAAGTTCTTACCCGAATCTCCTTGCCCCTTTTTTTATGGGGGGGTGGTATAAAGTACCCCGTTTTGAGGTTTACCTCATAAAGCTTGTAACAGATACATGTATTTATATTTGTTTCCGCTTATAATAAAAAAAAATTTATTCATTTGGAAATGTGCCTGATTGGTTTTTTTTTTGTGCGATTACTTGGAATCTACTGGGGGGGGGGGGTGGGGGGGGGGTTGGGGGTGAGGTTGAGGAGAGGGTTGGCTCTACATCAGGGTAAAGCAACGGTTTTGTTTTTTCCTTTTCAATTATAAAATGTAAAGGAATCTGCAAAGGAAACACTTGTTACCAGGATTTTAGTGTAATTCACTCGTTATCACAGCTCTAGTGTAGAATGCCACTCACAGTTTTTTGTATCTATCGGCACTGTATGAAAATTCTGTATAGCTTAATAAGATCTGTCATGTCAGTGTTTGAAGGTTATATCTTGCAATTACAATTACCTTTCCAGTTCCGTATGGTGATTGGATTTGTCCATTCAGTGGATAGGTTATTACCCGCTGTGATGCTATTAGGTGGTATGAATGGAGAATGAGTTACACTGAGATTTTCTTTGCACGTCCCTGGCTGTTGGTATACCTGCATTTATTGTTAGCTGATAGTATTTATGGTTGATGATTACAAAGCACCCCGCCACCTTGTCTGTTCCTCTTCCTCTCTGTTGCTCTTTTTTCTTTAACACTCTGTCTATGAGGGTAGGAGTTGAATGACTTATCATGCAGCCGGATCATTCCCATGATATTTAGATCTGCTTGAAGCCATGTGATACATTCAGCCTTTTTATAATAGTTCACTGCAAGGTCTTTGCACACTTTAGACATGTCAGATGCGTAATCTTAAGCAGTGATGGGGACTTGTAATTATATTGGCCCAAGGTATATCTTTCTGAGAAAGATTTTGTTTCCACGCGTTCTGTCAAATCATTGGCCTGCATGCAGAAAGTAACTCCTAGGAATGCTGTAATGGGGACCAAAAAAGTAGGTGAAGAAATGAAAACATGGTATGGAAATCAAGTCTGGGCAGGACCCATACATTTAAATGATGGAAGTGCAACACCTTGCGTCCTTGTCAGACCTTTAAACAGGTAATAAAATTCAGGTCTTTTCAACCTGGTTCTTTGCTAAACACAATGGGAAGTTATAAAAAAAAAGGAACATGCTGAAACTGCCATCATGACCTCACGTTTGTCAAAGCCACATACAAATCAGAGAACTGTGGAACAATCAGGGATTGTGGTTTCTGGGTTATATTACGCCGCGGGGATTGGTTTTGGGTATGGTATGGTCTTCATATACAGTGGACTTGCAAAAGATTGAATGAAATCTTTTTCACATTTTGTCACATTACAGCCCCAAACATATCAATTGTATGGTAATTCCACGTTTAAAAGACCAATACAAGGTGGTGTACACGTGAGAAGTGGCAGGAAATTCATACATGATTCCAAATTTTTTTACAAATAAATAACTGCACAGTGGCGGGTGTGAGTAATAATTATAATCACTCACTCTTTAAACAAACGAGTATTGGGGGGTAAGCAACCTGCTGGAAAATGTATCAATGTATGTTAAAACATAAAGCAGGGAGGGCAATCACATATGAGATATGGGCCCAGAGGATGGGCGCTTTCAATCCCGCTCGGAACACAGAGAATCGGACATGACCGTGTGAACCACAGTCGATGGTTTTTTGCCCTTGCTTTGAATGGGGACCGTGGGGGCCTACAAGCAAGCATTGTCGGCGCGGCGCGGGATGAACAATCATCGCGCATCGCAGGAACTCGACCAGCTCCTAAATGGGCGTGTGTTCCCTGCTTTAGAGAACATGCTAAAGAACAAACTATGGTCAGCTACAGCTGCCATTAGAACAGGTTCACATGCCACACTGTGTGGCAGGTGAGTGTTTTGAAGAAACATTAGGCACCTCAGTGACACATATGATATTAAAGCAATGTTGTTTACATACCTTTTTAATGCCTGCCATGTATTGTAATGCATGTAAATAAGATGAATGCAAAGAAAACCTACAGAAACTAGGTATTGGGTTGGCATATGTGATGTGACTGGGGCTTTAACCAATTCTTCTGACCCCAAAAAGGTGACCATCTTTGGTTCCAATAACTGAAAGTGGCATCGGCCAGTTATTTCCGGAACAATTTGGTAATGTAATGTCAACTACTTCCCCTACTTGTGCAAATAATGTTTGCAGGGGGGAGGTTAGGAGGAAGAATAACACCATAGGTTAGGATGGAGGGGGTGTATTAAGCTTCCCTAACACTTAGGATCTTCTCTGCCAGTACCTTTAGATCTACAACAACTATGTAGTATAGTGTTGGTAGATCAGGTAGACTTGATGGTTAGAAAGGCCAGCAAGTAAATTGGTTTTGGTTAAAAAAATAGGAGATCTAAAGGAAATCTGACAGAGAGAAATCTTAAAGGTTGTATGGGGGCCCTTACTCTTCCTTCGTTCTTTTTTTTCCGGGACCCCTGTTGAAATTGTAATTCAACGAGGGGGTCTAAACCCAAGAGAAACCCTGTCCTAAGGGATTGAATTCTTTACTAAAACTGGAGGGAAAAAAACAAAAATGGAAAGAGAAGTCTGAATAAGAACACAAACCACAATAATAGCTGGACAGTCAATCAATTCTCCCTTGACTAGATTGATTGTTCACCGGAAAACAAACTCCTCCCCACATGGTCTTTTTTAATGATTGCTTATTTGCTAGTTACAACAGCAAACGTGACCAATTTTTGGACACAACAATGCCAGATATTAAGAAAAGTAATGACTGGTTGGTGAAGGTATTAAGCCCAAAACATATTTTGGGAAGTCGTTTCCACTCTAATGATGGAAACTAAGAAACAAAACTAAGAAATGCTGAGTATGGCACTTGCGGATGGTGCGCACCGGCTATTGTTCAGACCGCAGTGTGATTTCTCCCAACTAGTCTATCCTGGAGAAAACTCCAAGAAAGCATGTTTTTTCAACTTTGTATTAATTGTTTACCCTGACTGTTTTGACATGACAATGGCCGTCTCAAAAGCTATGTCAGTAAATAATAAAATTGCTGTTTTCATTGTTATGAAAGACAAGGAAAGATTTCGAGTGCTCGCTAAACTTGGTTGTGAATTGATGCAAATTACTCCCTTTCAGGGAACAACAAAATTGTAATTACCCCAAAAAAATCCTTCCATATAAGTAGGGACTGTCGCGAACCTCCCCTGGGGTGTCGCGAACAGGGTCGGGTCGAACTTCAAAGAAGTCCGCCGTCCGCCCTGTTCGCGGAAACATTCAAATTCCCCGCCTCTAGGCGGAATTGGAATCGGAAAAAAACGGATATGGACGTCGTGACGTACATCCGGCGGGACGCAACTGGAACGCATAAGTTCTGGTTACGGGCCGCAGATGTGAAGTCACTGACGTCACTTCCTGTTATGAGCCGGTCTTTTCATACAAGACCGGCTTCATGCCGGTCTGTAGGAAAGTTCTCCTCCGGCAGGATCTCACACAGGTTGTGTGATCCTGCGGAGAAGTAATTACATCTCTTCTGACGGCGAACAGTACGGGTCGAACACCCGTATGTCCGCCGGCGAGGCGAACGGCGAACTGCGTCGTTCGCGGCCGAACTGTTCTCCGGAGAACAGTTCGGCCACTCTACATTAAGCAAACACTATGGTATGGACAGCTAAGAATGTGAAATTAGTTAGATCAGTCTGCCCTCAAATTTATGGGAACAGACTGGGAAATGTTCTGTGTGTGCAATGAACACCTAACAGAGAAATACAAAAACAATCTTCCACTACCAACAGACATGCTTGACTTGGTACACTTGCAACAAAACAAAAACATTCACTTCTCTCTATTAGGCATGCACAGGTCAGAAAATGTCTTCGGGATGGAAGTTGACATCATCACATCACACTACAGCATAATCAGAAAGCACCCTTCTGGGGTAAAACAGCACTGGAGTTCCGCACTAAATATCTAGATTGTTGTATGCACGTTTGATATTGTCCATTAACCAATTACAACCAACTTGTTAATATGGAGGACAGGAGTCAAATTCTTGAATACCTTTGGTGGCATGAGACACTAATCTTCATAAGGCCCTGTGTGTGTATGGGACAACTGATATATTAACATAATACTAATGCATTTATTGCAAATTTTAGTAATCACCACTTGCCATAGTGGGATTTTTTGGAAGTGTGTTGTAAATGCTTGCACAATGTGTAAAAAAAAAAAGTTGTGTGATGCATTAATGCAGGGGTGTCAAACCTCAAATACACAGTGGGGGGCAAAATGAAAACCTGGGACAAAGTTGAGGGCGCCACCAAATTGATGCATACAGACACGTACATTACAGACACATAAGTATTGCCTAGCTGCGTGTTTGCACATTCACCATTTTTCCTTCCTCTACCAAGTAGAACGAAAGAGCTGCCTTCGCCAAAATCCCCTGGCTGTTACACTTCAGGACCTTTTACTCCACCTCAAGAAGTAGCGACCTACAATCCCAGGCAGCTCTATGTGATACACCCCAGAGGGGAGTATTGAAGCTCATTGACGTGTAGCAGGCAGGGAGCGGGCGTCTGCGGACAATCTATCTATTCAGGATCCTTAGATGTAAGAAGGAAAAAACCTCGCACTCCATTTATCTCAAAAGGGACGGAAAAAATTATTACATGTGTGTATGTGAGGGATAGCGCTAAAGTATTGCAACAATCCGGTGGTGCAGAGTCCTGAATAGCGGTCTGTCGGAATACCCTCAATAGCCACCGTGTAACAAATGAAAATTCGCAGGAGCCACAAATAAATGTATACACTGTGCAGAAAGCACCTAGTCCATTTATTGTTTTTAAAAACTATTGAAAGAAAGTATATAGCATCAAAACACAGGGACTCCTCCACCATCAACTCAGACGCTTCAGACCCCCCTCGACATGTCACCATCTACCACAGGCCAAAAATATTTGCGTGCAGGCCAAATTAGCCCCTGGGGCAGAGTGTTGACAACTGCTGCTAACACATTATGAAGACGCTTCCATTGGTGCTAACCAAATGGGTCACTACAGGGAGTGCAAGCATTATTAGGCAAGTGTATTTTTGAGGAATACATTTTATATGAACAAACAACCATGTTCTCACTGCAAACCCAAAAAATCATTTATATCAAAGCGGAATAGGGACTACTTCGGGGTGCAGGGGACTAATGAACTGTGCATAATATAGGCAACTAAACAAAAAACTATTTTATACCCTTTAAACAGTTTTTCTTGTTTACAGTGAAACCCATAGAATCTCAAACATTCACAAAGTACATTCTACATCAAAAACCAAAACAAAAACAACTCAGTGACACTCATAGCCACCTTTCTTGCAGGACCCCTCAAAAGCTGCCACTCCATGGATTCTGTCAGGTTTTTGATCCCCTGTCACCATACCATTTGCGGCAAGCAGCAACACAGCTCCCAGACACTGTTCAGAGTACAGGTGTTTTGTACCTCGTTTTCCTCCAGTAAAATAACAAATTTGATGCTGGCCCCACAGTGTCTATCAATGGGGTTCAGATCAGGTGAACAAAGGAGGCCATTGTCATCGTTTTTCTGGACCACGGGTGCATGGAGCATTGTTCCGCATGAAAAATCAGTTTGTCCTTGAAGGATGAGACTTCTTCAGTGATGACCCTGATTGAAGTAGGGTCTTTTCCAGGAAAATGGCAGGAGGACTGCGGGACTGTTGAGCTTGTAATCACCGATCCTCAACCCGAAAAACGGTTCCACAGCTCATCTTGATGATACCGACCAAATCCAGTACTCACCCTTGCTGGAGTCGGACTGCGAGCTCTCTGCCCACATTTACCATCCAGCCGTGCCCAGCCATCTGGGCACCTCAAGACCTCATCTCTCATTTCAAGTCCATAAAACCTTAGAAAAATCAGTTTCAGATTATTCTGGGCACACCCCAGTTTACGTTTTAAGTTGTCCCCCTCCGTGTCCTGTTACAGTTTGGTGGGTAGTCTTTCAGCAGGCTATACCTTGGACATGTCTTTGGTATTGCATCCACCTGGTGCTTTGTGGCACTCATGTGATGTTGCAGCTCTGAATATGGAAAAATCTTTGGTTGGCAAGTGGAATCTTGGAAGTCTTCACGCTGACTTTTTTCTACGGTCATTAGGGCAGTTATTTTTGCTCCGGTTTTTCACACGGGGGGCGGGGGCTTCTTGCCGACACTGTGGCTATTTGGAAGAAAAGCGTTGATTGTCGTCATGATCCCGCTCAGAAGTGCTCATGCAATTAATTACAGCAGTGCTGCATTCAAATAGCCCTCTGCAAGATAGGTCACAAGTTTTGAACTTTTCTAAGCTTGTCAAGTCCTCTTTCTTGACCCAATTTTGTTTGCCGAAAGGAAAGAAGTTGCACCTAATAAGAAAAAAATTTTATGCACAACCTAATAGAGGGTGTTGATGTAATTAGACCACACCCCGTATCATTACAGAGATGACATCACA
>CM070036.1:39171683-39190031 GCA_036250615.1 Ptychadena robeensis | reverse complement strand
CTTGACTTTTCTCAGTTCATGGGCAGTTATTTTGCGCCTCTGTTGTTCCACACGCTTCTTCGCCTTGGTTGAAAAAGAGTTCTGCTCGAAACGCGTCCCATTGTTCCTATTGAACCCCCCAGCATCTGTAAGCAGGAAGTGATCTCTTCTCCCCCACCAGGAAGTGAGGTCCTCCTGGATAGCACATGGCCCTGAGAGAGCCAGCCTTGTAAACCTCTCTCAATGTGAGTATCTTGTCTGTTGTTTTGTCTCATTTTGTTCCATTTGTTTTACCTTATCCTATTCCACATGATTTAACCATTTGTTGTACTAGGTTGTGCGCCTCTGTCCTTGTTCTTAATTCTGTAAAGCTGCATTACGGAAAGGTTGTTTATGTTATTTGTACACATCACAAAACCTTGTTCAGAATGAATTATCAGAATTCTTTTAGTTCTTAGCACAGTGTGCAGAGATTGTTGCAGTCTAGAAAATTACTACATTTTTTATGCTTCAGATAAATAGTGTTGAGCTTGAATATTCAAATTTCAAATATATATGGCAAATATCGGCTATTCGAGAATTAGCACATGTGACCATTAATTTTAAAGGTAATTACAAGGCTAGATTCACAATCGCGTGCATGCGCAGATTCGCAAATATAGAATCTAATATTAGTAGAATTATTCGCGAAATATCGCAAATTCGAATATTGCCTATTCCGCTCATCACTACAGATAAATAGGTATCAAGGTTATCATAGCATAACCAGATGCTCCATTCTTGTTTTATAATATAATAGTGTTGAAGACTTGCGGACGTCCTTTTCTCCAGATATATGTAGACAAACACCTTAGACATAATTCAGTTTACACTTGTCACAAAGATTTACTGTTTATTTGTGAAAAAAATGGTTACCATTTTAAAGCTTATTGTTGGACATGCTGCAAGGTATTAGTTAGAGTACAGACCCACCTAACATGCAGCAATCCATGTGCGATTTTTGAGCAGCAGATTGCAGCGTGATAACCTCATCACACTGCAGCAGGTCGCTCAGAGAATCAGAGCACACCCTTTGTGGGCCACCCGTAATTAATGTGATCAGCCAGAGAAAAACAAACATGGCCGTTCCCGATTTGTGCCACATGGGTCGGTCGCTCCAGGTGGGCAGCTGCGATCTGCAGGCAGATATATGCGTGTATGGGGGGCTTAAGTGTATATCATATAAGGCAGGGGTGTCAAACAATCACACAGTGGATCAAAATTTGAAACTTGGAAAAAGTTGCAGGCCAGCCGTGATATTTATATAAAAAAAATATTCACAATTGAGAAAGTTTTTCCTTCTAACCAGAAATAACGATTAACCTTTTTTTATGCAAATAAACGTAAGTTTTGCTTAAACATTGAATCTGGAACAAGCAAACCATAATAATAAAACATGTGACATCAAATGTCAAATAAAAGACATACTGGCCAAATATGATTACATAGTGGGCCAGGCCGAAAAGGGTTCCAACTAGAGATGGTCGAATTTTTTTTCAACGGTTTCGAGTTAATTGCAAAGCCCCTGAACATGGTATCAACACCAAATTTGCTGGAGATGTAGAGAAGGGTTCGGGTATACTCCAAAAAAAAAGAAAGTATGTCTCTAACACTAATTTTAACAAATTAAGTTCAAAGTCAAGTAAACATTTTTAAAATCGCAATTTCGACTTTAACTTTGAACCTAATTTATGCAAAAACGACATATGCTAAAACAAAACTTTTTTTTTTTTCAAATGTTCCTCCAACCCTTCTCAGCAATTTTGGTGATGATATCATTTTCAGGGGCTTTGCAATCAGCTCACAAGTTAGCAAGTCGAAAAATTCAACCATCTCCAACATGTTGGAAAACCTTGTTTGATCACCTTTACTTTGAATAGGGACTCATACAAAGTATCCGTCGAGCTTCCTGCTGATATCAGGGGAGCTCGACAGCCATCGCATTGCTGTTGGACTAATGGCCCCCATACATGCACAGATATTAGCGGCCGACAGATTAAAAAAGATCAATTTTTAGATCGGTCGACTGAAAATTGGTGCATGCCCACATGGTCCGATCAATTAAATTTGATCGTAATTGTGAAAAAAAGCGATCAAAACACGATCGGACATGTCGGAAAATTACGATTCCCCAAAAAATCGATCAAAAAAAAACAACCAAAAAATCGATCAAAAATTGGTTATTCCATGTGGAGTATATTCTATTTTCCATCAATCAATCTCCAATTGTACGATTGAAAAAAATTGACCGTTAATAGTCTGTCGGATGCTAAAATCTGTGTATGTATGGGGGGCATTACTCGATCAGTGCCATGTAAACCCGGCTTGAGGCAATACTTCCAGAACATTATTGCACATAAGAGGTCTGTGTTTGCATAGGGCAGGTTCAATAGCATTTGAGATGAGTATTTTATTTAACTGGCTTATGTAAAGTGATAGCTGGTTCCTGGCTGCACTAGACATTTGTGCTAAATAAGATCAGCTTATCTTTTTATGGACAGGTTGTTTTATTAAGTCTACATCAATGCTTGTTTTAATTATCTTGTTAAAATGTAGATTTTTAGAAAAGAATTTGAAACATGTACCTGTGTCTGCTTTTTCCTTTGTCATTAGAGAGTCCACATGCAGGATATCTGCTGACATGGTTTGTGTTTAGGAGATAGGGCCTGGACAGTCCTTTGATAAGCTATGTTGACAGCGTTAATTATCTCGGCATAGGCTATCAAGTGTGTCTGCTTCAGTTGTATATCTAAATTGATCATAATCACCTTTCCTTTGGAACAGTAAATAAACAAGTACGTTAAACAAAGTGATTATATTGAGGTTGTTGACTGCAGTGCAGTTTGCTGAAATACCACTTTTGTTTAGAAGTTGCAGACATTTACAACATTACACGGAAAAGATAAATGAGAGCTGAGCTGATGGGAAATTCTTCTTGCCTGCCAGGCTTTGCAATAGCACCACAATTCTTCTGCTGTAGATACCTTGACTAAGTTTTGTTATCTTCTCTTTACAGTATTCCAGTGGATAGGTTTTGTTCATTTAGCCCCTTCAGCATTACCTAATTTCACTGCTGTCTTGTGGTGCTTCAGTTACACTTGAGAACTTTTACTAGACATGTAGGAGCATGCAGAAGGAAGCAGCAAACATTTTTTTATATGTTTTTCTACTTCAACTGTTGTACTTTTACAAGTTTTTACAGTAGTTAATGTAAGTTTATGTGCAACTATTTACACCAGTTAAAGACCAACTCCAGTCTTTTTACCTTGTGCCAAGTCCCCCAAGAAATATCAGATAATAGTTGGTGGAAACAATCTATTGTGATATTATCATGTCAGTTGAGGAAATTTTTGTGAATCTATGAACGACCATCCTGCCCAATGCTCATGTCTTCTATGGGGCATGGCACAGCGGGGGAATGATCTTTCATCTGCCCCATCCCATTTCCAAAGAAAGAAAGTGTTCTGTAGTAATTGAGAATTGTCAAGACCATTCTTAATGACCAAAACTGTATGTACATGTATGTATGTATGTACATAGCTTTAAACCATAGGTGGGTTATAATATATGTCTGTGTGTTTTTCTGTCAGACATTCATATCCTAGGCAGGAAATTAGAAGAAATTTAAAGGGATTAAATGATATGGTATATGTCAATCCAATAAATCTTCTGAAACATGACAAATGGAGTGCGATGGTGAAAACCTCAGCAATTGATGCCCCTTTAACTTGTACTCACAAAACTGAAACACCTGCTCTACCAATGTTGCCTAGCCAAATGGTTTTTATTCACTGAAATGATTAATGTTTTGGTGTACACAACATGTGGCTACAGTCATATATCACTGGATGTGTGCCAATCATCAGGGCATCAGCCATTACAGACTGTGGGCAGGTACAATCTGGTCATATAACCGAACCACATCATGAATGGGTAGAATGACAGTTCAATGATTAACACTCCAACCGTGAAGCCTTAGGGTCCCAGGTTCCAATGTTGGCATGGAGTTTTAATGTTCTTCTGTGTCCGTATGGGCTTCTTTCCACACTACAAAAACATACTGATGGGGTTATAGGTTAATAAGCTTTCCTTCCAATAAGTTACCTTAGACCAGTGGTTCCCAAACTTTCCTTGCAGGGCCCCCCTTTTCTATTTAGGAACATTATCGGGCCCCCCTCCCTATTCAAATACACAAAGAATGAGGGCCAGCGACCCCCTGGAATACCTTTGCGGCCCCCCAGTTTGGGAACCACTGCCTTAGACTATGTTAGTGACATGTGACTATGGTAGACCCAATAGACTGAGCGGCTCCTACGCACTGTGTAAAGTGGTGCATAATATATTGGCGCTATAAAATTATGAGAAAATAGTAATATCACTCAGGTCTCTAGCCTGGCACTGCTGTTTGGAAGGGCTGTGTTAATATCAGGGATTAGGACAGAATTTACAACCTTTGGCGGTGTAAATAGCTGTGGTGTCGGAAGTTATTGTTTATTTAGTTGTTTTCCTTGCGCTTAACCTTAATGTAAAGCTATATATACAAAATAGTAGTCAAGAAAAATTAGAGTTACCGTTGAATCACTCACCGCTCTCCCTAAAGACTTAGAAATCATGATATATATTTTAGAAGTTTGGTGTATGTATTAAATTACGTGTTCATTGTTATCTATCAATTTATCTACCCTAATTTGCAAAATGGCCAATGAGTGTGATACAATGAAATATGTAGTTATAGCAATGCAAGTCTTGTTCTTTTCTCCATTTCTTTAGGATTGAGTATCAAAATTTCCACAAATTGCCCTAAATAATTCAACTTGAAAATGTTTTTTTGACTCATTGTGAGGTCAATTGAATCACTAAGTGCTGTCAAATACCATGTCCATAACCCATAACCACCATCACCTGGAGAAACATAACTAACACATTAAATCACTATCCTAAACACGAAGTGCAGATCACATTAACAGAGGAGGTCACGACATACCCAATCAACCAACCTTTTAAGATCTGAAGCAGACACATTAGCATTTGATACCAGATATCATTGCCAGCACCGTTCAGGATTCTCACCACGAGTCAGTTCTAAGTATTTGTTGGACAGGCCTATGAATAATATCTTTGAAAGCTGGAATTGTATGCTCCATGTGTGTGGCTCTAAAGATTACCTTTCTTTTTTCTAGTTCATGGTTTAAGAAATCTGGTGAAGCATATTACAGAGAAGACAGAACAAATTCCTTTCTTGCCTGTAGCAGCATGTATTTGTTGGAGACTCTATAGAGAGTGTAAGACTGCAGTGACAAGTTCCTAAATGCTTTAGATGTGTCTTCTGGATGCGGGTAGAGAAGAGATCAGTATCCTGTGCTCTGAGTAACTTGCTAAGCACAATCATACCTGTTATAGTGGTAATTCAGTCTAATCCGGGGAATTCCAACTCTAGAGTCTTTTATATGTTTGTAAACTTCTATCAAACTGTCTGTAACCACACATAAACCGACCCTGTGCATTGCTTTTGTTGGGCAAAACAATTCTCTTGCTTTAATTCTCCACTCTCAAGTAGCAAATATGCTCTTTTTTTGCTTCTATTCTATTAAATTTAACTGGGAGGGTGGAAAGGAAATCATGTTAATCAAGGAAATCTGTGTAATGCGCTTGGGCACACAATCATTACCAACACACTGGAAATCCAAGAAACAGACTTTAGTGGGTAATCCAAAAAACAAACCAAGGGTAATACACATAGATCAGTCCAAGAAGGTACGGTACAAATGGGTAAGGCAGGAGATGTGGTCAGGGACAATCCAAAGTCAGGGGAAGAGGAGGTTCAAGCAAGTCAAAAATGAGGTTGTATTACTGTTGGCCACAAGACATCAACGATTAGATGGTGAATTTCCTGTAGCTAGTTAGGCAGCAGAAAATCCAAACACCACCTGGCCTGTGCTGTGTTAAACATGGTGGTGTCTGGGGATGCAGCTGCGGCCAAATAGTGGGTGAGCCAGAACTTCATCCCACCACCAGGTCAGCAAAACATGTCTGTACTGTGTTTAACACAACTGCAATGGGCCCTATCCTCCATCAAGGTCTACACAGAAAACCTTAAAAACATAGGGGCCACTAAGGGCATTGCCCTAAATCAACTGGCCAACTGGACTCTCTTTGATTTTTATAGAGTTTGGAACTTGCTATAGAATAGCTTTTCCAACCAGACATAATAATACAGCCTAGTTTCCAAGTTCAGCCCCAGCAATGGCCTACAAATTAAGATCACCTCTGGTTGCATGGTCCTTACTGTACTGAGTATAATTACAGTGCCAGCTTATCATCTCAAATTACCATTTAGAAACTGAAGCCTGAATATGCCCATTTCTATTAACTCTTACAGTTACATAAACTCAGATTATTTGATACCAACTAATACTGATATTAATTTAGAACCATCTAGTAGGATATTGTTGTGATAAAATGAGGTGCAGATTAGCTGCAAAAGATAATCATCAGAATGTAATTAGGCTACAGATAAAGTTTTAGTTTTCCTTGTCACCCAATCTAGAACACATTCTGTCTAAATGAAATGAGATTTCGCTGTACACCTGTGCCCAGGCTTCTCTATGCGCAAGTTTAATTTAATCAGTACAATGAGCAGATGCAGCCAGCTACCGCATGAAAACATTTCTATTACACGGATCTTGTAATTGGTAATGTTTTACTGATTTCCTAAAACAATGTGCATTCACGTCTTCTTGTGCATGCCTAAAATAGCTTTATTATATTATATTTCCACACCGGCTGTGTTTGCAGTTAATTACTTGTATAAATGTTTAAATCGGATGAGTGAAGTTGTTCTAAACAGGTGTCACCATAACACAATTAACATGGTGACTAACATTCCATGTCAAGACTGTTAATTATCCTTCTTTACTAAACTAATGAAAAGACATGACAGTTAAACTTACCCAAATGGGATCATTCAGGGGTTCCTCTCCCCCACTCCTACCGAAAAGAAGAAAACATAACCAAAGAAAATAATACAGTCAGCAGCAACACAATGTTATTTAGGCATTTTGTACGCTAATTATGTATGCTTAATACGGTTTGATAACTATCAATGATAAAATAAATATTTTACATGAAGCGCTTTGTGCTGTGTTTTCTAGGCATTGAACAGCTTTTTAGAAATTCCATCCTGTGTGTTCGAACTTAACTGTGCCACAAAAACATTTATACTTTGCAATAGCAAGACAGGATATAAATCTACATTGTGGGCATTGAATACCTTTACAAACTTAAATATTACCTACTGAAAGTAATGGTGACGTCTTCAGGCACAGATGATGTCATCATTTGCAGAGAGCTGAGCTTTAGTAGAGACATTTCAACAATTTAGACAATATATACAAACCACACAAAGATTCATGTAAGAAAACATGTGGCCTGGGGCATTTAGACAATATTGCTCTACCCTAGTTAATCTTTAAGGCTGTTAAGGAAAGGGTAAAACAAACTCTGCAAATATCTATACAAAAATCGACCTGTGTATGGGTAGCCTTAATCAATCCCGCTCGAAACTACAGGTTACCAACATGTTGGTAAACCATCATCGATGTCCTATACTTTGAATGGGCAAAGAGGGTTCCCATTCACAGTATTGGAGCTGCTTTCTGCTGGCAGCCGATGTTAGGCAGTAGCGCGATGACGTCAACACTCTATTGACGGGAATCTTGAATGGCTCTAATATTAAGCCGTGTATTCCTGGCTTAAGTTATATAGTCACATATTAAATCTTCTTTGAGGTTGGGAGGGTTGCCTAGTAAAGAAAAAAGCTCTGTGTAAGGCGCCCGTTTGGTGAGTTCTTCTTTTATTCAACAGTTAAAAGTACATTGACGCGTTTCGTGGTTCAAAAGACCACTTCTTCAGGATGAGTATGTACGTTATAACGATCTCTGGTTTCTTATCTTAAATACGTGCTTAGGAGACTGTGTCTCCTCATCAGATACAACGATGAACCTTTTCATATGGACACCAACTTAAGTTTTGCCTAAACATTGAATCTGGAATAAGCTAAGCATAATACCATAACAAATGTGAAACCAAATGTCAAACAAAAGACACATATGTGACAATAATTTCTTACATAAAAGTGGGCCAAATACAATTATACCACAAGCCAGAGTTTGACACCCCGATCTAAAAGTTCAAAAATAGTAGCAATAATGAAAGTAGAGTAGAATGGTTTCATTGTGACTTGAAATAGCCAGAAGTAGGCTGGTGTTTAGTGTTTGGGAGATCATCCTCGACATTCCGTGTGTTGGTAATAATTTCAACATACATTATTTTGTATTCATTTAACTATTTAGAGATGCTAGTTAACCTAAAATGAATAAAGGGAACGTGAGCTGCTCTTCATGGCAACCAATCCCTTCAGGGATGAGCCTTACTACCCCAAGATATCACAAATAAATATATCTGACAGGAGGAAATTAGCCACTTCTATATTTTTATATTCTATGATGTCAATAACCCTTTTATAGCAAATAAGATCTACAGGGAAAGACCTTCATTCTTGACTCAAAGCACTCATATGGATGGAGGTGGTCATCAAATTTCAACGGGGTATCATCATCATAATTGTTGAAGATGTTAAGAAGTGTTTAGGAACATTAAAATGCAAAAATGTGCTAGAGCTATACGTTTTTCTACAATGTTGGCACAACCCTTCGCTACATACACACATCTACAGCAACTTTGGTGACAATATTATGGTTAGCCAAAATTGACCATTTCTTGCCATCAGTGACAATATGGGTGATGTGACCACAGAAAGAGAGACAGGCTTGAGGTGCCCCTGCCACCATGGACAATGAATAAACTGGGCACTCACAGTTTTACTTTATCATACCCACCTTCACTTGTCCATAAGCCAAGTGTAAATTATTTGTAATATCTGTCCATGGAGTAAAAACATTTATTTGTTGTGGCATACCTCAATCCTACGTTATTGTGAATTGAAAAGGAAGGCGCATTGCAGTCCTAGTGTGACAACTAGGACTATCCAAAGATTTAATAATAGAAACGTGTATTACTACAATGATCAGCCTGTGAAAACACAATTAAAGAATAAAACTTTAATCAAAGGAAATGAATTCAGTCACCACATCTATAGACTTATTATTTGCATAATATTTTTTTCTTGGGATAACACAGTTTAAAGATTCTCTATAACCGACCAACCCTATAATATGCTGAGTGTCAGAAAGTTTTTGGGCATCAAAGCTTAGCGTGTTATCATCTTTTGTGTAGTCTGTTTGGATTGATGGCGTACTGTATTGTTTTCACAAGCTGTTTCACAATGGGCATGAACTGTTTCCTCATCTGTGTTAAACACCCTTTATGAAGATGAATAGGAAGTCAGCTCTAATGAATTGACTTGGAACTTGTTGATAGATGTCTTGGACAGGACTTGACCCAGACTTGACTCAGCTGCTACTAATCGCCTACACTTGCTACCATGTAATGTCGCTGAGTATAACTAAAACGTTTCCATTCGCTTTACACCTTGTCATAACTGCTTCATATACTCCGTAACGTCTGTCTGCATTTTATTTGCCGGAACTTCATGGCACCATATACAATGCAGATATGTGGACACCAACTTTGTCCCTTTTATGTAATTTAATCATCTTTCTCATTTTCTTTATATATATAGTTGAAGCCTGGACTTTTACTCCACCCAAGAAAATCTCTGCTGCTGGATGGGACATGGAAGGTTAAACAAGTAACATTTCTTTTGCTTCTGATGTAAATGTAGTTTTTGGTTAAGGCTAAAATTTAATTTTTTGAAAAGGCAAATATGGCAATAATTTCCATCAATCTTCATTTTTGAAAACAGTGATGTGGTATAACAAAATTAGTTGTTAAGCTCACCCCAAAACGTTTAAACTATCAGTTTCCTTTTCAATCTACCAATTAATATGTTAGTCCTCTACTCCTCCTGTATCATAACCTGTACCTGTGTGTATTATCTTGTGTTGTATCTCCACTCTAATCAATTGTACAGAGCTGAGTAATATGTTGGCGCTATATAAATAAATGATAATAATAATAGGTAATACTTAAGATGGTTGTACAAAAATTGTAAAGTGAGAATATAATGCATGGTGATCTTAGACATGCCAGAAATACCTGGTAAGAAATATATTTGCTAAAGCGAACCTATTACCCACTTTTGTACATCTAATGATCAGCACTAGAAGTGATTTTAATAGGGCAGAATGTGGAAAAAATGTAAACATAAAATGTCCCTCACAGCCCCATCTCTATCCCTCTCTCTGATGATGCAGTGCTGCTGCAGCAGAGCAGAAGAGTCTACATCTCTCAGAGCAGTGACAGCCAGGAAAGTACCTGATCACAGCTCTGTGCTTAAAACTACACACATGATTTTCTCCATTGGAAACCATTATATGGCACCCCCAGTGACTCGCAATATTGCACAAAATGAACTCCCGGAGAGATATTAATTCTCTCTTATGATTCCAGGAAACTGCAAGTACGTATATATATTTTTAGGATTGTGGATTGCTACTACACCATTGTTAAGTTCTAGTTAAATTTTTTATCTATATTTTTAGATTTTATGTATATATCCACTCAAGGTGATAACACTCTCATATGCTAAATAATTACTACAACATTGCACCTAATCCAGCCACTTTCCCTTATTGGTCTAGAGAGGTACAGCGGGATTCATGTAGTAGTCATGTCGCTCAAACATTTCACCTTTTGTAGGGAAATATTCATCTCAATAATTGGCTGACCTTGCTTGTCATTGGCTGTCATTAGCCAAGTAAGCAGAGTTGTATACATGGTTTTAGGTGTATGTTAATGTAACTAAAATGTCCATGTATTTTTCAGCACTACTGTATAGAATGTATAATAAAGACCCAAATGTGTCTGAGCCTTCCCAAACATACATTATGTACAAAGAAAACAAGTACCGTAATATGGCTATGCTTGCCTCTTTCCTACCTACCCAACAACCACCCACAGTTTCACCAATGCAATATTGCACTAATATGAACTAATATAAATGGTAAGTAAACTGTGCTAATGTCTGGGTCAAGAAGTGACTAGGTATTCATTTATAGAGTTTTTTATTCTTTTTTTCCACTAAACTTTGTTCACTTTTTCTTTTATGTGACATTTAAATCATTCTGACACATTTTTCTTACAGGCTGCCTATATATACACAAATGGCTTCAGATGCTGGTAAAAAGAACACCTTTTCTTCAAAGCAAAGCAAATTCTTCCTTCCATTTTCATTGCTTTACATGCTAATTACTAATGCTCTGTCAGATGCCTGGAGGCTAAACAGACCTCCTGCTTGTTCCTTACAAGATCACAAAGTGTTACCATTATACCACGAAATGTAATAGTATGTCTGCCTATAGAAACACATTTAGGTGATACTGCATACGTTTTAATTTGTTTTCTAATTCTTAATAATTTAAAGTCCTTTTTTTTTTTACTTTTATTTTGATATGTGCATGCTAAAATGTGCAAAGCTACATCCTGTCACACTGTTTGTCCTCTAACATGAAGATCATTTGGGACCTTGATGATGTTCATTTTGTTGCTGAAACTGTATTTCCTTTTAGATCCCTTTCACTTATTGTATGATTTGAAATGCATGTCAATGATGAGCAGCATGGGCAATATTCGAAGTTGCAATATTTTGCAAATAATTTGAATAATCGATTCAATATTTGTAAATATGACATTGGCGTTAATGGCCGTGCATTGCATTATTATTATCGTGATGCATGGCCATGATAATGTTATTTTGGAAGTAAAGATAAATATTCAAAATCGCAAATATACGCCAATATATTCAAGATATTTGTGAATTTTCAAATTGCCAATATTCATGAAAAATATTCAAGCTCAACACTAGTAGAGAAATGTCTTATGCATTTTAGATGACATAACCCGACACATTAACTTAAATATTAACCAAATCAGGTGGCAATCTTAATTCTTTGGGACATCTTTGGACTCCAAAAGCCAAGAGTCACATGTAATGATAGCAGTTGGACAGGTCGTAACACCATCCATGATATCAGTTCCTGATAAAATAAGGCTACAAGTTTCTGCAGCAAACTTTCCACAAACAATCAAATGATATCCACATGAACCACAACTGTTCAGGCTACCAACTGGAAGTTGAATATACCTGAAGATCTTTGGATTGCATCTACAAGTCAGACCTCTCTCCTTAATCTATGGCTGGCCTTTGGTTGATGTCAGTCAGATTATTTCAGTGTTGTCAATACATAGATGTAAAATCCCCAACTTGAAACAACAATGCCCCTAATGAAGTTCACTCATTTAATGGATATTAAAAGCAATGAATTAAGAATGAAGTTACCTTTAACTGGTGAAACTAGGAGTACCTTCATAGTAGAACATAGGTGGTTCCTCAGCAATCTTGTTGTTAGCATGTTGTCACAAGCATCAGGATAACTGATGACACATTGCCTGTAGTAATCTATATATATATATCAAATCTTAAAAAAAATAGCCTTTAAGGCATGGTTTACACCTATCCATTTTTATGCGCATTGGGTAATGCATGTTGATTGTATAGAAAGCGCACATATCCAATGGGTCTTTTTTTCACATGAAAATGCAGTTAAACAAAACATAAAGTAGATTGTTGTGATCCAGGCCTCAATGTCTTATTTTAAAGATTAGACCTATTAGATTGTAAGCCCAATCGAGCAAGGTCCTCTACTCCTCCTGTGTGATAACCTGTACCTGTATGTACTATCCTGTGTTGTATCTCCACTCTAATGTATTTTACAGCGCTGCGTAAAATGTTGTTGCTATATAAATAAATAATACAAACTCTGAATGAACCAGAATCGTAAAAACTGACCATACCCCCGGAAAGCTGTGGTGATTCTCTATCAAGCCACAGCTATTCCGGGAGTCCAGGACCACCCCTTCTGCGTCATCGGTGGCATTGAAGAGGCAGGGGGCACATTATAGATCTCTATTATAATGGAGAGGCGTTGGTTTCCCAGCCCACATTGCAGACAATGTGGACAGGGGTGGGGGGATGGCGGTAAATTTTAAGCAGAGCACAGGGAGGTTAATAGAATTTTAAGTGAAAATGTTGTTTTCTGTGTGATACACAATTGATTAATACCATTACTTACTATCCCATTTGGCATTAATACACATCTACAAGCTCCTTTAACAGACATCATGCTAACCAATTATCTGTTTTCCCAAACTCAAGTCTTCAAGATTTGAATCCAAGCCTTCAAAGTTCCAACCCAAGTTCCATCAAATTCTGAATTGTATTTCTTGATCACTGTACATCACATGCAACTGAGATTCACACTCAAACTACAATGTTGTCATGTTATTTGTTGTATACCTTTCAGCATTATTTTTTAAATAGTTGTCCAAACAACCAAAACTATGGTATTTTAGTACCACTGACCATGTAGATAGCAAATAATGTACTATAACAGATCATTAACATACAGTTTGCTTGAACTAATGTTAACTTCATCCTTTTTGTAACATTGATTAGTCTACTAGCCTCTCTTTCAAAAGTCATGCATCATTATTAAATTGAGTCCTCCCTGCTTGTACCTTTCACTTTCAACAATCACTTGATTTATTTATTTATTTTCCTTAGGTCGTTTTTAGCTTAGCATCTGACATGTCCCTTGTAATATATATGACTTAGTATAATTCTGGAATATGTAGGTAATGGCCCTCTTTATTTGTTTTGATATCTTTTTTAGTTTGAAACAAAATCAATAGGAGGTATCATAGCTCCATATGTGATGTTTAGCCCCAGCTCTACTACTATTAAGTAGTGTTGGTTGTGAATATTCTTATCAAGTATTTTTATTGTGAAAATTTTCACTTTAAGAATTCAATATCATCACAATCACAAATATTCAAGATAATATCAGTACCCGAAACGACCTTGCTTTGCATTCACAATATGCCCATGTACAAGTGCCAATTTGCACAAAGGTAATAATGACTGGAGATCATGAATTTCCAAATGTACAAATTTATTACGATTATTAAGCAAAACAATTGAGATATTTTGTGAATAGGAATATTGTCTACACTGCTTCTCACTACTATTAATGTAAAATGAATGGATGTTTTAAGGGGCTATTAAATCCATTGATCCAGCATCTGATTGCCTTGTGACTAAAGCCCCCCACTCTTGTTTTAAAAATGCTTTGATCTTACGGCAGATCAACTGCACGTGATGCCATCATCAGTGGCCAGTCCTGCCGAGAATCGGCCGGGCACACTTTGTGCTGGCAATACTTTGGATAGGGATGCTGCTTTGGATGGGGACGCTGGTGTATGGGGGGTAGTGATGGCCGAACTGTTTGCTCTTCTTTTGGCCGGCAATCAGTAGGGGTGTTCGACCAGGCCCCTTCGCCAGTGAGAAGAAGTCTATAATTTTTTCTCCGGTAGGACCAGGGCAGAAAGGTCTGGCCAGAAGAAGAATTATTTTCACTAGAGACACCTGACCTCTATTGCTATACTGAAGTCCGACCGACATCACTTCCGGTTTAGGAACAATTCTCATTATGTCTCTTTAAATAAAATAAATTTTTACAAAATACCACTATGTAAAGTCAAACATTCCAAGTAAAGTCCCATTGAAGGGGAATTTTTTTGATTTCTTTAGGAACAAGGAACTGTGCGTTCCATATATCGTAAGTGATGTCGCAGAGTCATTTCCGGTATAGGTCCGATTCAAATTCCCTGGCAACAGGCAGGACATGGGACTTTTTTAAAAGCCTGATCTGCCTGTTCGTAGATGTACACGGCCGATGTTCGGCCATCACTAATGGGGGGCTTTAATAATACTATCGGATAAAAAAATCATAAACATAAAGCTTATGTGTGCAATAAACTATTTGCTTTCTAAAAACTTCCTTCCATTATTCCTTGTACTTGGTGAGGTCTTCATGCCAGATGATCATTGATATATGGGACTTTCCCAGCTTCACTTTAAAATAGGTACATTTTATATTTAAATTTTTCAAGCTAGAATGGCTATACATTTATGTGTTGTGCTGTGATGGTAAGAATAGAACAATGGTGCCATTCATGATCCCGATGCCGTGAATAAAATATTAATCATGAGCTTCATATTATACGCCTTTCAGAAAGCAAGAAAACAGATTGTGCAATGGAGTGTATTGCCACAGCTTTAAAAAAAATTGAAATGTAGTTTAATTACCCTATATTCTTTTACCTGCTGTCAGTATTTTTTTGATGAATGCAAGACAGATGGGTTATATAAAGAAATGTGGGCAACGTGTTGGTTTAAGTCAAATATTGATATTGTGATGTATTTTTCTATACGGCCTTCTTGGAATCTACTAATGCTTCTAAAATACGGCAAACCAATTCTACTAAAACAAATACTAAGGTAGTAACATCAAATTATAAACTCTTTGCACCTCTCAGGTGATGTATCTCCAATAGACGATCCCCGGTGCTGGTCATCAGCGTAACCCCATGCTACGAGTAAGTCCCAGATGATGGGGAGAAACATGTCACGGTGAGGATTTGCTTTCCAGGGGGATAAAATTATGAACTGATGTGTACTTTTAACCAGATGTTATAATTTTTTAAAGAAAACGCTTTTAATTGGACTTCATATCCCGAGTGCTGACATCGTTTTGTATGAACATTCTCATTGGTTTGGATTCAAAGTGAATGGCCCTATGTTCTCTGTGAATAGTGTGTAGACTATTTGGTATATAAAAAAAACATAAATAAGATTTATGAATAGATAATAGATTTTTCATGTAATTCCAGTGTTATATGTGAATACACATGTGTGACAGGTGTTGTGGTATAAGGAAACACCTGGGTAAATAATGTCCTCTTGATAAAGACAGGCTGTATACAGTCAATCAATATACAGTTGTGTTTTTAGTGGAATCTGTAGAATATACTTACGCCGGCTGCCCTTCCAAGACCTGTTTAAGTTTATCTTGATTACTAAGGTCCTCTGAGCAAGTCCTGACAGTAACAGGTCTTTCAGTGTCTATTACCGGGAATTGCGGCATGCTTCCTTTCAATATATTACAAGGCAATGTTTTAAAATATATGAATTTTTTAACTTGTTTTCTCTGTAGGTGTTTTTATCTTTATTTCATGAATAAAGATATGACTCATGACAACCATATAGAATTTTAAACTTTATATTTTAGCATAACAATCATGAATCTGTAAAAATATGCAGATTAACACAATAAATTAAAAGTTTTCACATTTTTGGGGCTTTGGTGCAATTATTGTTGATTCTTATTGAGTAGTTACAGGATTTTAAGGTAGGGAATAACATTTATTCCAATACATTACATACACCACAGTGTATCCATTTGCACTATATAGTTAAGCAGACCTCAGCAAATAAAAGTAACATTTATTGTATGTCTTTTACTTGCCAAGATTGCTGAGCCCTGGGCAAGTATGTGAAAGACACCAATTGCCCTATGAAGGCACAAAGCTCTACTCTACTTAAGTGTTAATGATGAAAGGCCACCTGTGGGCACAGAGCCCAGAGCTATGTGAGTGTGACTAAACTGTTATATGTCAATAGGTAACTAAGAATAGGCATATGGAAGATGTTTCCCCAAAAGCATAATATAAAAAATGTTATTGGTCAGTCAAGTTTTCTCTTCCTTAGTACAAATAATGCAAAGGTTTGATATGTTTAGAATTGTTGGATTTCTAAAAACGTGTCCCAAGTAATCCAAGCCATGTCTTCAAGAGTATATCTCAGTGTATAAATATTTTGGTGAGCAAGCATGCATTATTTATTCATAAACTGGGCATATGAACATAAAGTACTGAGTAGCCGACTAAGGCTGAATCTAAACTAGCCAAAGGGTGGGCTATCTGGGCACCGTTTTTGGTGTTAAGGGCACAATAGTCACCATGTTGGCAAAACCGCACCCTTTTGATTTATTTGAACAAACCGCGACTGATAAACATCCTATGTGTTTTGTTCATGCCATATAATGCACCCTTTGTTTATCAATGACCGACCCACCATGCTAAGAAGGACATTGTTAGTGCATTGCATTTGCTGGGGCATACCCTGGCGCGGCTAATGACACATTAGTAAAGACTGGCACATCATTTCCCATAGAGGAAAGCCTGGGTGTCCGCAATGAACGATTTCCCCCACGTTGGCCACATGGCTAACACGGCCAAAAAAAGTAGTGTACTTCCGGTTCCGGCGCCCGTTGTGAGTGAAGGGAAATCAGCTCTGCTCCGTCCCGTAATCTGCTTGTGCCTTCATCTGCACTATTAATCTCCCTCCACTGTCGCCCCCGGGACCCGCCTGGACGCCGCAGCCCTGTCATGGACCTGGATCGCGATCTTTTGCGCGGACGCGCCAAGATGGCGGCGGATGCTGACCACGCCGAACCCCGTGAGGACTCTGCGTCTGATGGTGAGCCGCCAATCTCCTCTGGGGTCCCCTTAGACTATAAAAAGCTGGCAGTAGAAGTAGCGGGGGACCTAAAAACTGACCTGATGGCCACCCTGCAGGATTACCTGGTGCAGTCCCTGTGTCAAATCAGGGAAGATGTCACAGCCCAGACAGGTCGCATTACTGAATTGGAGTCCAGGGTGTCTGCTGCAGCTGACGACATTCACTCCCTGCGAGCCGAGCATGAAGCCCTTAAAGTGGCACAGCAGACATCCCAACTTAAATTGGATGATCTTGAAAATTGATCCCGCCGCAATCAGGGTGGTGGGGCTCCCCGAAACTTACAAGGCATCCGACCTGGCCCATTTTTGTCAGTCAGCCCTGCCTACCTCCTTGGGACTGAATGGCACTTTCCGGGTGGAGAGAGCCCATCGCTTGGGTCCCCCACAGCAGAATCGATCCACCCCAAGACCTATTTTTGCCAAATACCTGGATTTTAACGATAAGTCTGCCATTATGAAAGCCGCCAGGGCCCAGAGAAACGTAGTGACCGAGGGTCATCGACTCCTACTTTTTGCAGACTACTCGGTCGAGGTTAGCAAGCGGCGACGGGCATTTACGGAGATCTGTGGTGACCTTGTGCGCCGCAGAATACGCTTCACGTTACAGTACCCAGCCACTTTACGCATAAATCTCCCAGATGGCAAGATGGTGGTATATCATTCCCCGGCGGAGGCGGCTCAGGCTGTTGCCAAGCTGGGCTCTCCACGCCGGGATGCCCAGAACCCTTCCTCCCCGGACATGGCTGCGGATCGCGACCTGCCCCCCCCCCC
>CM070036.1:39160683-39171525 GCA_036250615.1 Ptychadena robeensis | reverse complement strand
TTTGTCAAGTTTTTTGTTGCTTCAGTCATTACCGGATGGCTACCAGTGTCTTCATCGTCTATGCTTGGACTGCCTTACTCTCCACCACATACAGAAGTTGGGGCGGAGCTCACGTGGGACACGAGCCCCCCTTCTTTGCCATCAAGATTCTTTCTTAATTACACCTATACATTTAAAGTTCCATGACCACTCAGGTGAACCTTGGCCCACTTTCTGTTACCACATGGAATGTTAAAGGACTCAGGACCTCCAGCAAACGCACGCAGGTCTTGCATCACCTACGGAAGTTGCGCAGTGGTATAGCCCTACTGCAGGAGACCCATCTACGACCTGAGGAGTTTCCCTTGATGCAGCGGTTCTGGGTGGGAGCGTCGGCTGGGGGCCGCAGAGCAGGAGTTCTTCTCCTTATCCACAAATCCCTCACTGATCGCATAATTGACTGTGGTTCCAATGACGAAACTGGCCGTTGGGCCTATGTCACCCTTGCGGCCTCCCCGACCCCTATCACCTTCTTCTCTGTGTATAGCCCTAACTCTAACTCTGCCCCATTTTTCGCTGCCTTGGCTTCACGCATCACCCAAGACCATGCGACTTCCACCCTTATGATCGGAGGAGACTTTAATGCTGTCTTGTCCGCAGCTGAGGACCGGCGATCGTCTGACCATAGAGATCCTGTGGGTTCACCCACTGATCAAGCCCTGCGCACCTTCGTTTCCTCGTGTGATTTGACAGACTCATGGCGTTTTTTGCATCCTTTTGACAGGGACTTTACGCACTGCTCGGCAGCGCATTGGGTCGCTCTCCCAGTTGGACATGATCCTGGTCGGTCGCCCTCTCTTGCTTAGGCTACACTCGGCCCATATCTCCCCCCTAGTGATTTCTGACCATGCCCCTGTTACTGCCACTGTTGGTCTGGGACCATCACACAAAACGTCCCCCATTTGGCGATTTCCGTCGCATCTTCATTCGGATGAGTCTTTCGCCCAGCTGTTGCAAGGCTGGTGGTGGGCCTATGAATTGGATAATGCCCAACATAAAACCGAGCCCACCCTCTTTTGGGAAGCAGCCAAGGCCGTCTTAAGGGGGAATATACTGGCCTACTCTGCCACCCTGAAAAAGACACTGTTAGAAAATTATATGGAGGCTGGCGCGAGAGCAAGGGAGGCGTACCTAAAGTATAGTGCTAATATGACTGATCAGAACCGGGAGGCATGGGTTAACGCCAAACATTTGCGTGATGCCTGGCTTGAACAACATGACCGTAGGACCAGGGTGGGTAGAGACGCAAAGTTTTTCAAATTTGGTAATAAATCAGGGCGCATGCTCGCCAACCTGGCCCGGGAAGCTCGGCCAGCCGGTCTTGTGAAAGCATTGCGGGGTCCCTCTGGGCTTACGGTGACCTTGGCTTCGGATATTGCGGAGATCTTTGCGGGCTACTATAAGCGAATATATGCTCAGGGGGACGGCAAGGGGTGGGATGGCGACTCGTTTTTGAGGGGCATCACTCTCCCTCACTTGTCCTCCGAGGACCTAGATTATCTTAATGGCCCTATCCAGGAGGGGGAGGTGCTCAGGGTACTTAAGCAATCGGCTAATGGAAAGGCACCAGGCCCGGATGGGCTTACAAACGAATTTTACAAAATGCTCAGCCCTAATATCGTGCCCACTCTCACTGCCTTTTACCGTCATATTGTAGATGCCCAAACGTATCCTGAGACCGGCAGGATGGCCTACATTAAGCTGCTTCTAAAACCGGGGAAGGAGGCGATGGACCCGGGTGCATACAGGCCCATATCGCTAATCAACCAAGATGTAAAATACTTCTCTAAAATCTTGGCAGATCGGCTGGCCACCTTCATGCCCAAATTGATCAACCCCGCCCAAGTAGGGTTCATTCAAGGTCGGGCGGCTGTCTATAACACACGAAAGCTCCTCACGGTGCTGGAACATTATCGCTTGTTGGGGCCTTATCAGTGTCCAGGTGCTGTTCTGGCGCTGGATGCTGAGAAGGCTTTCGACAATGCAAATTGGAAATGGCTAAAACTGGTGATGGCCGGCATGGGGTTCAGGGGTGCTTTCCTAGACTTTGTCGACACTATGTATGCGTCGCCCATGGCCAGCATATGTGTTAATGGAGTGGTGTCGCCGGGATTTCCGCTGGAAAAGGGGACGAGGCAGGGTTGTCCATTGTCGCCGCTTTTATTCAACATAGCGCTGTAGCCATTGGCTAGACAGCTTATCCATACGGAAAGGATTGAGGGCGTCCGCATTGGTGACCAGGAGTTGCGCGTGGCCCTATTCGCGGACGACCTTCTTATATTTTTGAAACGGCCCCATTTACACCTGCTCCCTGTCATGGAGGTCATAGATTCTTTCCTTGCTGCAACCAGGTTCACGATCAATAGACAAAAAAGCGAGCTGTTATTTATGGGGCCTCGGCCGCCAGAGGGCACGGTGAAGATGGTGGGGGAGAGTGGGATATGGATTGCCAGTCGTTCATTTCGATACCTAGGCCTCCATTTCTCACCTAATGCAACTGAGGCCTACTGACTTAATTACACGCCTATTTTTACCAAGATTCTGCAGGAGCTTCGCAGGTGGCATGATTTGCCGCTGTCTATGATGGGGCGGTGCCATTTAATTAAAATGATCAGCTTTCCCCGCTTGCTGTATCCTCTTCAGACACTACCACTGCTGGTGCATCATTCTGATGCTCAACGTCTCTATTCTGCATTTACGAGGTTCATATGGCATGGGAAACGCCCCAGAATAGCACTGCGTAAGCTCCAAAGGCCGATAGCCCAACTTGGGGTCAACGTCCCTGACCTCAGGTTATATAACCTGGCATGTCTTACCCGACATGTCAGAGACTGGATGTGGTCCACTTCACTTTTTACGAATTCGGAGTTGGAGTCCCAGTTGGTACGTGGAGTGTTACACTCTCCATTCCGCAGCCTACTGGCACTCCTCAAGCAACATGTTCTCTTAGAGACACCATTATCGCGTGGAGGGAATCCAGGAAATTGCTGAAGTGCCTGGCTACAGTTACGCCACTTTTACCTCTCCATTCCTCACCCCATTTCCCGGAGGGGCGCTGTAACAAATTGTTTAGGAGTTGGGGACCCAGGGGCATTGTGCATCTTGGGGATATAATTGATTCTGAGGGCACCCTCCTACCATTTAACATCCTTGTGGCACGCCACAGTATCCCGGCCTTGCACGCTTTGTGTTATGCACAGCTGCAAGCCTTTTTGAAGCAGCAGGGGGCCTTAGAGGGTGGGTCAGTCTTACCACCGGTCCTGAAAAATTTGCTCCCTGGGGCAGCTAGAGTCTCTTTGTCGGATCTATATTCTTACTTTAGGAGGCATCAACCTCACGGGGACCGTAAGTGGGCCCATGTGAAAGCCTGGGCGTCTGTCGTAAACCTATTGGTGGACGACATGGAACTCCTCCTGGAGGAAGAGTGGTTTCACTCAGATTATAGTGAGTGAAACGTGGCGCGAGATGTATTTCAAACTTGCACACAGGGCCTACCTGGCTCATAATACTGCTGGTAGGTGGCGGCGCCCATTAACGTTACTTCAGGCCTGCCCCAAGTGCGGCCTGCCAGATGCAGATCTAGACCATCTTTTTTGGACCTGCGGGGTAATCCACTCGTTTTTGAAGTGCCTAGTTACATATGTGCGAGAGGTCACTAATAAGGGGTACGATATGCAACCAGCCCTGCTGCTTCTACATGTGGCGCAGGCAGATCCCTCATCCTCATCCTCAGCCCCGACACCCGTGACCAGATTTGCACACTTGTGCTTTCTGGCGGCAAAGCGTGGCATACTTAGACAGGGGATCTACCCGTCCCCCCCATCATTATTGGATGTAAAATCTTACTTACACCAGTTACTGGCAGTGGAAAAGGTAAATGTTCTTCATGCACAGCAACTAGGCATCCCGAAATTCTTTAGGACCTGGCGGGCTTTTCTCTTACATGAACTCACTCAGCCTCAGGTACACGACTTTATGTTCGCCTTTCAGAACACTACCTGGTACCTCAGGGAGAAGGTGAGCGTCTCCCTGGGCCGTCTGGAAGTTCCCGGAGGGGTCTCCTTGAACCCTGGACATCTAGGACAGCCAGAGTACGGGCAGGTTAGGACTTTAAAGCGGGCACACCTGATTGCTTTTTACCTTCTTATGATATGGTTGGAGAGAGTTCTGGCGGAAGTCATGGGTTTAGATGGAAGGTGGTTATTCCGGTATAGGGGGTTGTGACCCTCCTGTTTGTCACTGGGTGGAGGGTTCTTTTGATTTCTTCCCCCCGGGTCCTGGACGATTCCGTTTCTGATCGCTTACTCCACAAATGGCAACTCCCCCTGATCCGGGCAGAATTGGATCAGAAAGACCAACATGTTGGTTCTCTGTCGGATCCGATTCTGGGCCCCCGAACGATCGGACGTGATCGGACGGACAAGATGGGCTTCACGCGATTCCGGGACGATCGTTTCGCGTGCACACGCCCGGAATCGATCGTCCCAGAATCCGATGGGAAACGGACCAGTGTATGGGGGCCTTTAGTGTTTTACTGTTTTACTGTTTATTGGTTTGAAATATGTACATTTAGTGTGTGTTAAATGATCACTTTTATCTCTCCGGAATAAAAACGATTTGAAAAAAAAAAAAAGTAGTGTAGACAAGCCCTAATCCTAATTTAGCACTGGCATAAGTAATGAAAAAGAACATAGGAATGATGGTTATTATTATTAACTAACATCACAATCTAACTTCCCTAACATAATCATATATACCATAAATAACACAATCTTAATAATTTGTCACAGTAATCGGCGTGCACGCGCCTGGTGATCGATCGGCCAGGAATCAAGTGTGAAATCGACCTGTGTATGGCCACCTTTAGACAAACTAAGACTAAAGAAGAGTACAGACATGCAGATATGCGCCAGATCGATGGCCCCTTTGAGCGCTGTGCTCATCTATCTCTTCCATATCATAGACAGCCATCGCTGTTTTTAAGAGGGACCAATCAATCGCGCTCGAAAACAGCTATATCGGACATGACTGTTAAATACAGGTGATGTCTGATGCTTTGCATGGAAACCGCAAGTCTCCATGCAAAGCATTGGCTGAGCTGGAAAAAGAGCAGAGCTGTCTCCCCAGCTCTGCCGATATCTGACAGCTGCAGGGAACATCAGACTGCTCAAATATCGAGCCGTCTGTTCCCTGCTTAAGGGTCCCCGTACACCTTTAGATTTCTCTGTCAGATTTTCTTTAGATCTCCTTTTGTTTTACCAGGGGACTTTCTAAACAATCAAATCTGCCTGTGTCAATCGCAGAGGACCCTATACTACATAATTGTTGGTAGATCTGACAGAGAGATCTAAAAGTGTATGGCCAGCTTAAGATGTTTTTGTGTGTGGGAGGAAAACCATGCAGACACAGGTAGAACATGCAAACTCCTTGCAAAAAGCACCCAGACCTAGATTCAAACCTGCATCCCGATGTACTGCAGGGCCAGAGTGCTATCCACTGAACCACTACATTTGAGGCATCCCCTACTGGTGAATAACCCGAACCAAAAGCACTTTCAAATCTGCAGTTTTTATTAATTTAATACCAAGTTATCCTGTAATAAATATTGTTGTTGGAGATGTTTCGTTTATGGGGTAACAGTCTCTGATTTGTGTCACCTTGCCCATTTTCTGTTTGATTCCATAACACTTCAACCCCCTTGCATCAATTACATAAAGAGGAGATGCTACAGCCTAATAGATGAGATCCCAAACAGGACTGACAACACTCAGTGTATATACTACAGTTTATTCAGTATAGCTTTGTATTTGCAGCATTTTTTAAGAAACCAAACTTGGGGAAATGTGTATACTGTATGTTGTTGACACGTATTGAATACTTTTTTTTACCCAGACACACACTTTATGAAGCTGCTATAGTTGAAAAAGTTGTTTATGTATCCAAGTCAACAGTGTCCAAAACTAAGTAGCCATTCTACACATGCAGTTCTTCCACACTCCACTTCTGTTTAGCATTACAAAATCAGCTTTGTTAGTGGAACACTTGTGTTTAGGGCTTGATTTATACAGATATGGTTGAGAAGATGAGACACAAATTTGGGAAACTGTAAACAAAGTTTGTTTTTCTAAACTTTGCCGGGCTGATGGACTTAATTTGTTTCTATATACTGCTATCTTTACAACGAAATTAATGGATCCAAATTAAACAAGAACTGTAAATACAGGACAGATGTTTGATGGAATCTCAACCTTCATACAGTTCACGCTTGATTGTATAAAATAGGTTTGTTTTGTACAGAGCTGAATACAGTCAGCTTTTCTGTTCAAGTTTTGTCTGTTTTTATGGCAAGACAACATATGATTATGATGTCATTTTGCCCTTGAAAATCTGAGCGATTATATTCATCACTGCTGTATCACATGAGTGTCAAACTATTCCATTTACAGAGAGAACATTAGATTGTTTGTATAACCAGAACTGGTTCCCTTTATGTGCCTTTAGAATAGGCCTGTTTTACAAAGTGTATATCTAACTGATAAATACAATTTTGTAATATTTATAGATCAGCATAATATACTCACCAATTATTTATTTGTGCAATAGAAAGAAGTAACTCATGAAAGTGTAAACCTTTTAGGAAACACATACTTCCAGTGACATGTGTTTATATACTGCATTGTTAAAGACAGATAGTGAGTTAAATATGCTACATTTTCTTTTTTTTATTATATACTGCCCGGAGATCCTGACAAAACAATACTTCCTGTTTCAGGCAATAATGGGCACAGATTTTAAAAAAGTTTAAAAGTCTATAGACCAGTGATGGTGAACCTTTTAGAGACCGAGTACCCAAACTGAAACCCAAACCCCACTTACCCCATTTATCTCAAAATGCCAGCATGACAATTTTACCTGAATTACACAACTCATATACACACATGAAACATGTGAACACCCACTCTACTAGATAGAATAGGAGAGGTTATAGGGTGCTGTGTGCAATCAGAAGAGAGCTGACAGCATTGAGAGCCAATAGGCTGTAGTTCTTTCCTCATGCCAACAGAGAGGGCTCCAAATGCCACCTCTGACACGCATGTCATAGGTTCACCATCACTGCTATAGACTGTATACTTGATGGTCTTATACAAAACAGATTTTAAAAAGTTTTTATGGTTCATATATTTTATATAGAAAATGGATCAAAGCGGTTCAAAATAGTAAGGCAAGACCAACATCCCAATTTAAATGTCTAAAAAAGCCTGAAGGTCTAGGACTGCCTGGAGGTGGGCCAATGCCCTAGTCCACCGTCCGAGGCCCAAAGGCTGGCCGATTCCCCTACCTAGGTGGAGGACTTGGGGACTTTCACGGTCAGCAACGATAAGGAGTAGAGGTAATGAGGTGCACAAGGGTAACAACATATATGTACATCTCTGTAATATGGTAAAAATGAAGAAATAAATAAATATATAAGTCCTTGGGTTTAAAACATGCAATTCTTGCTTGCTTTAAAAGTGGTTCCAAGTACAAATACAACGTTGAACTGTCCTTATCACTCAGTGGTGAGCCATGGATGGGCACAAGATGGAATCTTTATGGATGGCATATGGGCAGACCCCAACATATGTTTAAAAATTCCTTCTTCAGGAGGTCAGCCTTGCTATTATTAGTGCCACAAAATGTATCCGGATGGATGCCTATCGGTCGGCCCGTCACCCAGCCCCACCGGAGTGGCCAAGGAGTGAGGAGGAACGAAAGGCTACCCTTAGGGATCGCTGGAGGTTCATATATAAAATGTTTAAACGATTCAGAGGCACGCCGAATAGCATAGTCAATGCCAAAATCCATATGAAAATATGAACATATATAATTTATAAGCCTTATCCTAGTTATACATTAAATTATGTGAAGAGTTAGTATGAGATTTCTCTTCAGTTCCTGTTCTGTGGACACAGGAGAAAAACAGGAAGTGCTGAAAACTTCTGTTAAGGTTGCCACACACAGATTGAATTTTCTCTTCGATTGAATGTAAAACTGATCGTTTATTTTTTTTTTTTATAGTTTTTTTCTTCTAAACTCTAAACTAAATGATAAAAAGCCATGATTGATCAGGTTGGAAATTTTCAGTTGATTGTACAAGTATCTGATGGATTCTTTTTAGATATTATTCTCTGCGTTTGTATTTGATCAGATTTTGGACCATGTGTACACACTTTTATCTTTACTTTATCATTACTGGAAATGAATCTAATTTAAAGAATCAATTAGATTGTTTGGTACCATGATCAATCAATATTAGTAGTAGAACAAAAGTTGTAACTGAAACAATAGGGTTTATTGGCTGAAGACATATGAATTGAAGTCTCTTGGTAATCACATTATCACCTAGCTTAGCATGTGATTGGGTGTTCCTTCTAAATGCATTTTTACCTCATTCATTAAGCTAAGTAATAGCTCTCTAGTAAAGGGGCCATTCACTTTCCAGAACAGCTTAAACCTCTTTACCAAACCAACTCAATACTTTGATCACTATACTTATGTTTGTCAGGTAGACTCTTTTTTTATTTAGAAAGTGCTAAGAATCCCTTGCTTGATCATCCATACACAAAATTTGTGTTTAGCATTGCCTTTTGGATAAATTGTCTCAAACATCTAAAAGTTAGTTTAGTTCTGTTAGAATTGATTTATGCTGATGTTTGAGCTGACAGACCTTAGTTTGATGCCAGTAGACTGTGAGCAGATGCTACTGACTCTTTTAGAGCTCCCAGATGCTTGATTGTAATATAAATATTCAGTGTAATCCTATTGTCAGGACAGGAATATTTCTTGGACGTTGGCAATGGTAGTCCCGCCATGTGAGAGGGAGGTATTTGATGATACAGCAGCTTAAGAGTCCACCAGAAATGTCCTCATTGTGACAATGATATGAACCCTTTGGTGGGATCAACTGTGCTAAATTTCCAAAACTGTTCAAAAGTTTTCCATAGTGTGAGTTGAATCTCAAACCAATCAGACATCTATTAGGAGTGACATATTAAA
Source organism: Ptychadena robeensis (assembly GCA_036250615.1). Lineage (NCBI taxonomy): Eukaryota > Metazoa > Chordata > Amphibia > Anura > Ptychadenidae > Ptychadena > Ptychadena robeensis. The sequence goes on along the minus strand of CM070036.1, from coordinate 39,162,450 downwards.
CCTTGTAAAGAAGGTACATTTGATAAAAAAAAATTGGGATCATCTACTTTGGCCAGTACAATGCTTGTAAAAATCAAAACAAACATAGCATATAAGGGCAAAGGCCTCATACCAAATGTCCAAAAGCACCATGGTGTTTGGTTCAGAATTAGGGCTTGTTTTTAGAGCCATATGACCTGGACACCTTGCACATTTAACATGAACTTCTCATATACCAATATATGGCCATCAGTGTGGCAGCTATAAGTTGGCTAAAATTGGGTACGGCAGTAGGATACTTATCTCAAATTTACAACAAAATGGCTGAAAAATAGAAGTTGTTGCAACGGCACATTCAGACTTCAGACCTCAAAACTTGGATCATAGAGTATCATTTATAACACACATGGCATCTTACTTTTTGCTTCATTGTTGTTAAGTTGTGATGGCCGAACATCGGCCACGTCCGTTCTGGAACAGGCGGATCGGACTTTTAGAAAAGTCTGACGTCCGTCTGTTTACTGGGAAATTCAAATTCCCTGTCTGTTTTGGAAAAGCCATCAGTGACGTCACTTTAGGTATCTGAAACACACAGTCCCTTATTCCAATTACTGACGTAACTTTTTCACTAGAAAACCAATTCTGTACCCATTCTCTCTAAAATATTCTTCCTCTGGCTGTTGCTTAATCAAGTCAAGTTATGTCCTTATGTTGTCTATAGGAACATATGGCCTTTGTTATTCCAAATAGTGTATTGAAGAATTTTTGCTGCATTCATGTGACTGAGCATATTTCTGTGCATATCAGTCTAGCTTTGGGCCTGGTTCACATCTATCCTGCTTTAACTCCGCTGGTAACACATGTTCAGCAATCCTTTTAATAATTGCACTGTAAACATAAAAATACATGAAAAATTACGCATGTAAAGCAGATAAGAGTGAACCAGGTCTAAAGGTGGCCATACATGCATCAACTTTTGCTTGATCGCCCTAAGATTTGATTAGCTTGTCTAACTCAGCTGATCATTCGCACTACCACACAGTGTGATTCATTCAAAACTGATCAATTCCTTTTCTTTGCCCTATATGCATGCTCCATTGTACCATCACTCCATCACTTTTGATCAATCAATTCAGGTAAAAAGGAATTGATTTTCAAACTATACATTTTTTTCAGTAAATACCATATATTCTGCTGTAATGTGTAAAGGGGAATCCCAAATCACCAACAAGCTGTTTACAGTTTCCTGTTGATGGCTCCAACATGTTATGTATGTTGTATGATGTAAATATGTCTCAATAGACGAGTAAATTAAGAAACAGGGGAAGTGTTGAAGACAAGATATGTGTGATTCACTGGTGTGATGTGGCATAATCTGTCTCTGCTCTGTCCCATACTATTTATGGACCTGGTGTTCACCACATGTTTACTGAAGTATGATCCCCTTTCAGTTCTCCTGTCTGCAGGTGAACAATGGGTTTACAACAAAAAAAAGTGCACATACAGCAAGTGACTGAAACTGCATGAAAAATGCAATGCATAGGTGTGATCTTAGCCTTAAATGTGCCCATAGTGTAGCCCAGTGGTTCCCAAACTGGGGGGTGCGAAGGTATTCGAGGGGGCTGCTGGCCCTCATTCTTAACATGTGTTTGAATAGGGAGGGGGGCCCAATAATGTTCCCAAATAGGGTAACCATTGGTCAGGTAACCATTGTAAATTGTTGTTTAACCAGATCCTGCCACTTCCATCTCCGTAACATCTCCAAAATCCGCCCCTTCCTCTCCCCAG
>CM070036.1:39115097-39160583 GCA_036250615.1 Ptychadena robeensis | reverse complement strand
CGCTGCGTAATATGCTGGCGCTATATAAATAAATGTTAATAATAATAATAATAAAAGTGCTTGGCCCCGTGTTTCAGGACTCATAAATGTTTTGCTGTGTTTATAAATACTAATATTAAGGAAGCTTAGTGTTATAAGGGGAATGTGACCCCCTCTAGCATACACATTCCACCTTACACAGTAGTGTATTGATATCTTGAAAAAATAAACACAAGACGATTGACAAGTGTTGTCGGTTTCAGAGCAACTTTGGTGAATGACAGGTAGTCTCTAACAACAATGTGCCACTTGTAGCACATAAATCCATTTGCATTAACATCAGAAACAGCTGTTTTGGCAGTATCACATGTAACCTGCGAGAGAGGATTTCTCACCGTTCAGTAAACAAGCTTATTGATCTACACAAATGTGATAATTCTTCTATCGGTAGGTGTGAAGCTAAACACACAGTGCACATGCTGAGAATAGTGTGAAGTACAGGTGGACTGAACACTTAACACACTCACAGTTAGAGCATGATGGAAGCTGTGCTAAAACTGCATTGAGTAAATAAAATATATAAACAGAATCCTACACATTCAAGAGCCTGTTTATTTCCTATATCCAGTGTAAACAGTCCTGCCAGGGCAGAGATGGGAGAACTTGTTGACTTTTCTTCATAGGTAAAAGAGCAGGGCTATCATCTTCATCCTTGCTTCTCTGCTAAATGAGCCTATAACCTAAAATAGGTGAGCTCATATCAGGTGCACCAATATTTCTCTGGCTTCATCCAGATGACAAATGAACTAAGTAGTGAAGAAGGTGGACCTCAGGGTACAGGTGCAAGCGTTGCTGTGAGTGTGTCTCTCAAGCAGTGTGGATACCTGGAGCTACTGGAAAGCCATACACACATGACAACACCTGCCCCTGTACCCCAGACAGAGATTTTGACTTCTAGGATAAGCATGCATTATACCTCGATTTTCATGAGTGCATTATTTTATCTTTTTTTTTACCACCAACAGAACTAAACTTTGTTGCACTAGGCCGTGTGCCAGATCTCCTAAGATCTGTCTTCAAGCAGAAATTTCAGAGGTATAACGGATCAATTTTAATAGATTTGAGCACAATTGAGCAACATGCAAGTTCACCGCACTCGATTGTGCTCTAATCTATAAAAAATCGAACCGATCCCGATTAAAGACAAGTTGGTTGAGCAGGTAACGGACATGCCCGTAAATCCTGCTCGAAGGTCATTTCTTTGGATGCGGGACCAGGGTCCCCATCCAAAGGATTGACCAGGAATCGGCCACCTAAAGTGGTGCTCCTTGATTCCCATCCAATCGACAGGCACCTGAGCGCAGTGTGGTGACGTCATCGTAACGTCACCACACAGCGCTGGAATGGGTAATCTTCGAGCGCTCATCGGGACATGGATAGGGACCTTTAGTGTGTCCATAGACATTTAAAAATTTTATTGTCCCACAATGTTAAATTGAGGAAACTGTTTATATCGCAGCGATGACTGCTAAAATACAATTGCAACAAACTGTTAAAAATTTCCAATCCCAACTGAGCTGTATCACATAATATGTAGATAATTAGGATGTCACCTGGAATTGGTAAAACAGGATTGTTCAACCTTTTATGTATTTAACCTTTTTTTGTGATTGACAGGTGATATCAATTAGCTAAACATGTCCATATCAATTTGTGTATCTCAAAGTCTTAAGCAGGGGACAGACGGCTTGATACTCGAGACGTCCGATGTTCCCTAACAGATCTCGGCGGAGCTGTGGAGAGACAGCTCTGTTCTCTCTCCTCAGCTCAGACGAAGCTATGCCTGGAGACCCGCGGTTTCCATGTAAAGCAATGGACATCGCCGTATTTACGGTCATGTCAGATATGGCTGTTTTCAAGCGGGATTGATTTGTCCCGCTCAAAAACAGCTATGGGCGCATATTATATGGGCCAAATAGATGGCCGTGAGCGCGCAGGGCACTCGAAGTGGCCATCGATTTGGCCCATATCTTAGCGTCTGTACCCTGCTTTAGCCTCCACCCCATACACGTATCCATCCATGGACGATTTTGACTCTCAGTGGCTGTTGGCCATAGCAATGGCTGAATTCTCATAGGAAGTTCTCTCTATTTACCATCCATTTAATTAGGATTTCTTATTTGTCACTTGAAAACGGTATCACTTGAACTCCAAACTTGCTGTATTTATTTATCAATCAAAATGCCTATTTTTTTTTGAGATGTGGATATATTATAAAGGCACTGGAAACCTGGTAGGGAGATTCACCTTCTCTATTTGTACTGGTGACTAGTCAGGTGAAGGTGAGAGAAGATTTTCAATCCCATAACAACTGTGTAAGGGGAGATTTTTCTGATTTTGGAGAGATTTCCATGCTGGTCTGGCCATAGTTTTTAATGCATTCATTCAATGAAGTAACTTTTTCAGCTCTACTCTTTTCAATATAAGATAATTGGCATATCAAGCATTCATTTCTATTGTTATTAGTTAATTTGTATTTGTGCTGTCGCCATTCTAATTGTGAGAAATAACACTGACTAGCTTGAGTTGACTGCCCGACAACATGCAGGAAAATTGTGGGTGGCTCAGGTACATGCTTTAATAGCATGAAAAGCTGAATCCTGTGTGCAGGAGATGTATAGCTTAATGATCAGCAAATCTAGCAGCGGAACTAATAACCCACACTTAGAAAAAGTCATTAATCTACTTTGTTGTGCGATCACAAACTGCAGTAGCACTTATGTGCTTGAATATTATTTTAGGCTATCATGTGTTAAGCAGCCCATACACGGGTCAGATTTTCAATCAATCGACTTAAAACAATACATTTTTAAGTCGGTATAAAATTGTATGTCGATTGTATCATGGGCCATATGTAGTACAAGATTTTTGATCGATTTTTTTTTCAATCGACATAACAATCGATCCAAAATAGTCCGATTAAAATTTCAATCAGAAGTGAGGTAGAATAGGTAGAAAAAATCGATCAAAAGTTGGTTGACCACACTTGGTTCTCAAAAAACCGAACCAATTTTCAATCAACCGATCAAAATTTACCATCCAGTCCGATCAAATAACGACTGAATTTTCACTCAATTTTGATCGGATTAAGTTGATTTAACCAGGTGGGCAAAACTCAATTCTCAATCAATCGACTAAAAAATTGATCGAGTCCATTGATTGAAAATCTGACCCGTGTATGGCCTGCTTTACTCTGACATTTCTGATGATTTAGGCATTTCAAATTCAATTTTTTTTTTATACCCGAATAGATGATGTAGATAAAAAGCCATAAAATCTGGTCATCTGAAATGGTGATGCAACACAAAGCATGAGATCGTCTCTAAATATAGTAAACAGATACATGATGTTTTCTACATAATACCCACCAGGCAAAAAAGCAAAGGGCCAGAAAACAATTTATTTATTATACGTGGGTCAGCCTTCTAGGGACTCGTGGGATCATGCTGAAAAAGGAGGACAATCCAAGCACTGAGATCTTACTTAATGCTATTTGTTCCACTTGACGGTCACAGTGGCATCATGCTGGCCAATTACTTGTCAGTCAGCAGGATTTGAAGGAATTGTGCCCCCTCCTATTCTTCCCTTTTCTTTGTACTTCAGCACTTCAGACATATCATAAAGGCCAGGGGCAATATTAATCAAAGACATACTGAGATACTCCCTGGTTCAGATGCCTACTGTATTAACTGTGCTCCTATGAGATACTTATCTGTAGGCAGAATGTGATAGCTGGAGTCACGTACGTATAACATATTACAGATTATCCAATTTGGAAACTGAAGATTGACACCGAAATAGTTCAGATAAGAAAATTCTATTTTCTAAAATATTATATCAAACATTTTACCAGATGTGATCTTGGCAACAGAAAAGTAAGTGGATCGTCCATATAATCATTTACATTGAGCTTTTCAACACCAGAAATATATACATTGTTAATATTATTGTAAAAAGTGTATTCTTACAACATGACAATGGCATTCAGATGATCATTGTATCTGAGATGGGTAAGTTATTGAATAATGGTTCTGGCTATCACCTTATGCTATGTTCAGGGTGATATGTTTCATACAAGAATAAAATCTAATAATTCCTGTACTGTCTGGTTTTGTTATACTGCTTACATATCTGTATCAGTTGGAATAAGCCTGGTCACCTGTAATATCAGGTCACTTATCAATCAAAGCCATCACTGCAGAAATCATTATATATAGATCAGTATGAATATATATATATATATATATTGATCTTATGGATCGCCTTGCTATGATAACGAACCTCCCTAACACAGGCACAACATGTCCGCTCCGCCCACCCACTTAACACCTCCACCACACGCAGTGGAGACATAACCTTAGGCAGGATGTGTTATTAGTTGAATCAACCATATAAGGTCTCTAAAAAAGAAAGCTAATGCAGACTGGTAAGATGTGAAATGTTTATTTCTGGGTTTGGATATATTTATAGAGGATAAGCAGATAGTGATACCAAGTTCAGGTCCTCTATTTTTAAGGAGCTGCATTAATTCCTGATTGTACCCTAGTTAATCTAAACCTTTCACCTAAAGCCATTTCTTAACACCTTAATGACAACATTATTATCTAATAGTAGAGAAAAGCTAGCCACACGGGTAAATTCCCGTGCAACGACCTCTGATTAATCACAGCGTGGTGATTAATCCCCCCCCCCCCTTCCCAACCTATAAGATTGTAAGCCCATCCGGGCAGGGTCCTCTACTCCTCCTTTGTCATACCTGTACCTGTGTGTTATTGTGTGTTTGTATCTCCACTCTAATGTATGCTCAATATGTTGGCGCTATATAAATAAATGATAATAATAATAATACTGTAACCTTTTTCTCATTAAGGCATAGTCTACATATTTTCCTGCAAGTTTTTTGGTGCCTTTAATTAATTACAGCAGAATAAAAAAATGCACATGTGGAAAAGCACCAAACTGGTTTACTTGACCATTTTTGATCTTGGATTTCTCTCAAACCATTGAATTGAGGAGTGGTGAGGGTATGCCCTTGGCTTTAATTTTTTACAATAAGAAAATGTTGATGTTCTCCATCGCTCCGCTTGGAGGTATGAATTATGCCATGTATGCGGGGGGCTCAGTGCTCCATGAATGCACAGGAAGGTTGTTCCTACACAAAGCTGTTTGTCAGAGTCTATACTTCCTTGGAAGGAAACATATAACAAGTGTCGGTTTCTTGAAGACCTGTTTTCATACAGCTGTGAAGTGATTTCATCGTACCACATAAATACTGAGCTCATTTACATGTCTGCAAAATTCTCCAGCAAACACCCACATGCTGTTGCTAATTGAGTACTTAGCAAACATGTCTTGATCAAGGGAAGGGTTCTTTTATTTACTTTTAAAGGAAACCTGTACAGGGCAACATGGAGGCTATTACTGACCTCCTACAGGAAAAACAAGGTGCTATGCTGACTTTAGAACTTTCTAAAGCTAGGCATAGACGATTAAATTTGTGGCTGATTTTGCCGCAGATCGACCTCTGTACACTCTTCCCGTAATTTTGAGGGTGATCTTATTACTTTGGATGGTTTTGAGTTATGCCTGGTTCACACCTATCCAATGACCAGCGTCCCCATTAAAATTAAATGTCGTCACACAAACTCTCTGGAACTCTCTCCCTCGTCCCATTAGTCTGCTCCTACTTTTGACACTTTTAAAAAAGCCCTAAAAACCCTCCTCTTCAATCTGGCCTATGCATCTTCTCTTTCCTAGCATCACCACCATGCCAGTCCCATCCCCCCTCCTATTGTATACCTTGTTCCCCAACCTTTTAGATTGTAAGCCCAACCGGGCAGAGTCCTCTATTCCTCCTGTGTCATTACCTGTACCTGTGTGTTATTGTGTGTTTGTATCTCCACTCTTATGTATTGTACAGCGCTGCGTAATATGTTGGCGCTATATAAATAAATGATAATAATAATAATATCAAAGGGTGTGTGGCTGATTTTTGGAACGACAGGCCATGCATAATACGTTTAGAAAAACTAAACGTCTATGCCCGGCTTAAGCCACTTACTTGGAAAAGTCATAGCATGACAGGTGAGGAAAAAGTCATTTAAAATTAGGAATCCAAAATGGCTGCCTCCATGCTTCCTATGTAAGGTCTGGTTTACTGCTAATAATTTTCATACCTATTGTAAAAGTAACATTTGCCACAATGTAGGTTATCAAAAGAATAAAAGGGGCATATATAGCATTAAAAATGCAAGCACCATAATGCATAGTTCTTGGCCTGGTGTGCATTGATTTTTATGTGTTTTTTAGGTGTTATGCGTGGCCAACAGATAGGGAATTTTTCATCTAATATTCACAATGAATTTGTGATCTTCAGCCAGAATTCCTGATCTTCAGTCATTATTCCCTTCATTGCAAAAAGATTTTTACAATTAAAAGTGCTGATATTTGCAATATTTTCACAATCAACACTATCACATGAAAACTAATAATTTATCACCTTCATTGTACAAATTGGCACTTGTACATGTGCTTATTGTGAACACAATGCATGGTAGTTCTAGGTACTTTTGTAAAAATTCTCGAATATTGTCGATTACGTAGATATAGCACTGATAGGAGATGTTTGTGAATTCTCCAAGTGACGATATTCGTAAAAAAAAATGTACGATTCGAATAATCGCCATCAACACTATTGTACATATATAGAGTATGTTCAGCCTGCAAATCAATAGCTTTTATAATAAGTGCCAGTCCAGTTCTGCATGGACTCATCCCAGCCAGGCACAAATGAGGCATGAATATTTACTACCCTATGTATGCAAGTCATTTGTTTCATTACTTTTTTCATAAGTGACAGAATCACTATAACAATTATTGTTATCTGTTTCCTAGAACCAATTACTTCTGTAATGGCTATACATCCTTGCTTGATCTGTTCTAAAGGCGTGATGCCAAAAACTTCAGTTCCCCACAGAACATTTCTATAGTGAAGCTCTATTAATTCATCGTCTGCCAATGTCTGGGATGACAAAGACACATTACAGACTTCATATCTGCTGAAGATGATTGGGAAGAAACTGTTATGGAGTGTACTGTAAATGTTTTGGCACATGCTATTGTGCGCTGACTGACATTTTCATTCTAAAATCTGCTTACAAACGTTTATAACTTTGACTCATGCCAGGCAAGTAATATTTAGCGTTTTGCTGAGTCTTTTCTTACTTTGCCTAACAGTTTTTGATAGATCACCACTATTTAATGGTAAGGAAGTGCCTGGAAGGTCACATGACTTTTAAGTTCTGTGCCATAAGATTATTCAAATTGAACACTACTGGTGCTAAATACTGTTGGGTAGGTTTGGCTAAAAACAGTTAAAAAACAACATTTAGTTTAGAAAAAATTTATTTATAGATTTTTTTTTTGTAATTGCACTCACCGATCACTAATAGGGCTTTTTTTTAATTCTTGGAGGGCTTCATAAGCTTTTTTTTTTGATCACTAGTTGTTCTCACCTGCACTGTGTCTTTCAGTATGGATTTTTAAAGAACAAATCAGCTATATTTCAACTTAGAGTCTGAAAATACCGCTTCCCATTGGATGCGTTAAGTATTGCTGCACAATTATACATAAACATATGTTTAATTTTAAAAGGTAAGTCAACAGTGTAGATATGACTTAAATTACTAATAAAAAGTATAATTACAAACATTTAATATTCAGTTATACTTTCAGAAACTATTTGGAGTCCACTACCAAGTCCACAAGGTTTCAGCACATCACTGCTGAATTTTTTTCCACTAAACTGTATTGCAATATGCACAATCCACAATCTATTCACATGATACTAATTCCCAGACCTTTTCCCTTCACCTCCTATAACAGTGGTGTCAAACTTTGGCCTAGGGGCCAAAATCTGGGCCCACAGTGTAATTATATTTTATACATTTTACTTAAGAAATGAATGGCACAGTGTTTTTAATTTGACCTTTGATTTCACATGGGTTATAGTATAGTGTATCAGTGTTCAAGCTAAACTTACGTTTGTTTCCCTGTAAGAAGGTTCATCATTATATAGATCTGAGAAGGAAAAACTTCCTGAATTGTAGACATTTAAAAAAAAAAATCAAGGTGACTTTGTCCAAGTTTGTTTTCTGGCCCACTCTGTATTTCAGTTTGACACCCTTGTCCTATAATGAGTTTCCCCCTGATGCTTTAAATGAATCATGTTAGTTATATGTAATTAAACATTTTAATTTAGTAATTGCACTTGCATCTAAAAAAGAGGTGCAGTATTGTGATCTCAGTGTTTTTTTGGGAAAGCTCCCTAAGAAAATGAAGATTCTGTATTGTTTGCACCAAAAGCATAACTTGGCCTTTATATTGTCCAAAAGAGCATTATGTATAATGATTCTGCAGGCAGATTCTGATTATTAGTGAATTATTGTGCTCAAAAACTTGCACTTCCCAAATTCACTACGATGAAGCCAGAGAAGTTCTCTGTAGACACCAGAACTTTTATATATAGCATTTGCTTTGTGATGCTATGCGCCTTCAGTATTAGAATAAAAGCATTAACTCATCATTGAATACTTGTATACAACATATTGTCTGATTATGCTTTTTCTTTAAACATTGAGTAACATTTACAATTATTAAACGTGTTTTCAATTTTGGATGGGACACGTGGTATAATTGTCAAGCAATTAGTTTCAAATATGAGTGACACATCATGACTAATTCCAATTAGTAATAATAAGGTGTGGGCCTAGTCATAGCTTATTTTTCTCTAAGAGGGCCTCTTCTTTACATGCACGTCCTTAATTTAGTTCCTATTTAGGTGTATAATTAGGCTTGAATGGACAAGCAAAGAGAATATGAAATTAGTACAGTAATCCACAGACACCATTTAGAATTTTATACTGTCCAATGCACAATAGTACCTGAATGGCTCATTTGAGTAATACACTTTGTTCATTCTACTGCTATGAAGTGTCGGGCATAAAGATGATCGAAATCAAACATATTCTTGAAATTTAAGTAAATGTTATGATTTTGTCAAAAATTTTGACAAAATGCTATGGAGTGTAGTTTTTGGTGGTTTGTAAAGGTTCCTGACGGTAACTCTGCTACTACCCTAGAACGTGCCTATTATGTTCGATGTCCTTTTGTCTTAACGGAAAAAGCTAGTTTCTACTTTTAGAATGAAATTGGTCATTTTGCATGTTAACTTGGGTCTGCCTTGTGCGTTATTGTATTTGTTCTGGTATTTGTGTGTTCAAGCACTTACAGAAAATCAATGCACTGCCCAGTGTAGAATTTTGGCTTAAATAAATCTCTACTGAAAGGAATACACTGGCTGCCATTGGAAATATCTTTAAATGCCTTAAAATCTCAGAATGTGGTTACTAATGTCCATACTTGTTCCAGCTCTGAGACATAAATGTTACAGCCACTGGATAATCATGAAGCCTAATTGAGGGGGTTGATTGCTTTAATAAGTGATTTTTTTTCCGCTATAGGTGTGCGCGAGAGCCCTTTATACACACTGAATTGTATACTGGCAACACATACATAATGCTATGTTTCCACTATATGTTGGGATTCTGACATAGCACATAGACCTTACCTGCTTGGCGGATGCTGTATTTAGACATCCGCAGATGCAGAGGCTCAACGTACTCGACTACATTCAGCTTTGCATAGGCGGAACGGCTCGGCGCAGTGAAGACACAGCATCTCCCCAGAAGGTAAGTAAATGTGCTCCATTGGGACCCCCCCCCCCAAGCAATACGCTTAGCGGAGGAGGTTCCAACGTAGGTGGAGACATAGCCTAAGTGTTACCACAGGTGCGTTGCACAGTATGTATTATGGGAAGTCTTTCTAACACAAGTATACTAGAAATCATCATGCTAGCGCATCAAAAACACATGCAGCAGTGCTATGTGTGAAAGAGCACTACATCAATGGAAAAAGTATGCTGGTTGTCTAAAATAAAGTTTGTCTCCTGTTTCATCAAAGATAGAAACATTGTTAAAGCACATTATAAGCAACCAGATACATAGTAAATAACAATAGATAAAATGAGCTTTACTCTAAAGCCCCCAATACACATTAAGATCACTCCACACAATTTTCATTAGACCTACCAACTATGTAGGGCCGGGTCCTCCCTGATAGAATACATAGTGATTGGAAGTTTTAGAAAGGTCCTCATATTACATGGTTTTGGAGGAACAAAAGTTGATTGTACAGAAATTGTATGGTAAGATTGTAAGGTGTATGGGGGGCCTTAACCCAGTATATGTTTTTACTGTGTCCCCTAGGTACCAAAAGGTTTTCTTAACATCTCCCACACCCATAGTTTTTTCTAAAATGTTGCTGTTCTGATAGCAGCTAATGGCAAAGGCTTGTTCACATTTAGTAAGCACCACCTTACCTTTAATGTTTTTTTTTCAAATGTATACAGTTTAAAGCAATAGTGCCACCCCCCCCCCCCCCCCCCCCCCCCCCCCCCTGGATCAAGCAGACTGAGGGTGTGTCATATTCTTTGTAATTATTGCTATGCTCTTTTGGAAACCATCATATGACTATGGTCATGCTTAGAAAACCATTTGACCAAAAGTGTTCGCCATGCAAATGTAAAGGAGTCCTCAGGTTCACAATGCTTAACATGCATTGCCCAACACACTTAAAAAACAGGTAGGTGTGAAGCAGCTGTAGAGTGTACATGCTACTCAGAATTCCACAACTAGGTGCAACATGACACATACAGCATTAGCATGATTTATGTGTATCATTCGAGTAGGTCTTAATTCTGATTGAGCATTCTTTTCTTATCTGTTGTATGGCCACCTTGTCTGTTCTAGTTACTCCTTTAGAGAGATGTCCTATGAAGAACAAATGCATTGTTAGGAATATATTCCAGAGTTAACAAAATCCATATTTGACACTGTCTTGAGTTGGTGTTTCCTTTGGAAGATTTCCCCACTACTCTTGTTTTTGTGGTTTTGTTTTTGCTCCTATTTTCATTGTGTTTCTTAAGCTTTAAAAAACTAACTTAAATGGCAAACTGAGGACCAGTGTTCCCAAATGCAGTACACAGGCCTTTTAAATGCAACAAAAATGAAACATATTGACACATACTGGGTGGGTAAACTTTTTACTTGGGCCACAATGGGTTTTGAAATGTGACATAGGGGGCCTGCAAGGCCTGGTGTTCTTAGTCCTTATAGCTAGGACAGGATATTTAAAAAAAGAAATCAAAAATTAATAAATAGAAGTTTTTGATAGAAAAGCTTATACATTCTGTTGCAGCAAACTATGGCCTCTAGGAAACAATTATCCTCTAGGTGTTATCTTCACTTATTGCAGGGAATGAGGGTAGCCAGAGAGTCTTGACACCAAGGTGACAAAGGGCCAAATTAAAAGACTAAAGGGCCTGTTTTGGCCCCCAGGCCTTAGTTTGCCAACATCTGTACTAGTTCTTAGATGAGATGGCTGCATTAGTTTTCTTTTTTTATTCTTGGGTTAAGCTTTCTTTTAAGCACAGATGGAGGGACATATTTTATATGTGTCATATACTGGTGGTATGTTTTTGGTGCCAACAGATCCTTACCAACACTGTGCTCAAAGGCATGTAAACTGATGTATCGCCCTTTAGAATTATCATTTATTTTCAAGCACTTCTACTATTAACATATAAACGAACACAAGCATATTATCCCAAAAAAAATATTTTATTTATTTTATAAAAAAAAGACTTAGAAAACATATATGCCATTCATTCTTCAAGTTGACTTGAAAGCTGCATGCAGCTTCACGCACTTTTGCTCCACACACGCAACATATATAAAAATATAGAAATTTACAATATATTCACATACTTTACAGAATTATTATATAAAAAAAACAAGGCACAGAGGGATTTTATGCAGAGACTGCTGAAAATGTATAAGACATTTTCTTTGTGCACTTCAATATCTACAACTTAACCCCCCATATACCCTTATTTTTGCACTTGCTCCCAATAAAAAGAAATATGCAACATATCAAAAGTTTTTGCTGTGCAGAAAAGGAAAAGAAATGTTTGTTTTCTTAAGACATGAGTTCTTTAAGGCAGGCCTTTTAATTAGGCCTCGGCTTTTGGGTTGAATCATTTGCTCTGAAGTCTTATAAAAGTTCAATGGCATAAAAAAAGTAGTTGGAATATAAAACAGTTGTTGCCAAAAAGGCACCTGAGATTCTGAAGAATGATTTTGGCACTGTGAAGGAAAATACTATCCGGCTGAAATGGTTTAGGCAAGAATGTGATGTGTGTAGTCATTAAAACCTGAAGGCCTTTTGTTCCAATGCTGAGAGCTGGTGTCCATCTTTCAGAAATCCATGTTTGGTCTGATTCTTTGGTAGAGGTAAAATACCTTAGGATTGTCCCCAGGCGGTGTAGAAGGAACCCTGAATAAGCTTGTCAAGTCCTGACTGATGTGTCAGCGTACTCATGTGTGCAGCGTCAGTGTGCTACACAGCAGCCGGACTCCTCGTGCTTGTGCAGTAATGACATTCTGGAAAAAGTTTTGGAACAACTTTTACACTGATATTTCTTCACATCTGAATGGGTTTGCAAATGGGCTCTTAAGTTCGACCTGTCTGCGAAAGCTCTGTTACAATGTGGACAGGAGAAGGGCTTTTCACCTGCAGGAAAGAAAGAGATTGTATTTATTAAAAGGTTTATCAGAAAATAAAATGTATCCATTCTTAGCAAAGACATGGGATGGATTTAATATAAAAAATGGAAATAGCTGGAAAGTAACAACATGAGTAATGCAATGGAGATGTGAGGGTGCAATAAACTATACACTGCAGGCAGTCTACTTTTTCAGAGTTCTAGATGATTGCTCGGTCTTTAGCTCCAGATACATGTTACAATCTAATCATACAATCTCTATACAATCTATACCTAAAGTCAGTTTGTATCTAACCATATTTATAAAGTGAGTTGTACAATCAGATTGCAATGTGTATGGTGCTCCATCAAGTTTCAAATTAAAAACTTTTCTTTACAAAACTGTGCAGATTAAGAACCCAATGTTCGGTATCTAAATGCAACCAATGAAACTAGCAGATTTGACATCCATCCAATATTAACAGATGTCTCAAACATGCAACAGTTGCAGTATCACACACTATTAACAGAGTGACTGTAGATTCATTGAGGATTTAGCATACATACATACATACAGACATTGGATAGGTTTATAAAAAGAAAAGTGGGGCTACTATTCTTAATAAGGAGTCAGATTTATCATTGACAATATATAACAGATACAGACTATATATATGTCATAGTCTGTATCTGTGTGTTGTGGTGCATCTCCACTGATTTATTGTACAGTGCTGCAATATGTTGGTGGTATATAAATACAAGATAATAATAATATGTATAAAACATGTTGCTTTCAAGTAAGGATGAAACTGATGAATGCATGGACAACTTATGATGCACAATGACCTAACGTTACTGAGCGTAGAAGGTTACCTGTGTGAGTCCTGATGTGTCCTTGTAATAACCAGGGTCTGGAAAAAGCCTTTCCGCAGATCTTGCACACGCAGGGCAATGTATGGGTCCTGATGTGCATCTTTAGTGCCCCCAGGCTCACATACTCCTTTTCACAGTATTTGCAGCTGAATGATTTCCTAGACTGAGCATCACAGTGCAGCTGCTTGTGCTTGGCCAGCCCGGAGAAGGTGGAGTAGGTCTTACTGCAGAGGCTGCACTGGAACTTCTCCGCTTCTATGGCATGGGGATCCGATAACTTGGACTGGATCCTCTCCTCCTCATCACTGATGGGGCTCTCTGAGCCGCTGTGGTCCTTAGAGGAGCCGTCCGATTGGGGAGGAGGACTGACACGTCCCAGAGATGGAGGGTATCCTGACAAGGGTGACAATGGAGGAGGGAGCAGGCTGGTCCATACTGTGATGGGGCTGTAGGCGACTGTGCTGAGGAGGTCTGCTTGGGGGATCACCGACACCGGATATCTTTCATATATGAATGGGGAGATGATCACTGCAGGGGGAAAAAGAATAAGTACAACACATGAGTACATCAACTTTAAGAAATAGATGAATACATACATTCACCTTAATAAATAAAAGAAGAACAACACATGGGTATTCCAAACTTTATAAATAGAAGAATAAACACACAAGCACATTCACCAGAAGTACACCATGAGTACATTCATTCTAATAAATAGAAGAATAAGTATAACACATGAGCACTTCAACCATAATACATCGAAGAATAAGTACAATGCACAAGCACGTTCACCAGAAGTACAACACATGAGTACATTCATTCTAATTAATAGAAGAATACATACAACACATGAGTACATTCATTAAAATGCATAGAAGAATAAGTACAACACACAAGCACATTCACCTTGATATATATAATTCTTTTTATAACTTATGTAAAGTTTTTAAGTAAGAGTTTAATGGCAATCACATGCCTTGGGTTTGGTGACTGGAGTCTACACTCAGAAACTTCTTCACAAACACCATACAAAGTCATTGAGATGAATCAGAAAAGTTTGCTCCTATGTATGAATGAAAGCAGAGTGTTCGGCAGTGGCAGGGTTAATCCACAAGAGGTTCTGAGTCAGTTACCTGTGTGGCTGTCCAGCTCCCCATAGTTGGGTTTTTTGGAGGAGTTGAAATGTTTCTTGACCAGGAAAGATCGCGGCATGTTTAGATGTGAGAGTTTGGGAGGAAAGTAACGGTTTCCAGCAAGAGCTGCTCCCTATAGCATTGTCTGAGTCCATACACCCGAGTCACGGAGGAAAAGTGCTGTAAATAGTTACTGGTCAAGTGCAGGAGGGGCGGGGCCTCGCAGACTCCTCCAATCATTCCCCAAATAAGTGGGAGGTATTTCACACAGCCAGCGTGCTGCCTGGGGAGGGAGGGAGCCAATCACAGCGAGGACAAGTTGTCTCATATTTCAGCTATGGAGGGAGGAAGGCTCGGCGTGTCTCATCAGGCTGTCAGTGCTGTGACAGTGCACGAGGGATGGACATCGGTGTCACCACCGTGTCTGATGGTCCAACTTCTCTCACATGCATGGGTTTATAAATCAGAAATGATTTGCAGACACAGGGAAGTTTCTTTGTAGTTGTGGTGACTAGTAACAGTTTTATTTGTAAACATTGGAAATGTGAATGTATTTATTTTTATACATTGTAAGTGCAAATAAAAATTCTTTCGGCTGAGCTGGGGCACGTTATTTTGTTTTACAGCTTTGCACCCTTTTATAACTTCGACCCAAATTTCCTGTATGAGGAGCTCCCTCCCGTCTATGTGGGATCCTTTCCTGGACTAGTCTCAGGAGTATTTGGGGGAATAACTTGCTGCTCCTATGTGTGGGAAACTTCAGCTGCAGTGCGATTTCTGACCGGATAACAGACGCACTATGTTCTATGGAAACCTATTCACCTTGCGTTAACCCAACGCAGCAGGGCTAGGGTTAACGCAAGGTGAATAGGTTTCCATAGAACATAGTGCGTCTGTTACCGGTCAGAAATCACACAGCAAATGCGGCTAATGTGGTAGAGCCTTGCTTGTGCACACAGCAGTGACTACATACAGGCACAATAGCTACAGACCCCCACACATCTTACAATCTTATCATACAATTTCTGTACAATCAACTTTCTACCCAAATATGAGAACTTTTCCAAACTTATCAGGGACAATCCCACGGAAAAGCATGTGTTTGTCTGTCCGGTTCTCACTGCCTTTTTTTTTCTTTCATTCCATTGAAAGTATTTTTTTTCGTGTCCTCACTGCAGCGCAACCAATCCGCAGCAGTGGAGTCTAGCTTATTGGGTAATGGGAGCGGTTTGGCCACGGCTAAAAAAAACACGCTGCATCCACCCCAAAACTGCCTTATCCTTAGTGGAGCATTACCCTATGTGCAGAGAAACTCGCTAAAGCCATACAAGTGTAAGTTCCTGTATTGTAAAATTTTACATAAAGCTTTAAAGATGCAGAACACAACAATCGGTTACGTAAGCATAGCCCTCAGATACAGTAAGGGTCCCCACACATGTTTTGAGCCGAGGACAATTTTGCTGCTGATGGATGTGCGTGCATCGGTCAGCGGCAAAACTGGGCGTGGATCTTGGGTGCCCACATGGGGCGCCAGAGAGCAGATATGTCCATAAATTTCTGGCTGATGCAATTAGTTTGAATGGGGACCGGCATCCCCATGCAAACTAACCGCCAGCACACGAGTGGGCTCTCCACGTTGCTCTCCACAGCTCATCTGTTGGTCCCCACTTGTTACTTGTTACCTTTACCATGCTCTACCCCACTGATACAATCAGCCATTCGCAGAAAAAATTAAATCTCAGTGTAAACTTTAAGTTGCTGCAATTATAGCTGGCACGGGTTTATGACAGCACTGATTTACCCTGCTTTACGCGGGCACTTGTTTCTCCATACCTAGACATATTTCTGCAGATTTGAACTGAAATAGCTTTCTTTGATTTTTCTGCACACTGTGAGTTTTTAGTTTCTTTTCAGTACAATGTCCAGCATCACCTAGTCCTTTCCTTCCCAGTCCTTTCATCCCTGTAAGGCTCAGCACTAGATGTGGGCTATACCTGAGAACCTTAGATCACATACAGATCAAGGCAGAACAGGACTCTAGGCAATGTAGCAGCTTTGTGCCCCCCATTGCTTTAATTGCCATTGAAAAGGCCTGCAACTGGCACACTGAGGGAGCATGAATTCTACACCGGCGCCCTCAGGACATCTGTCAGACCCTATGCTCCTGCCTAGGTTGCCTTGTGGATAATATAGGAATGTTTCAGATTCTGCAGACTGACAGCCTTTAAAACGTTTATCCATTAAAGAGAATTTGTCTTTGTCACTGTTTTCACTATTGTCATCACTAGAGATGGTCAAATTTGTTTTCAAATATTCAACCATTTCGACCATTTCAAGTTGATTGCAAAGCCCTTGAGCATGGCATCATCATCAAACTTGCTGGAGATGTAGAGAAGGATTGGGGGGTATACTACAAAAAAAACTATTGATCTAACTCAAATAGTCAAATCAAGTCAAAATTTTCGAAATTTCAAATAGCCAATATTCGTTGAATGTATTTGCAATTCGAATATTTGAGCTCAACACTATTTAGCAATAGCTGTGATGCTTCTAGTGAACTTGGCTACCCCTGTTAAATGGTCGTATGACCCCCAAGGGGGTCCTGACCCACAGGTTGAGTACCACTGGCATAGAGCTCTTATTTGTCTTCATTTCTGTGTTTGGATCTTTGTACAGCAATCCCCATGGCAGACAAGGACTAAGATAAATGTTTCATTATCCTACATGCAATACTGTGTAATGTTCTAATATTATGTAAGGACAGTAAGGCCCCCAAACACCTAGATTTAGATTTCTTTGTCAGATTTCCTTTAGATCTTCTTTTGTTTTACCCAAACCATGTAATATGAGGGACCAAAACAATCAAGTCTACCTGTGTTCAATCGCAGAAGACCCTATATTACATAATTGTTGGTAGATCTAAAGGATATCTGACAGAGAGATCTAAAGGTGTATAGACAGCTTTAAAGATCATTACTTAAGCTAGGAACACACGGCTCGATTTAAGCATACAATCGATGTAAGATTAGATGAAGAACCTCGATTTTGGTATTTTATCAATTGTACCATGTGCGCTATAGGGTCATACAATCATAGTACAATATCGATGTAGAAAACATTGATTAGTGACTAAAATCGTCGATGCCATTGATGCCCTACAAACAGTAAACTATCACTTCATCGAATACAATTGGACGATGAAAATGAAAAAGTAGTACGATCATGGTACAATTCGACAATAATTTTCCAACTAGTCCGATCACTTTTCAATCGATGTAAAGCTCTTCATTGAACTAAAATCGTTGATTGTACCATGTGTCCGCGCTACGATTTTGGTACAATCGATGTAAATTTTCATTGATTTACATCGATTGTACGCTTAAATCGAGCCGTGTGTTCCTAGCTTTAATCATGCTATAACCTTTTCTATAGCTACTGTCCACATTCCTTTAGTTCAAGTACATCTCCTTCTGCTATGATAAAACATTCCATGTCAGAGCCGTCCTTCAAGGCCATTTCCAGTCTCTCAATGCCTAACTGATCTGCAGTAATTTGCTGAAAGAAGAGCGAAGGCAGGTAAGCTTCACAAAGACCACCCCAGCCTTCTCTGCGACAGGTGTTGGAATGATAACATGAAAGGCAACACTCAAGCAATCTGTCAGGACTTGCTCAGGTATAGTTTACTGTCAGGCCGCATAACTTCTTAATCTGGGAAAAACCAAAGCAAGTGCAAAAGAAAAATGTGATCCATTTTCCTAGGTGAACTCATGCGACTGCTGTTGCAATTACCGGATTTTAACCAAGTAGGCTGGAAATGATACTCTTAATGCATTGTTTGTGCTTTTTTGATCCAGCGTAGGCTCAACTAGGAAAGAAGAATAGAGACGTATTAAAGTGTGGCAGAGCATTGGTAATGA
Organism: Ptychadena robeensis; assembly: GCA_036250615.1. NCBI lineage: Eukaryota > Metazoa > Chordata > Amphibia > Anura > Ptychadenidae > Ptychadena > Ptychadena robeensis. The sequence continues at coordinate 39,141,960 of CM070036.1, read as the reverse complement.
CTGAGGTGTCTAAACTGCTGCGTAATGTGTTAAAAGGTTTATCAATTCTCCATCTGTGTTCCCAAAACAATGATTGAATAGGACCAAGGGTAAGTTCAAAGAGAGACACTCCTTGTTGTAAAGGGAGTTTGTACAGCACTGAAAGGCTTCTTCTTCCTAATAAGTAGGCTTCGATGTGTCAGTATATGAATTTTTAAATGACAAATGCCTTTTAAGGAAAATTTATAGAGAATATTTTACAATTCTAGAAACCAATTCTCTGTAATTGCCTTATTCATTTGTTAGCTTGAAAGCTCATTTTACCATTCTTTATTGAACTCACTCAATTTTGTTAATCTTTTCGTAGAAAATAGCTCACATCCACATACAGTTGCATCCCGTTTTGGATTACTTGGAGTTTTACATGAATTGGTCATTAAAATGTGCTCTGATCTTCATCTAAGTCACACCAATATAAAAACACAGTCTGCTTAAACTAATACTACACAAACATTATATGTTTTCATGTTTTTATTGAACATAAACATTCACAGAGCAGGGTGGAAAAAGTATGTGAACCTTTAGACATAATAACTGGTTGACCCTCCTTTGGCAGCAATAACCTCAACCAAATGTTTCCTGTAGTTGCAGATCAGACCTGAACAATGATCTGGAGTAATTTTGGACCACTCCTCGTCACAAAACTTTCAGTGTAGCAATATTCTTGGGACGTCTTTTGTGAATCGCTCTCTTAAGGTCATGCCACAGCATTTCAGTCGGGTTGAGATCAGGACTCTGACTGGGTCCACATACTTTTTCTTGCAACTGTATTTTTCCAGAAAATGGATAACATGGAAAAAAGAATGAAATATATCAATGACAGCCACCCAGTAGAAGAAATTGGTTTGCTAGGATAAGTTAGATGGGAGGAACAAGGTTTGAATGAGATTAGTCTATTATCAGAAGAGGCGGGATCAAAAAAGGTATTAAAGTGGATGTATACTCAAAATCAAAAAAATACCTTGCTTGGTATGATGGTGGTGTAGCACCCCACAATCCCCAGAAAATAATCTAACCTGCTGTTGCCTGGAATCGTATGAGAGATTCCATATTTATCTGCCAGGCTACAAGAGATCAACTCCGGGTGCAATATTGTGAGCGGCCACTGGGCGATGTTTATAATGGTTTTCTATTGAAAAATACTTCAATTCAGTTTAATGGACAGCCAAGATTAGGGGTTTACCTGTCTATCTCTGCAATGAGTTCCGGGGAGTGCCGCCGCATAAGACAGGCAAAGAGGAGGGGCTGCGAGGGATCTTCTTAAATTGCTCCCACTTCTAGTGCCATTCATGAAATGATCAATCTAGTGGTAGGTCCGCTTTAATAAAGAGCATTCAGGGAAAGACTACCTGATATCATCACATGTGACAATGTTCTATTCATGGGCATAGAATAAGGTAAGGCTAAAGTTCAACTTGAATTAATTAATGAATGATGTAATTACCTGTCATGTATTAGAAAATGTTAATAATTGTTTAAAATCGCTGTGTACTGTGTGGAAGAAAGATAAGTACTCATCATTGGAAAATTGGCAGGATAACCATAACACCATGTAGGTGTTTATTGGTCTGGCTTTCTTTCACCCTGCTAATGAATCAGACATTTTGGCAGAAGCGCCAGATTACCGGACCATGCAGATTTGGCTGGACGTGTGCATGACTAAATCTGTTTGGTTAGCATTGAGTTGCCCAGGTTCAGCCTGAATTTTTATGGTGCTTTGTGACGCATAAGCTAATGTCTCTTTCTATGATCTTGTTTAAAAAAACGAGATAGCTACACCACTGAGTACAGTAAGCTCAGCCACCTCTTACTTAATTTGGGAATAGGCAACTTTGCCCAATTCTGGGTCCAGCATCTGAAATCCCTAAAGCAGGACTGATCATCCTGTTCAAGGCATGTTCTGGTAGGTGTTATTGCTTTTTACCACACTGCAATGCTCTGGAATTCGCTCTGGAATCCAATGTGCCCACCTTGAACGATTAACCCAAAAAGGTCAAAATCTAACAAAATACAGATCGAACAGGAATCCAACAAGTCAGTATTTTCCTGTTTGATCCCCATTACCCCATTAAGAATCAGCCAGAGATTGATTCCCCAAGGTGGTGCGCATGGATTTCCCAAACGTTCTTTCACCGTATGGTAATGTAACCATGTTACGATCGATAGTTCAATAATTGAAGGGAAATCTAGACATACACAACAATGATTTAAACTCTCAGGACTTTCCTTGGCTGAGTTAACCATCTCTTGTCATTGTGATCCCTATCACCATATACTCCTAGTATCCTGTGATGTCTTTTCCGAAGACTGTCCAGTATATTTGGTGGTCAGGTAATCCTGAATAGTGATGAGCGGCATAGGCAATATTCAAATTGAATGGTATGTGGTATTTATTTTCGAATTGCGAATATATAATCACTTCTCAATGCATTATATTGCGAAAATTCCACAATGTGAATATCCACCATCATATTCTCTCATTTTAGAATAGCGGATATTCGGGGAATATATTCACAGTTCAAACTCAACGCTAATCCTGAAGGCCGGTCTATCATTTGCCTGGGTAGGCCAAGAGCTGTAAAAGAAAGCAGACTAAAGAAATGTTTAAGGAAAAGATGGAAGGACGGAAGAGATGAAAAACCAAATATAAATACACAAATTTAAAGACTAGTGATATCATCATTAAAATAGTGATGTACCCAAAGATGCAGAATAAAGGAAGACTAAGGAGACTACCGGTAATTTGAAAAAAAAAACAGAAGGACCAAATCCCTGTAGAACTTCCTGTGATATATAGTAATTATAGAACCTTCCCAAAGAGAACATAAATCATTAGACCAAGTAATATAATGGTTAAAAACCATTTAGCAAAAGATTAAAAAAAACAAAAGGTAAACGTATACTGTTGTAAACAAGCACAATCAATGTAAAACATTGGCAACAAACTCTGATGTACAGAAATCTATGTTTTCTTACATATTATAAAATGCTTTCAATGTATGGTTGTCTAATTTATTCATTTCCTATTACATATGCTATGGTCAGAACACCATATTTCCATATTGTTTTAAGAATACCGTATTTTTTGGAAGTGCCTGCGTCTTATGGTCGGAATGCTTGTTGCGTTTTGGCTCCCCGCCAGCTCTCCCGGCAAGGAGATGAGCTGTCAAATGTGAAATCCGCCCATGGTTGGATCTCCCATTTAAACTGTATAATTGCTTATGTCAACAGATCTCAGAGCCCTGCTGGTATAAGCAATGAAGAGAGAGAGATAGATGAACTGTCACCTATCTCTCTCTCCGTGTCCGAGGAAACTGCACTGCTGCTTCCACGGACACAGGCAGCCAGGGAGGAGAGGGAGAGCAGAGGACAGGGCAGCCTCTTCCCCCCCTCCTTCCGATCAGTGAAGAGGTGATGTAATGTGCTGCTAGTGACATCTACTGGCCGAATCTGATATTACATTGATTTAATATTGCATTAACCCAATTCATGTGAACACTTTTATATATGAAATATTTTTTGCCTGGTTTTCCTGCTTTTAAAAACTGGGTGCGTCTTATGGTCTGGTGCGCCGTATAGTCTGAAAAATTTGGTAATTCTTGAAAGACAAGATTATTCTGCCCTTCCAAGTATCATAAGCAATCCCAATATTTTTGAATGAAGGTCATCATTCTCAGACTGGCATAACTTTTTATACCCTAATAATGATGCATTGAAAAATTTATTAAACATAACACAGCATTTATAAACATGACTTTATAGGAAATAGTTTTATTCCAAAGTACATGAAGTTTCAGATTAGGAAATTAACCAAAAAGGACTTACAGTTTTTTATTGTTGGGGGTTGTATCTCACAAAAACATCATAAACATCAATATTATAAGTAGTAAAGTTTGGATGAGTATGATTGGGAAAGTCATGACTTTCATGTCATGATAACACTGTCAAAAGTCATAACAACAGTCATGGTTTGAGATGGTTTCGTTGTAGGTGTTCGCCCAATGTGAGGGTCCAACATAAAAAAGGGGGAGAAAGAAGGATAAAAAAAGACAATTAGCAGGGGGGAAAGAACTGTAAGAGCCCATTTAACCCATCAAAATAACAAAAGTCATGACTTTTGTCATGATAACATTTTACTTCCTTTTAGATATGACTACACTAGGAATAAAAATTTTCATCTTTTGAAAACTGGTTTGTTTTTTTCACTTGGGTATAATCACACTTAAAATAGTCAAATTTATTTATTTACCAGCTTTTCAGATACTATAGAGATCTGGGAAGAATCATTAAAGCTTATATACAGTACAGACCCCATATATAGCACATCACGGAACGGATTATGTTGGGGATGGGGAACAATTACCACGCGTCTTTACACAACTTCACTGTAAAGCTTAAAGCTAAGCAAACTTACAAAGAGAGTGGTATTGCCTTATGCCTAAAGCTGGCCATAGACACTTTGGTTTTTCATATGATTTTTGAATGTTCGAACATCAGGATCGATCGTTCATAAATTGATGTATGTTTAAAGTATGCATTATGGTATTACCATAATGTGGAGTGGGGCTAACAGATAGTCTATGTCTCCACCGCATTGTGTGCTCTGTCGGAACCCCTACGTTAAAAACGGGGGTCCTGATGGAGCACATACACATTATCTGCCCAGCGGATCCTCTGTTCACATGGCGTTGAGCCGATCTGCTGATGCAGGAGTTAACACAGTGCAGTACATTGACCCCATACATCGGCAGGTGTGTGCACAGAGAATCCACTGGGCAGGTAATGTGTATGTGCTCCGTCGGAGCACACACAACGCAGTGGAGACACAGCCATAAACTCAACCAAAACTCATTTTATGGATATGGAAGAAAAAGTTCCTATCCACTCCAATAACAATACTCCCATGCCATCATTCATGGCTAGGCTTCTTTACACTGGCTACTTTTCTGTGTACCCAACTACATTTGGGCCTTACACCAAATTCTGTAGGGATCATTTTATCGGTCACAGTAGATGTGCAGATCCAGGAAGCCAGGAATCTTGTGTGATAAAGGTAAGTTTTCCTGTGATTTAGTTTAGACCATGTGTATCCAAGTCAATATGTCAAGTTTTCATCTATCTCAGTGGTTCGGGTTGGGACGCCCTTTGGGGGGCAAACAGTCAGTCAACAGGGGTCGCCGCGTTCACTGAAAGCATCAGAGTTGTTTCTACCAAACTGCAGTGCCGATGCTCACAAGTGCAATAAGAAGTTAGGAGAGAGAGAACTGCATTACTCGGCCTCCTAACTTCCTACCCTGCCTATTATATGAACAAGCGGGGCACAAGTTGGTTCATTACACTTGCCTGACTCTGCACCGACAGGTAACACTTCCTGTATTTGGAACGTCACTTCCTGGGTCGTGGATCTAAAAAGGCTGAGAACAACTGATCTATGTCAAATAAAGCCATCTCCGAAAATGTAATGTAATAAAATAATAATTGAGGTTCAGGTGGTTTTTATGCATCACTTCTAATATGAAAAAAAATGCATCACTTCTTCATATATTCTTGTTTACAATTTGTAAAAACATAAACCTGTCTGTACATTACTGACTTGTTTGTGTAATTGGCACTAGCACCACACAGGGTGTGCTCCCTATCTGTCTGTATCTTGACAAGCGCAGCAACGTGATAACATTCTCACTTTGAAGGGAATTCCACTGGGAGATCTTGTGAAGATATATGTAAGCCTTTTGCAATCTAGAAGGCAATCTTTACAACCTTCTTGCAATGTAGATGCCTTATTTTACGCAAGAAAAGAACTAAAGACAGAAATAGAGCATATTAATCAAATTATCTGAAGTAAGAATTCCGTATGACAGTCTGCTTTGGCATCTAATGGTATTATTTATATATCTTTTTATTTATCCATACCGATCTATTGGTCTATATTCTCTCTAGCATAGGGGATGGTCAACTTTTACCTAACGTATTTTTCAGACTATAAGATGCACCCAGTTATTAGAGCAGGAAAACGAAAGGGGAAGGGAGGGGGCTGGCAGTGTCTCACTCTGGTCTCCCCTCTGCTGCTGTGTGTTTGAGCAAGCTGACAGCGAGTGGTTATATCTGCAGGGCTCTGCAAAAATAGCCAATACAGTTCAGTCTGTGTGCAGATCTCCCATCTGCCGGAAGCCAAGTTGCGATCAAATGGGCGCAGGTGGCCGCATATTCAGATCATAAGACACACTCCCCCTCCCCCCCACCCCGAATTGGAGGGAAGGGAAGTGTGTCTTATAGTCCAAACATTTTTTCATTTCCCTCAATAATGTGAAGACCTTGTCAGGTTTGTCAAACTAGGCTAAGAGTACTGAAACATCATGTGTTGACCCAATCATGAATACATGCATTAACCATTTAGGGGTTTGACTCAAAGTTCCTCTAGCCCTACTGCTGTTGGACTGGGGGTTCAAACTCTGCAACACTATCTGCATGAGAATTTCACTTTAGCTTCTGTATGTTTTTCTATCACAATCTAAAAGCATTTTGGTAAGTTCATTGACTTCTTCTCAGAACTGGTCCTCCTATGACTGTGGTAAGGATTGTAAGCCACTGCTGGGAACAAGGATAGAAGTCAGCTATCCCATGTACTCTGTAAATTGCACCTAGAAGCGCATCTAAACTCACCAGATAAACTCTTGTCCATAGCTGGCCGACCCCCTATTATTGGGTCAATCTGTAAATAAAAAATAAAAAGTCCTTACCTGTAAGGAGATATTTGTGTATTTTTTTAATATCGCTCCTCCTCTCTCTGTCTCCCTCTGAACAACACAGAAGCAGTAACGATGTGTCAGATAAGACATTCTAACCTTCTAAGAAGATTAACCTTCTGAGCGTTCTCCCCGAATTAACTCGGGCTGAGTTTCATGCATCATGAAACTCAACCCCAGTTAGCCGGAGGAACGCCCGAGGTCTCGCCGTCTTCTGACGGCGGTCGGGAGCATCGGCATGTATGCCGATGCTTCCGGTGACGCCCCCGATCGCGTCACCGGTGACGCAAAGGGGGCGGGGGTAGGCGGCGCCATAGACCTCCATGTAAATGGAGGGGTGTCGCCTTTCTCCAGCATAAGTCCGGCGTCTCCAGTGACGCCGGGCTTATGTAAACAACCTTCAGCTGAGCAGGCAATTGCGGCGGAGCACACTGTGGTCCGCCGCGATTGCCCGTGGCATGGTTTTGAAAAAACCCTCAAAACCATGAAACGCTCAGAGGGTTAAGGGAGGAATACATGGGTAGATTTTTCCCAGATTTCTGCACAGGCGAGCGCCATGGGCATTCACTGCACTGTGCTGGGCAATCTGGGAAAAAATCGACCCGGGTATGCTGCTTTCTGAGCGAGATCAATAGATCTGGCTCGGCCGAACAGGTTACCAACATGTTGGTAAACCTTGTTCGATAGCCTATACTTCCCCATTCATAGTATAGACCGGCTGACAGCTGGCTCCCGAAATCGAGGAAGCCGGGCAGTAGCGTGATGTCATCACGCTACTGCCAAGCTCTCTCTGTCCGCTCAAAAGTCGAGCCGTGTATCCCAGCCTTTAAACCGCAGCTTTTCATGCCTATTTACTTTCACGTTGTGTCCATTAAAAGATATTGTGTCTGGCGGCCCCTGGGGGGCGTTTGTGTTACTGCAGCCTTTACCTGAAAGACCGAAAGCTACACAGAAGATAATATGGCGACTTCTACAGATGACAGCAGGGTAAGTTTGTATTTTTAAGGGTTTTGAGTAACTTTGAGCCATTAGAGGTAAGTAAAATTTTTTTTTTTTGTTTATGTGCGCTTATATTATTTCATCATCAAATTAATACAAAAAAGACATTTAAAGGACGCTATCAGTGTCTATTTGCAGTTCTGTTTATTTGCAGGTGCAGTTTATCTGTGAAAATATAGTAACAATATATATATATATATGTAAATATATATATATATAGTATAATATATCTTTACACTGTTATACACTGGTATATATATATATTTACATTGGTATATATATATAAAATCAAGCATGTAAAAAAGACTGGGAAGCCTGTCCTTGAGGTATATAGAAACACTCACAAGGTGTCAGCAGACCACTTTAATAATTTGTGACCCTTTTGTGTATATTTACATTTGTCTCATACAAAGTATAATAAATGATGGATAGTGCATTGCAGGACATTTGCATACATCAACCAAAAAATAATTTGTATTAGAAGGTGATTAGAACTAGTGGGCATATTGAGCAATCAGTAGGAGCTTTCTCACATCTACAGATGAGTGATTAATATAATATCTACTGCACTGCTGATCTGTTTCATCCACTCCCGTTATGGCGTGAAGGATTTGTATATAACAATCTGCCATTTCATTTTATGTTTTTTTTGTCTTTCACATTTTTTAAATAAAAAAAATACTTGTCTTTTAAAATATTTTGGTCTGACATACTAGTGACGTGGGTGACTATGCCCTACAGCATCATATAGTTGGTACAATAAGGGCATGACTAATGACTTCTCTTCTCAAAAAAACTATTGAGCATTACTAGCCTATCTTTTTTTTATATTCTAAACATGTCTGCTGACAGAATTGGAGGCAATGATGCACAGATTATCACTCCTATGTCATGACTGCATAATACATACCAATTGCATATTTTTACAATTTTATCAGCTATAACCAAACAGCCTGCACAATGTGTCTTCCTTTCAAAGGTTAAATTAAGTTTATACAAGTTTGTGCAGCAACTGGTTCAAAAGATTAGACCCTTCATTTTCCATTTCATGAAGTAGTTCCAGAACCCCTTTATTGGCTAACTGAAATCATTAGAGAAGCTGGCCTCTTTAGGCTTTCCTAATACTGACCACCATAAGGCTATGTTTCCACATGTGCGGCCTCCCGTGTTGTGATTCTAATTGCGTCCATGTAATTGAATGGGGCTCTCCCTTGGGCCGCGATCGGGGGCGATGGGGAGCGGCCGCAGCGCGGCCTTAAAATGCACCTCACCGTGTTTTGGGTCGAGGGCAGTGGCCGTCCGCCCCTGACCGCGGCCATAGACACAAATGCCCGTGGTTAAAAAAACGTGTATTAATAATTGAGAAGCGGTTTTTAACTGCGGCCATTCAGTTGCCACAGGCCGCCGCACATGTGGGAACATGGCCTAAAAGCTGTTCTTAATGATACAACCCCCCTCCCCCCCATTTTTTACTATGTATAAAATTAGGATATTGGCAAGCATAACCCATGTAGGATGGATTCACTATGTCTTTATGTTCTGTATGTTCTTAGTGATAGTAAGTTGCTGCTGTGCTTGTAGGTCTCTGGCCATTGATATACTAATGTCAGGTTATATTATCTTGAGTAGAATGAATGGGAAGATTTTTTTTTTAAGTGTCAAGTGAAGTACATGCATAGAGGTAGAAATGTGTTAAATAAGAAACAAACCTCTGTATGAGATCAATTGAAATTACTCAAGTCAACTTCCTGATAATGACCATAATCCAACCTGCACTCTGCTGACATAAAAACTGCAGCACAAATGTATAATTGTGAACGCTATCTCTGCATAGTATCGAGATAGGGTAAGGTTGAATCAAATACCACCAAAGGAGAAATTGACAGCATCAGTGTATGTAATGACAACTGGATCACCTACCGTAAAAATTACATTTATTCTGTAAAACATAAGTATAACTATACTTTGATATGTTTTCACTAACATGTACTGTAGCACCATCATAAACATGATAATTTACTCATTCAGGAGAATGAGATTATAACAAATGCTGCTCACCATGGAAAAACGTGCATATAAGTTCAACTTGGGAGGAAATTATGATGATGCATACGGCTTACTATGGAAGATGATAGTGACATCATGTATAATGTTCTCCATGGAAGAGAATAGGTCCATCATGTATGGTTCATTATAGAACAGAATGAGGCCACATGGCATTCAATATGGATTGCATTCAATATGGATTGCATGATACTCACCATAAAGAGATCTGGAGCTTAACAGATCATATTGACCATGGATGAGAATAACTGTCATCACTCATGCAGCTTCCAATGCAAGATAATACACCTTTCATGTATAAAGATCATTGTAGAAGATAACAAGACCAATGTTAAGGTTACTGCTTGTAATGAACGCTAAAAGAATCATAATTCTGATCCCCATAAAAAAAATGGATGTAGCTCACCATGGAAGAAAATGGGACCAACGATCTTCATTTGAGCACCGGATATCAGGCTGTATTTCAGAACGTATTAATACTTGTCTGAGGACCAAAAACCGCAGTCCAATTCCAGAATGCAGAAGAGACCATCAAGCTGAATAAGTATATATTGTTCAGTGTTTGTCAGTACATTCTGTTAAATGGGTAATATAGTGTTACTGCAGACATTTCTCATTAAATGCTATTTGGGAGCAATGCAATGGTATCTGCAAGAACGTATTGGTTTATAATGACCTGTCATATCCATTTCTAGGAATTAATTGCCAGCATGGCAGCTAAGAGGGCTCCTAAGGACAGCAAGCTTGTAAGCACACGTATTTTCCTTCAATTGTTCACTATTGCTACATTGTGGTGTGTATTCTTGCCATAGGCACATGTGTGGTATCATCTGCAATATTCTGCCTTGTTCTATCTAGAACATCTTCAGCGATATGAGATAATGTCACTAAATAGATTAATAATAAGACTCAGCTAACTCTTCCATGTTTTTGTTGAGGTTTTCATTTTTTCTGTATGATATGTTTAATAATCCTGAAATGCCCCTGTTACCTGAGCTGACCACTATTGGTGGATTTGCTATGGAGTAGACAATTACAGAGCTCCTGTATAATTTTTTTATTGTTGTAGTTACTGATAATTTTTATTGATAGTTGTAGACACTGTATGCCCCAGGTGCCCAACCTGCGGCCCGGCTCTTTGGGCGTTCCTTGGCGGCCCCCCTTGTTTTTCTACTTGCTGCCCCAGAAACCTAACTGTTTCTGCATAGGGCATAAGTACTCACCTGTCCTCGCTCAGGATCTTCTTCGGGAGGGAAGAGGAGGAGAGGGACTTACTCTGGCTGAGCACATGAAAGCCAATCCGCAACCCAGACAGCCCCTGAACAAGTCCCTCACCTCACCAAGAATATCCCGTTCTAAGAAGATGTGTGCCTATGCTCCCACTATTTCACCAACGATGATATATAACCTTTGATGATATATATGACACAAAATGTGCATTACCATATTACAGTGTCCCCTTATGCTTGAGGTATCATTAAAACATGTTTTGTTATTTAGCTATACCTGTTGTAATTTTTTTATTATAAAATGCTTATACAAGTCAGTATAGATTGAAAATGTTATGTGCGGCCCTTGAGTGATGCAGAGGGCCGCACTTGTGGCCCTCCATATCAACTCAGTTGCCCACCACTGCTGTATGCTATTGTTTTTGGTTGTCACTTCTTTGTTTTAGGGCTGTCAGTCACTGATAACTGCCCCCTTGTTATACTTAAATGGGCGACTGGAGAACTTGACATGTTGCATCCACTTGGTGGTGGTGGTCCCCAGGTAATCGTCCGGTCATAGTGGCACATTACTAGCCACCCGTGTTATTGAACCCTTACACTTTAATCAGGGCTTTGAATAAGGTTGGTCACAATGAGAAGAGTTTACTCATTGTTACACATTGCTTTAGTTCTGTCATTTCATGGTAGCTTTTGCACACCAGTGTAAACCTGGCCATACACGGGATTTGTGCCGGACTGCCATCCCCATCCAATGCAATGGACATTGATCGACAGTCGATCTCTCATCTATCAAGGCAGAATCTCCTCATCTATGGCTACCTTAATGAAATTTACCAATATGTTCGATCATTGCTCAAACTATTTTATGTATAATTTCACTTTTGGTTGATCAATTCACATAAACAATATTTGTTACGTCAATCGCTCCATGTTTACCCACCTTAACACAACCCTCTCCATAGGATGACAATGCTGCTGTGCAAGGTTGGCTATATTTCCCTTCACAGATACTGCAGAGGGAGTCGGTCTATCTAATGACTGGTAGAATGTACTAGATTTCCTTTTTGCTGTTGGGTTCAATAAACCTTTCAGCTCTCAGCTCTTGTAGTACGTTACCCTCTAGTGGCGAGAATGAGCACAATTTCAAAATGTGCCTACACACACCTGACCGAACTGTAAAATATATGCAGAGCACATTACACATTGGACAACTGTATGACAAAGTCACAGAGAACTTTTTGAACTTTAAGATCATGTGATCAAGGTGTTTACAAATTCAAAGGAAATGTTTGGAAACTCGTGATGAAAGTCATTGTTTGCGCAGAATACTTTTCTTGTTTTTAAAAGATCTAGCAGAACATTCTGGGTGCATGTGTCTGACAGCAGCTGTTCATCATCCTCATGTGCTAAATGAGAGAAAAATGCATGTTGCACCTGTTTTATAAAGAAATTAATCCGCTGAATTTCTTACATTCAATCAAAATAGATGCAGCTGCAACTCATTTTACTGATGTCAATTCTACTGTTAAGTGACGTGTCTGTAATGAATGTTTCTGTGCAAGCAGAAGCTACTATTCCAATGTTAAAGGAAACTTGTGCCCTGGCAGGGATGGAGGATGTCATGGTTAACCTGTTTCTGAAAATGAAAGGTTACCTGGCTGTCATGGTCATGGCTTGTACTACTGGTACCCCCAGTAGACTGGTAGTAGGTATACCATACCATGAGCGTTTGTGGTCATAAATAGGTCTCTTGTACATTGAAGTTTATTTCTTCTGATACAAATCTATTCATTATTGTAGAAGGAATTCTATTTTATTGTCATGGAGCAGCGTATATTTGCTTGTTATGATAATCCATTCAGACAAAGGAGAAAAATGGATATTATATTTTTAGTGGGTTCCTTCTTTTTATTACTACATACAAGGCAAAAAAATCAACCAAAAAGCTAGTAAAAAATATTAAACAGATACATAAACAGATACATACATAAAACAGATACATGACATATATGAAACCACACTGCAGCATAGTTGTCAAGTTTGAAAATGAAAAAAATTGGGGACGTACAGGAAGTAATGTCAGTGACGTCACTTCTGGTATGCGGATCTTGGTTCTTTCGAGTTCCACATACCGGCGCCGGCCGGACTTTTCGGCTGATCTAGCAGGGGGAGGGCGTTACTCGCCCTGCTAAATATTAGGTAGATTATACTACTTTAGACTTAAAATTCGACATATCCTCAGTAGATATTTCATAGAAGAAGTCAGGCAATAAATAATATGTTATTGTGTGGCTTGCATTGCAAAATTTGACAGAAAAAATATGTTTTGGTTATCTGGCAATAACCTTGCATACCTGATACCTTCCCTACCTGATAATAGCTCTGTAATGACAAATAATTTACTGCAAATTATAAGCAGAGGCAATGATTTATTAAGATAATTTACTTAACCAGTGTGTTCAGTAATAGCTGATTTGTACAGCTTCCAATCACTGGTTGTCAGAAGTGATGACTGGAGACACAGCGCCCTCTGTTGAACATATAACTGCCTAAAAAAATTATCTGTCAGATGCTTGTTTCCCTTCAACACTCCCGTCATTTTTACAATTAATGTAATACAATATTTTAACTTGAACATGAAATTAAGTACATTTTTTGTGAGTTATGAATGGCACAAAACTGCAACATCCATTGATACATAGGTATACTTGGTATAAGCTTGTAAGGGAGTACCCCAGAGTAAATAATAAGCTGAAATATTGTAATAAATAATGATGGATTGCCTGATTGCTGTAATAAGCTGGAATACAATTGCTCTGTGCAGGTTGCAGCACAATGTATAGGTGGGTACAGTGCAGAGCGTTTACAGTGCAGGGATATGAAAGGTCATACATACACACCCCAGGTGCAGCTACATGCTATATAGTACTATAGCATATCCAAAAGGTGCCAATTATATCCAATGGGTCTGTTCATATGAAAACACATACAAATGGCATATTATTGGAGATAAAGTGGATACATGTGAACCAGACCTCAGAGCTCATAGAGATCTTTATATTGGGGCATACACAGTATATGTATTTAGTTTTTTATTGATTTTCAAATTTTTCATCAACAAAATGATACAGTACTGAAACATACACAATGGTTAATGTTAGCAATAGATAATACAGAAACAGTACTTAAGGTAGCCATACATGAGGCGATTCTGCCTCGATAGATGAGGGATTCACTTCAGTGGGATGACTTCACCCCGCTGTAGCCGGCCTCTCAGCTGATTGGTGGCCACCATTTGTAAAGTAATGGGATCGGCCATTAATTTACCATGCGTTTACCATGTGGGAGATTCCTGGTCTATCGCACCAGGTCGGGCCACCCAATTTTCGGCTGAGCGACTGCTGGCGATTGGCGGGAGCAAGCACAACGGTCAATCGGCCGAAAAATCTGGTGCACATCGGGTCATGTATGGCTACCTTTATACTAACTGATCAAGCATTGAGTCACCATCAGTAGTTGTAAAGAATTATTTGGCTGTAGCATTTAACCCCCTTGGTTTTATGGGCTTTTCGCTCCATTTTTTTATGGCACGAAAAGCTACTGCCCGGTCAATCGCGGGGAGTACACTGTGGGCTATGGGCCCCTTGACGCCATTGACGGTGAAGAAACGGGGCCGGAAAGGCTCTGTGTGCCTGCAGGTCTGCATAAATGCTGCAGGCTCACGGAGAGCCGGAGGCTCTGCCCGATCCTGACACAGGCACAGTTTGATTCACAAGTAAACTGCGCCTGTACTGGCTTCGGGCGTAACGCCCAGGAAGCTAGAACAATACAAAACATAACATCAACAAAACAAAAAATTCAGCAACATCTCAGTCAGTGGAATACCTCATATCTATATAAAAAGAGACCACTCATAGTTGAACACCTCATAGAGAAGAGGGGGGATGCGATAGACTCAATCCACTAATCTGGCACCCTAAGCACCCCCAACGTGTTACATAGATATGTATTTAATTGGCTAACTGAAGTCATTAGAGAAGCAAGCTTTCGGAATGTCTCACATTGAAGCCTGAAGAAGAGATCTGAGACACCTAAAAAGCATTTTCTCTAATGAATCCAGTTAGCCAATAAAGGGGATCACATAAACTCCAAATTCTCTGTTCCTTAATGGTACAACACTCTACTATTGCATTCTACTATTTGCCAATAAAGGGGATCACATAAAACCCCCATACACCTTTAGATCACTCCATACAATTTCCATTAGATCTACCAACAACTATGTAGTGCTGGGTCCTCCCTGATAGAATACTTAGTGATTGGAAGGTTAGGATGGTTTGGTAGATGGTTTGGTAGAAGAAAAGTAGATTGTACAGAAATTGTATGGTAAGATTGTAAGGTGTTTGGGTGCCTTAAACTCCAAACTCTCTGTATTTAATTGTATGAAACATACATTGTGGTTCAATTCATTTTCAAAAGCATCCAAACAATCTATAACTTCTTGCTCTTGTTATCTATTTATAAATAGAGGTCTGTAGAGGGCCCATATGCTCTCCCGCTGAGACCAAAGAGGAAATTATATTGTAGAAGATGAAGAAGATGAAGAAGTTAGGATATAAACTAAATGTTCTATCAGACTATAAACCAATTATGGGGAAAAGAAGTATATTTTTAAAAATAAAAGCTAAATTCTAAAATTACAAAGCAAAGTGAGTTTTATTTATTTATGTATGGGCGCTGTTTTTCCGCATCTTTGGACACCTCCATTGATCTCCGGTGATTTGAGGTGTCTCTGGCGGCAATGTGTGGTGCTGCAATGAATACGCGGCATCCCGCAGCTTCATATCATCACAGCGGACGTGCCACTCAAATAGCACAGAGTGGACACTGTGCCATTCATGTGCCATGCGGACGTACGCCCACTGCGGGGAAAAAGACGGAGTGGATGCAAGCCCTTACAAAGTATTTACTTCTTATGCATTTTCCTTTATTTTTAACTTGATTGGATACAGAAAAATCAATCCAATCAAATCCAACATGAAAGAAAACTCATAATAAGCAAATACATGTTTTTTTTTTAAATGTGTTTTTTTCATTCATTAAATTTTTTCATCCAATCAATGTCAGAATGAAAGATAAACTATAAAGAGCAAAAATTCTGAAGTTCAGACAGTGGGGGACACAGGAAGAGAAGCAGTAAGCCTCTGGGCTGCCTGCAAACCATCTGGCTGCAGGTTTCAGATCCTTTTTAGCAACTTTATTTAGCCCGAGATAACTCGGGCTAAACACCCAGAAGGTTAAAAAATAAACTACTTTTACTTGTTTAGCAACTAATATTCAGTCCAGTTTATACCCTTTTACCCTGAAAATAAGGCATTCTGCCAAAAAAATTGTGGCCTCACGCTGAAATATCTGCAACTCTGGACAGGGGGGATCAGAAGGGGCAATCCAAATGACACAGGAGGATCAGAAGGGGTTACTAAAATGGTAATCCCCCTCCGAGACTCCTGTGCCATTTTGATTCCCCCCCTCTGATCCCCTGTGTCATTTTAAGTGATTCCCCACCCTGATACCCCAGTGCCGTATTCTTCTTCATGGAAAAATAAGACATCCCCCGAAAATAAGACGTAGGGCATCTTTAGAAGCAAAAATGTATATAAGACACATATTTTCGGGGAAACAAGGTATTCACCTGCATCATGCCTATCACTAGTTCAGCTTCCATGAGGCCTGGCACTCCGAAATAGTCCCAATTAGTTATTGCCAATTGGTTTTTATAAATTTTTGATATTTGTGTCGCAGCAAACATAGGTTATAGTTCTTGAATATAATATAGTGAATAGCTAATCTTTTGTCCACATTTATCAAACAAATAATGAGTGCCAAACGTATCCTGTGGTATCAGTATATGATGATATGATGATTGAACATATACTTTATAATAAATAATGAATGAAAATAACTGCTAAATGTATAACTGTACAAACAGACAACAGCCCGGTCACATGTTAGGCAATAGACTTTCAGTTGATTTGCTGGCATATGGGATGTGAATAAATAAACATGCAGATCAAAGTTATATAAGCTGTTTGTGTGAGTAGCAGGTGCAGCATCTGTTGATTATTCAGTTGGCTTATAATGTGATTGTTATGGTTGTTAATGGCATTGGGTATTTCTTTTTCTTTTCAACAAGAAAGACGGAAACTCCTTTGTGGAGGGACTGGTGCCAGTTGGCAATGACTGCAACCATAGTCAGATGATTTGGAGCAGTTTAGATAACTTTGAAGTGATTCTACTCAGATCCGAGAATACCAATAATTAAACGTGTTTTAATATATAAATCAGTCTGTAGGTCTTCTCAGAATGTTATCATTTCCGATCCTCGCATGGGAAATCCATGTCTCTTTTTCTTCTGGGGATAGCAAAACCAAGTGAGAGAATGCCACTTTGTATAGTTCTCTTGTCATCAGGTCATAAGGGACAATTTTCTGATGGAGACAAATGTTGAGAATCATCATCTAAGATGGGAATTCACTTCACTTTGGGGAGTTCCCTGTTGGGACTGCAAGACAGGATGTGAAAGAAAATTCCACAGCAGTACAGATACATAAAAAACATAATAATAAAAGCCTAATAATGGCTAATAAAATCTCCATGTCTATTCACAACTAAAAATAAAATAAAAAAAAGTTTTTTTATGATACACTTTTATTGTGCTTTTAGTCCACAAGTACAACATCCGCAGTCCTATAGTAGGCATGTAATGAAAGAAGTATGAGTCCTGCCATTATTGATCTCTTTGTGGAAACGCTAAAAGCATTTTGCTTGATGTTTGAAAAAGAGCCATTTGTTGTCTGAAAACATCACTCAAAGAGGAGCTTTTCCTCCATCAAGCCTTTTCGTACAAACTAATAGAGGAACTATTTTACTTGGAAGACTTGTGTGGAAATCACAATTTTTGGAATGCACCGAGATGACCTTTGGATGCCAGAAGGGGCAGTAAATATAAAGTGAACAACAGATATGGCAAAAAAGGCTATATGCTGTATATGCTGTGAGGATCTGTAAAGGAAAAGGGTCAGCCCAAAAGCCACATATCCACTATTATCAGAAGGTAAGTATGTAAGGCCGGTATTAGCACAGTTCACTAGAACATATATACAATGCATTGCCGTGATATGGTGGCAATTTTTTTATTAACAGTGCAGTCTCCTAACGCACTAGTGATGCAGTAAAGTGAAATGGGTTACCATATTTTTTCTCACTATAAGACGCACTGGACCATAACATGCACCCTAATGCTTTGGAGGGAAAATAAGGGAAAAAAAACACAAAAAACTGAAACACAGTCATTCAAATATCATGTGAATATACAGAATGTTCCAGCAAAGTAGAAAGCAAAGGTAGTCCAGCAAAATGTGCAGGACTGAAACTTTAGCATGTGTCTATACACTAGCAGTATCCATACTCTGAACACGCTTATCAATTTATGAACAGACACCTTTTACAATCTGGTACTGAACAACTTACCCATGAGCAGCTATTTACATATGATAGGAGATATGAGAAATGTATTTATTGCAATGCAGAATGTTAATGTAAATACACAAGTCATGCTATCTAATTGTAACATGTCTCCCTCCATACGTTGGTGGGCGTGTTCAGAGAATGGGTACTGCTAGTGCTAATGCAGATAAGATCTCCCTCTTGGCAGTGGCCTTTTGGCTTGGCTGAAGGGAATGGAACACATTTCAGCATGGATATAAAGCGAAAGGTGTGAATCAGGCCATAATCATCCAATCTTAACGAGAGCAAAAATCTTTTTTTCTAGTTTTTTTCTGGAGAAGGTCAATGGCAGCTTCTATCTTTTTATTTTGGGTTTACAACGAAAAGAAATCTGCTTTTACAGATAGGAGAAAATTTTGGAGACAAAAAGAAAAGTTTTATTATTGGGTGTCACAGTTTTCATGATGGTACTCCAATGTTTTTTTTTATTGTAGATGCTCCCACACTGGCTCCCTTGCTGGCTGGACATTGAACGATTACCATAGCATTTGAATCCAGATTCTTTTTTTTTTGTGTGAAAAAATAATGCATGTATTTAAAAAATATGAATCACCAATACCAACACCACAAACATTTGATGATTTGTTTGGTCTTTGGCACAAGCTACCCACGTTTGTTGAAATCTGTTAAACTCGCCAGAAGGCAGATTCATAGCCAGAAGGCAGCATAGAGCAAATGGCTTTTCTCATGATAAACCAATCAAAAGTCGATGAAGCGTCAAGTGTTATAATAGCATAGTATGAGAAACGTCTGCCATCAGTTATGGTCAATGTATGTTTTACTTTATGATGAAGAAATATGTCGGCAAAACTCAATATTTAGCCAATAAAGAAGGCATGCTCAGTTCAATTTATAACAAATGACTAGTAGTAATTCAAGAACTCTTGGGTTCATTACCTTGTAGTAGGAGTATGGTGTGAGTACCAAACACCATCTCCTGGTACTCATCTGAGTAGCTCACTAAAAAAGTTATGTGCACCCCTGTATATATGGTTCAGAATGCATTGTGAAACTATTATCTTCAATAAAGATAACGCAGCCATACATGCCCAAGCTATAATATCCCAATCACAATCAACAGATCATCCGGTATGCTTTGGATCTTGAGAAACTCTTTTTTTTTCTCCACATTCTCCTCTTGCCATCCTTCTAACACAGTCTAATGTTGGTTTTATCAGTCAATAACAACCTTTTCCACAGTTCAAGCCCTTTAAACACTTTATGACAAACTGTAACCTAGCCATCCTGTTTTAGGAGCTCACTTGTGGGGTTTTTAAAAAAAATCTTTTAATGTAGCCTTACATTTCTGTTTCTGAAGTCACACCTGCCTCCTGAAGACCTCCTCCTGTCTAAAGCTGGGCATAGACGTTCCACTTCCTGCACAATCTGACCGACTATCCGATGCAGTGCACGCTCCTGCCTTCTTTAGGGATCGGGTCGTGCAGGAATCCGATGCAGCAACTAACTAGGATTAGGCTAAAATCAGCCATCCTGTTGGATCCGTCAGGATCCCATTAGCTGCACAAAAAGAGTGCCGGCAGATTCTTGGCACTAGCATGCGTGATGGCGTCATCACGCCAGATCCTAGTGCCGAAATCGGATAGGGAATTGACGGTAAATCTTACTGTCTATTCCCAGCTTAAGATCTGTAGCACAGGCATTTAAGGATTTTTCTTTACTATAGTGAATCTTCATCAGCAGTGGTACTTGATTTTGTTTTTCTTTTCTTCTCATGCTCAACATTGCCAACTTCAGACTCCGAATGGAAGAAGCAACCCATTGTATCTTTTCCAAGACTGAAATAATGAAATGCACCTGAGTAATCACAAAACATCTGAGAAACAAACAATCCCATTTATGACGGTGCAAGGCTATGTATAAGGCTACATTTACATGCTGCCGTCAGTCCTCAGCAACCCGGGAAATGACAAGTTGCTGCAAAGTTGTGCTGGCATGTCGTTTGGATAACGACCCTTTGACAGGTATATCAGATGAAAGCCCAAAAACTGACCGGCGGACGCCTCATGTCATATCCGCCCATCGGTTGTGCTAATTGGTCGTTTATCTGGTGATGGTAAAAGTTGTATGCAAATTGTAATTTCTTCATTTAAGTGAATATGTTAGAGTAAGTGAATCTCCATATTATAAATACAAACACACAAAAAGTGGTTTTATTCCATTACCACTAAAGCCAGCCATACACATGAAGATCCCAGTTAGTTTTGCCAGTGATCAGTAATGTTAAGCGGTATTTGGTATATTAGAGTTTGCGTAATTTCGTGAATATATTAAGAAACATTCAAAATTCATCAAATTCGATTTGACTGCATTCTATTGCCTTACATTGCACGTGGCTGTTCCCAATGATTCGTGAAGATTTGAGAACCAGCTTTACAGTGTCTCTTCTCCATTCTGTGATCTAAGCCAGTACGAGCACTCTGCTTTTGCGCGTATCCATTTGCAATGCACACACATATGTGTGATGTAGTCCTGTAAACAATGTTGAAGCATAATATGACGAATATCCGCCATTGCAAATATCCAAGCGCACATTCACGAAATATTGCTAATTCTTGAATGTCGGATATTCGGAAGAATCTTTTCACTACAAGACCGGGCATGAAGCCGGTCTTGTAGTGAAAATACCGTCTCGGAACAGGAAGTGTCATCAGTGACGTCACATCCGGCTCCCGTAACCAGGAACTATGCGTTCCAGGATGCGGTCCAGGGACCGGATGTGATGTCACTGACGTCACATCCGGGTTTTTCCGATTCAAATTCCCTGCCTAGAGGCGGGGAATTTGAATGTGTCCGCGAACAGGCGGACGGCGGACTTCTTTAAAAGTCCGACCCGCCCGTTCGCGGACAGTCCAGGACGATGTTCGGCCATCACTAGTGATTAGTGCGTGATGCCGCCATGCTGCTTCTGGCCGCCGGCCTAACTAATGGGAATCGCGGCTCTCGCCACCAACACAGCGAATCTCCATCCAAATTACCACCCTGGCACATCCCTGTGCGATCCATTCCCTGAACGATATCGACCCCTTTGGGTCAATTGTTCAAGGTGGGCAGCGGCAATCCGCGGTTGGACGAAATATGCACATCGGCCACAGATCACAACGTGTATGGCCAGCTCAACACATAATTTGTATTGACAATTCACTTTGTGACATGATTTTTAAAGATTTTCTGATTCACTATATTCTGGGCATATTACATTAACAGTTTTAGGGGCAAAGTTCCATTTTAATGAAGGCTCAACTGGCAACGACAACCTCCCATCCCATACTGCCCTCACAATTTTGTAATACAAATCAAATACTAATCAATAAGCATACACCTAAAATGATTGATGGGTTAGGAAGACAAAATGAAATATAACTACAAAAGAAAACTCTATGGGACTGAAATGTATCTGTAGATGTTGAATGCACTGCACCAATGCAGTAGGAGAAATGTATAAAAATATTCCCTTAAGTAAATCAATTTATTTTCTTTTTGTTTTCTGCGGCATGCACAAGGATAGCAATTAAATAAGTTTTTCAAGCGAATTTACCAAATAACTAAAATAACAACAGCAGGAAACTTTGAAGCCTTTGAATGGCAGTATCTCTCTTTAAAACTGCATGAAGCTTATTTACGCTGAGGGGCCTAGACAGAACTACTGATGAAATAATATACCATTGCATTGCTTTCTTGACATAAGACATTTTCAAGGCTGCACTGATAATAGGCTGCTGCCTCTGGAAAGAAATTACCATATTTAGTAGCATGCAAAAATCATTTCAGGAAGTGACAGATAACTTTAATGGTTTGCACCCCCAGTGCTATGAGCGGCTTCAAATTTGTGATATGAAGGGACTTGGCCACTACACCTTTTCCCCACAAGTTCCACATTTAGGGAATTTCATGAGAACCTTTTACAGATGTTATATTTACATGCTGTGCAGTTAATTCATTGATGTTTATTGATGGCTGTCTAATTAATATTGGTAGAAACATGAGCACATTAAAGTTCTTCAATTATGGAAAGGCACACTGGTACCTTTTTATGGGTACATCAGATGTAGCGATCCTCACTGAATGTTGGAACATGACATCTACTGGTGACTTCTGCGTTCCAATGAACATAGCACCAGGGCTTTTCTTCCACCTGGTGGAAGCATGGAGGATTTGTAGGACAGATAATTCAAAGGAATTCCTTTAGAATCCAAATGTTCTATATTAAAATCAATGCTGTCATGCTAATTACTAGTGATGGCCGAACATCAGCTGTGGCTGTTCGCGAACAGGCGAATCGAACTTTCGCAAATACCCGCTGCGAACATGCGTAGTGCGAACCTCCAAAGAATTTAATGGAGGGCGAAATTCTCAAACCTTCAGGTCATATTTGTAGCCAAAATACCAATAAAAAAGTCAAAAGGGTGCGACCACTGGGACAGTGTCATGCCAGAGGGGGATCATTGGCTAAATTTCTCCCCCAAAATATGGATTTTTTAAAATGCTGTTTTCTTTCTTTTTTTCTAACAAAAGTTACCTGACAGTACCCTCTGCAGCACATTACATTTAGTCAGATCTCTCTGCAAGCATAATACAGCATACCTCACCCCCAGAGAAGGACCTTTGTGGCTTAGTAAGGATGAACTACAGAACACCTAACCTTTAGCTACAGATCACTGGATGGAGTATAATAGTAACATAGCTCAGCCATCCCTCAATCAGCAGCAGCTCTCTCTATCTATCTAGTACTGGAGACTCAGAATAAATGTAAAATGGCCGCTGGGCTGCTTCTTCTATGGGGGGGGGGGGTGTCCTCCAGGAGCGAAAAATGTGTTATTGGCTGTACTGTCCCACCTGACTATAGGGTGAGGGGTCACACTTTGTCTCCATGTTAAGGTATTAGGGGCGGGTAGAACATCCATAATGTTCGCCAGCATTGCGAACTGCGAACATGCTATGGCCATCACTACTAATTACTAGCTGAATGACAATGATTTCACCAGCTAGTTATTATTATTATTACCACGCTGTGATCAGTCTCTGGCAGAATGCATTGGAATCTACCTGT
Organism: Ptychadena robeensis; assembly: GCA_036250615.1. NCBI lineage: Eukaryota > Metazoa > Chordata > Amphibia > Anura > Ptychadenidae > Ptychadena > Ptychadena robeensis. The sequence goes on along the minus strand of CM070036.1, from coordinate 39,118,249 downwards.
GTATGGATAGCTTAAATGTAGTCGATTTTTCACTAGATTTTTCCTTGATCGATCACCATGCGCTTTCACGGCAAACAATAGGCAATAAATCGCAATCACCATGCGTGTTCACGGCAAACAATAGGCAATAAATCGAGTGTTGCTCACCCTGGATGATTGACCAAACATAATCAAGCAAAACTCTAATCGAACATTGATCCGACATGTTGTTTTTTTTTGTTGATTGTTTGTCAATCTATGTACATTGGTGGAGACCCTCGATCACTTGCTGTGTGATTGACCCATAGCTCCCTATGCAGCAGCCTATCCAATCGATGTATTTTGAGGAATCTGCCTTTTTGGCCATAGTCTCCTGCCAAAATCGACCCCAAATCGGATTCCCTAGGTGGTGTGCCACCGATTGCTAAACGATTAATCGCCAGAAAATTATCCAATCAGGAATCTATGGCTGCCTTAAGAAATGTAAGCTTCCATTACAAGTAATTTTGGAGGGGGGAGGGGGGAACTAACCCTTAGGGATGGCCAATCCTAAAACGGACTTTTAAGGTGAATGGATTAAAAAAGAGGTTCCAGTCAAGGGATTGACATTTTCTTGTCTTTTATTATTAAAACAGCTTACACAATATATAGCATTGATGCTTCAGGCTATCTCTATTCACAATACGATATCTATTTACCGTAAATCTCATATACAAAGAGCGTTTTGGTTCTTCATACCATACATTACACAATTAAAATTCTTTATACATCTCAATAATACAGTGATTCCATTGTTAGGAGTATCCTCCAGTATGCTCCAACGCGTTTCGTCCCGTTCTCTTTGGGACTTCATCAGGGATTTTTGGAGGTTTGTTTCTGAAAACCATCAAGATGTTCACATATCAGTAACTTATAACACTTCATGAATGTACGGATTCTACCATTCGCTCATTTTGTCTTTTGTCTTGGCTGTCTATTGTGGTTCGTATTATATCATAAGAATAGTGATGGCCGAACTGTCCGCAAGGCGGACAGTTCGGCGGCGAACATGGTCTCCTAGTGAAAAAACCGGGTCGGAGCAGGAAGTGACGTCAGTGACGTCACATCCAGCTCCCGGAACCAGGAACTATGCGTTCCAGTATGCGTTCCAGGGTGACAACTAGAAACACAAATTTGGTCTCTGAAAAGAGGCTTTTTGGCACATAGAGATAATGATAAATGAAGGTCCCACGAGGACACACCTACACATAATCCACCATCGACACTGGTGATATTGGAAAAGACGGTGACGGTATATAGTGACCATTATACGTATAATAAATACACGGCTGCCCTTCCCCCCACGATAGTGTTTCCCTTGGAAAAGGCCACGCACCTGGTGCCGGACATTTTGGTGCGGTTCTGTTGGCCGTGGAGTGGTCGCTTGGGGAACATCGGCCGGACGCCTACCTACCCATCCACAACAAGGATAAAAGCAACATACTGGTAAGCCAAAATATCTGACTTATGAAGTTTGAAAATCTATCTCTGTGGTAGAAATAATTAGGGATTGACAATACTGACTCAAAAGTTATAATGCAGCTTAAGATATGACAATATGTGGATGTATGCTTCTTGAGATATAATACGAACCACAATAGACAGCCAAGACAAAAGACAAAATGAGCGAATGGTAGAATCCGTACATTCATGAAGTGTTATAAGTTACTGATATGTGAACATCTTGATGGTTTTCAGAAACAAACCTCCAAAAATCCCTGATGAAGTCCCAAAGAGAACGGGACGAAACGCGTTGGAGCATACTGGAGGATACTCCTAACAATGGTATCACTGTATTATTGAGATGTATAAAGAATTTTAATTGTGTAATGTATGGTATGGAGAACCAAAACGCTCTTTGTATATGAGATTTACTGTAAATAGATATCGTATTGTGGATAGAGATAGCCTGAAGCATCAATGCTATATATTGTGTAAGCTGTTTTAATAATAAAAGACAAGAAAACGTCAATCCCTTGACTGGAACCGCTTTTTTAATCCATTCACCTTAAAAGTCCATTTTGGGATTGGCCATCCCTGAGGGTTAGTTCCCCCCTCCAAAAATTACAAGATTGGATGTGGTGAATTTGGCTACCAGTGGTCCCCCACATATCTTTCCATTACAAGTGTCTAAAACAGATATTGTGTTTTGGACAGGGATGTTGCTAGACTCTGGCACCTCCACTTGCACCAGGCCCCATAATGTGTGGCCTTTTTGACCTAAGAGGAAGATGCATTCTATACACAATATAGTTTATAAACATTGTGCCCAGAGGTTCCTCTGGTCTTCTAGGAAATGTTCACTTTGATGGAGTTCACTTTAATAAGCTGGTACAAAAGCAGTCGATCAGCTTTGTTTCCTGTAGTCAGATTCCTAAAGCTATCATTTTAATTGGTTAATTCCTTTTCCAGTTAACCTTATAGAATATAATGGTAAAAGGCATTTCAAATATACAAAGATCACACGCTCAGTGTGAGATGCCATACATTCTACAGTTGAAAATCAGAATTTGTTCCAGATAAAGTGATGGATATAAATATGATTAATACAGACTTTTTATTGAAATATATACAGCCAAGATACAATGTCTTATCAAAGATCTTGGGATAACAGTCCTGATAACAGTTAACTAGTTTCAGGCCTCCCAAAGGGAAAATATACGTTTGTTATTATTGCTAGAATTACTAATTATGTTTAAATGTCTGAATAATTGCTGGCGTATACATCCCGCCTGATGCCGATGTCAACTCAGCACTGCTGGAATTTAGCGACACCATCTTGCAATGGGAGCCGTCCCTCCCGGACTCACTGTTCGTAATAGTGGGCGACTTCAACAAGGCCAGTCTCAGACAAGAGCTGCCACGCTACTACCAGCATGTCAACTGCCCCACTAGGGGCCCAAACACCCTTGACCACTGCTACACAACACTGAAGGATGCGTACAAGGCAATCCCTGGAGCAGCACTTGGCTTTTCCGACCACTGTCTTGTCCATCTCATCCCCACCTATAGAAGGCGCCTAGAAACAGCAAAACCAGCCATTAAGTCTATCAAAGTATGGTCAAACGAGGCTCAACTCAATCTACAAGCCTGCTTTGACTGCACTGACTGGAAGTCCCTGGAAGCCCCCAGCC
>CM070036.1:39100542-39114997 GCA_036250615.1 Ptychadena robeensis | reverse complement strand
GTCGTCAGGCTGGGTAACATCCACTCGGGAAAAATAATCACCAACACAGGTGCCCCCCAAAGCTGTGTCCTGTCCCAGCTGCTGTTTTCCCTTTACACGAACAACTGCAGATCCTCAGTCGACTCTGTTAGGGTCATTAAGTTTGCAGATGATACTACAGTTGTAGGCCTCATCACAAAGGACAATACCCAAGAGTACCGTCAGCAGGTGGAGGATATACTGTGCTGGTGCAAAGACAACAGTTTGGTACTCAATACTGCCAAAACTGTTGAGCCGATCATCGACTTCAGGAAGACTGGCCACACTCACCCCCCTATCTATATCAATGGAGAGGAGGTGGCTAGGGTACCCTGTGCCCGCCTCCTGGGCACCACCATCACAAACGACCTCAGCTGGAAAACCAACATCGTTGCCATCCAGCGGAAATCCCAGCAGAGACTCTTCTTCCTCCGTCAGCTTTAGAAGTTTGGCATAGCAGAGGAGATTCTATCTAACTTCTACTCTGCCACCATTGAGTCGATCCTATGCTCCTCCATCCTCGTCTGGTTTGAGGGCGCCACCACTAAGGCCAGAAGAAAACTCCAGAGAGTCATCAGTATGGCAGAGAAAATCATTGGCCGCCCCCTCCCCTAACTCGCTCTCCTGCACAATAACAGACTGCGGTCAAGGGCGCTGAGGATTGCAAGTGACCCCTCCCACCCAGGGCACTGTTTCTTCAGCACACTGACACTGGGCCGGAGGCTTCGGGTAATGTCCACCAAGACTGCGAGACATAAGAACTCCTTCTTCCCCTCAGCTGTCAACCTTCTGAACTCCCTCCGAATACTTCCACCCTAAAAAAGGATCGGACAGACCAGGCCCTAAAGAACCAGGTCACAAGTCCCATGATCCTACTGAGCAGACTATACCGAGCATTCCGTATGGGGTTTAGTGTTTGTTGTATGATGTTTCTGTCTACTGATTCTACTTTCTTGTCTCGTCTACCCACTACACTGAGATATGTACTATGTATACTATGCCACACCCAATTCCGGGCAGGACCTGTCCTGCTTGGCGAAATAAATCTGATTCTGATTATATATTAATATGTATACAATGATATTTGCTCATTACTTCCTGTTATCAGCGTTGATGACACTCTATAATTGTAGAAAACCATGATAAAGGAGCAAACAATACACATATACCAACTTTTTTATGTTCACCCCATTTTTGAAAGTTACATTTCAGGTTTTTCTCTTTCAATGTTTTTACTGTTGTTGCCCAGATAGCATTTGCCAATTTTAAAGTGGATGACCCTATGGACCACCATGAGGTTTAATAGGTATACTTCTGGTGAGGTGTTTGACCACTTTTTGCAGTAATAACAGCTGCTATAGAATAATTATATTATGGACATCAAAGCACTGGCATATCTGTCAAGTTTTCCCTTACTGATTAAGGGAAACATTTCAAGAAGTGACGTCACTGGTGTCACTTCTGGCATTCGAAACAAGGAAGTGAGTTGGAATGATATGGTAATAGGCTAACTTAGGAGGGAGGGGGCGTGAGTCTCCCTCCTAAGTTCCCACCCCACTTGTGTATATGATGTGTAATATAGATAATGTAATACATTAATAGATTTATTGCTTGTTAATTGTCTTTGGTCAGGTCCTAACTATGAAAGCCTATATTATAATCTCTTGCTTAGATATTCTAAATAATTAGGAGGGAGGGGCGTTAGTCTCCCTCCTAGGTTCCCACCCCACTTGTGCAGATGATGTGGGGGGAAATCTGGGATTTATTAAAATCAGGATTTAGACAGGAAAGTCACATAAAAACCGTGTCTTTCTCGGCCAAAACTTGAGACTTAACAGGTATGCACTGGTAACCACTAGAGCTATGATCCTATCCATATCATGATCTGATTAGCAAAAGTGACGAATAAAGTGGTCATGTGTAGCTAATGATGAATATACCCCATAGACCACAATAGACCCCATAGAGTGAACTTTTATAAATGTATGTAAAATGTGAGTATCATATGCATTATGGAACAGTAATGAAGTTGTGAGAGCTAATGCACCTGTTGGTATGTTGTTAGGTTTTTACCACAGGAGAAATAGAGCATCATTGGAAACTATGCACAAACAGAGAAGGTATATCAGTCCTTGGAAAATATTGTTGCAAGGCTATAGCTTCAAAAATAAACCATGCCTGTTTTTTTGTATTAGGAATTGTCCTGATAAATAAATACCAAGTCCAGTTAATAAAATTATATTTTTTTTTTTGTTTAGAACTAAGAAAAGGTAGTTACATTGTATATGTAATTCTAGTTGTATGAGGAGCATAAATAGTTCAATTACAGTTTAACATTTTCAGCTTGCGAATGTAGCTAAGCAATTTCAGGTTAAGGTATGCAAAGCCAACGGGTGAAGATTAAATAATACATTTTAATTAGCACTAATTTATACCATGAACTTAAATCTATAAAACATATAATGCACTGTAAGGGGTTTTCTGGTGTCACTAATGATGTTGGGTCTCCTTGGCTCAGATCCCTTTATGGTATCCTTTTGTAGAATGAATGCCTAGTCTCTTCAAGTTGTAATGTAGGTAATCTAATACATTAACAGATTGATTCACTTAATGCTATTTAATTGTCTTTGGTCAGGTCCTAACTATGAAAGCCTATAGTATATGCTCTTGCTTGGATATTCGGAAGAATTAAATTAATCTTCAAACTGATTTTTAGATACTTAGGAAGTTGAGTGTGGCATAGGTGAAGCCCAAAGGCACGTCAAGCTTTTGTCTTTTTCATCTTTCTCCTTAGCTTTCATCAAAGCAAGGCAAGACATTAATGGTATAGTGAATTTATGAGCAGCAGTACTGTGCTGATCCATCAGTTGCATGCAGCTATGTAATGCTCTGTGAGATGACTACTAGACATGGCAACCAAGAGTTTCAAGAAAAAAAAAGAAAAATATATTGAAATATAAAAATATTCTACTAACAAGTTGTTAGAACCATGCCATTCCTTTTTGTTTCACTATTACATAAAGGAAAAATTTTTATGTAAGTGCTGCATGGGACATACAAGTTTGTAGTTTAGCCAAGAGAGGTCACTCATCTCCCTCTCCACAATGAATATCCTAGACTTTGAAAACTCACTTAAATAGTAATTCTCCTTTGTTACTTTAACTCATAAAATATAAAGTCTCTTACCATCCATACCCTTACATTTATTTTTTATTTTATTCTCTTTTCATCTATCTTTCTAATCTCACAGGGTTTCTGTGCTTTAATATATCCCATAAAACCAGGGTCTGAGTCACTACTGATGTGCATTAAATGAAATCCTGCATTGTAAAAAAAGAAACTTGACACTATGCAACTGTCACAAGATGGTATAATATTCCTCTGAAATGCCAATTTTCTGCATTGGCTAACTGCATTGGCTAATTGGCTATCTGTGTTCTGTAATTACTATGAGCATGATATACAGCACTTTATATACTACTGCTTCCAACCTAACAACTGCCCCTGCCATGACCACTATTTAGTTGTTAGTTCTGCTACCACTACTAGTAATTATCATTTTATTACTTAAGCCGGGCGCACATGTTCAGAATTGTGCCGATCTCCCGGCAGATGACATCATCAATCGTGGCCGCTCCTGCCGAGAATCGGCGGTGCACCCTTTGTGTGCTGGCTATTACTTTGGATCCAAAGTAATAGGATCGCTCTAAGACATTACATTGCACGTCTGAAATTTTTTAGATCGTTTTCTTGGTCAATATACGGCTGAACTTAGCTTTTAAGCATTAAGATGGCCATACACGCTTAGATGCCTATTTTGCGGCAGATAGACCAGCGTCCCTGTCCAAAGTAAAGCTAGCCACACACGGGTAGATTCCCGTGCAATCAACCGGCAATCAATTACAGAGTGGTGACTTCACCACGCTATGATTGATCACATGTCAATCGTACGCTAATCAATGTCAGCCTGTCCATTACATTGGATGGGGACTCGCGGCCCCCCTTCAATGTAATGGATTTCGACCAAGTTTTTCTAACATGTTGGAAACCTGTTTGGTCAAGTTCCAAGGAAGGAACCGTAGATGGCTCCGATGAAGAAACAGATTAGAGGAACATCGGGAGCCGTGAGCGTGCACGGTGGCCCGATGTTCCTTTAATCTGTTACTTCATCGAGCCGTGTGTGTGTGCCAGCTAGAGATGGTCGAATTTTTCGACTTGCAAACTTTGTAAGCTTATTGCAAAGCCCCTGAAAATGGTATCATCACCAAACTTGCAGGAGATATAGAGAAGGGTTGGAGGAACATTTGGAAAAAAAAAGTTTTGCTCTAGCACATGGAGTTTTTGCATAAATTAAGTTCAAAGTTAAAGTCGAAATTCCGATTTTCGAATTTTTTACTTGACTTTGAACTTAATTTGTTAGAGACTTACTTTCTTTTTTGTAGTATACCCCCAACCCTTCTCTACATCTCCAGCAAGTTTGGTGATGATACCATGGTCAGGGGCTTTGCAATTAAGTCGAAACCGGCGAAATGGTCGAATTTAAAAAAAAAAATTCGACCATCTCTAGTGCCAGCATACAAAGGGTGCCTGGCCGATTCTTGGCAGGTCCGGCCATTCGATCTGTTGGGAGGTCGGCAGTTTTTTTAAACGTCTGTGGGGGGCTTTAGATTTGCGGACGATTTCGCAGCAGATCGACGTAAAAATCGACCGATAATCTAAAAATGTATGGCCACCTTTAGTATTATTTATTATTTTATTTCTTTGCCTATTTAAAAATACTAGTAATAGTTATTTTTTTATGAGAATGATCTGTAGAGATTTACTGTACCTGGCAAGACTAAAGCATGGGAAACTGATCAGAGTAAAACAAGAAAATCCCCGGTTGTGGCTATTAAGGGTAACTATCACCCCATCATTATGGGGGAGGTCCAGGCAGCAGCAGTAGCATGCAAATAGATCTCTTACCTGTTGCCTTCGCTGTCAACGCTACTACTACATGTACTACATGATGAAGACAGCCTTGATAAGGGCACATTCCATCATACAAGTTCTCCTCAACTGCTACCCCATGGAAGTGGGGACATGAGGAAATAAGCAAAGGACAGACAGCCATGCCAGCGTCCAGAAGAGTGGACACTTTTATGCTGTAAGAGGCTGATGACTATCCTTCTAGACCCTCACAAGAGGTTTTTGAAAATTTGGTAACTCTAATATAGACAAGGGGAGTTTCCCCTTTCCTCTCTCAGCTTCTACACCACTGTTTTTCATACTGCACCCTATGGTTATTATGGTAGGACAGGTGAAAAAGTTTTGCTTGGAGACCCAGTCATTTCTAGCAATGCTATTGTCTATGCCATCTCTGTCCAGCTGGCAATCTGGTATAGTCTAATGACTCTTGTACTTTAGCTCTGCCCTCCTGCAATTGGACTAGTACCTTCTGCCTTGATTATCATGATCCAGGTTACTTTGTCTCTTTTAGCTATGGATTATTTTTCCTCATTGTGCCTGTGTTTTATGTGTATTTGACAGTCATTGTCATACCTCCATCTCATGTGGATTGCATGCTGGGAGCTGTACTGAATGCAGGACTTTTAAGGGAGTGCACGAGCCATCCATTGATGGCAAAGGGGTTATGACAGGGCTGTCTCCACAGCCCATCAGAGCCCCGGATCACTGGTTCTGACTCCCCGCCTCTGTCAGGTTAATGTCGGTGCAGCCCATCTGCATCCACAATAAAGTAATGGAGGCTTGCGATGACATTAGCAGATGCCAACTCATAGTGGAGCCTGGTGCTTATTTTTAGCAGATGCTGCAATATCACCAATCCTGATGGTTACACCTCCAGTCAAAGTAATTTACAAGTAGTTGCCTGCATAGTATAAACTTATATCCCTATTGTGACTTTAAACTCCCTCTTCTGTATGTCAGCAATGTACTAAGATTTCTTTTCCTATTCTACTTTGTATTTCTGCTACACTTCCTTATTATGTTCCGTCACTCCATTAGTTCCTATACCCCAAGATACAATCACCAGTAACATTCTAGCGGTCAGTATTGAACCCAAATCCCGACTTATTTATCTCAAAGTGCCAGCATGATAATATAACCTGAATGACATGCACAACTCCTTTACAAACAAAGATAGAAAAGGGGAGGGTATGAGATGCTGTGTGCAATCAGAAGAGAGGGGAAGAAAACTGACAGCATTGAGAGCCAAAAGACTGCAGTTCTCTCCTCTGTGCTGGCTGACAGCTTGCGTGCACACAGAGAGGGCTCTGAGTGCCACCTCTGGCACGCGTGCCATTGGTTTGCCATCACTGCTATAGGTGATAATAAACTTACTAAACAAATAAATCACTGGACAAAAAGAAAACCGTCACAGACCTGGTTTTGCTGACCAACATCATTTTGGAAATAATCATAGATTAATCATCTCAATTAAGATTACAGGATTTTCCTGTTTTATCAATTACTATGAGAAATATACTAAGCAGAAGTTGCCAACATATGGTATACCATAGCTGTAACTGTAACAGCTACCATTTGTGAAGATGCCATACATTACTCATCAAACATACAATACAAAGGGAGGCTTACAACATATGAATTTGAATGAGCTGTGGCATACCTCTTTATTGTCCTCAGGCTTTATATCCCTTTTACTCCTCTCTAACAATAGAATTGAAGTACCCAGCAGTGTGCCCATCAATGCGTCATAAATGTGCCACTATCACAAAGTGGCCAGTCCTGTACCTATTTCACCGAGATGTCACAGCAGGTGCGGATTACTGTCTTTGTGTCTCATCATCACATGTAAGACGTGCTAGAACTAAAAGATATTGATAGCTCATATGAATGCCTCAAGATTTTTTTTCCCCATTTGAAGCTGACAAATTTTGCTCTTGGCCTCACTTTTTATTATCTCAAACTTTAGAAATAATTTTGTAAAAGTACCTGTTTGCAGTGATAATAGATAAATGTAGTACCCCATTTACATTCTTTTATACTGTCATGTGTCAATCATGATGAAAAATGTATACGATAACTCAAGAATTCTATCACATTAGAAACTGTGCTGAGCATTGTAACGAGACATTTTCCTATGGACACACTCTGACAGCTTTTTACATCAAGGCTAAGTCAGAGTTGCCTGTTTTTCTTAGACTATGTTATTTGTAAAGCATATCAATCTTTTTCGGCACTTCAAAAGGTCAGCCCGCTCAAAGCTGTTTTATTAGAGGCGTCTGACTTACATGCCCCACTGCGTTTTCATATCATTTAGTGGCATGTAGCAACACTTAGCAATATCTCTCCATCATCAATTTCGGACTGGCTCCTCCTCCTGCACTGGGTGGTGTTTTTTTTTTTTTTTTAGTAAGGGTCGAAAACAAAAATAACCAACACGATGGAAGTTGCACTGACCGTAGCTAAATTATACAGATCTCATCACTTGTCACTGCTTACAAATTTAAGCAAATCGCATGAACTGAAAATGATGAAATATTGTGGAAGAGTTAAAGACTTGAATACTTGACATGGGTATGCTACAATATCATCTGAGGGTTTTGTATATTTATTTGACACAATCATATGTGCTGGGACATTATTCTATCACCACCCCAGCAGTATGGTGGTTCCCATTTCTAAATCATGAGTGTCATGTTACTTTTTTAGTAAAAATACAACTAAATGCTCTGTTAGAGCTATGATCTGTTGTATACCGGTATATTGTAACTAAAAAGGCTACTACGCAAGGTAATAAACTACAGTAGACCCTTGACTTAAGAAGGTAATTAATTCCAAAGGGTTGGTTGTAAGTGAAGTTGGTTGGAGTCAAAACCATTTTTCCCATAGGAAATAATGGCAATAGTCTGTTCCGGACCCCCCAAATTACCACTTTCCTAAACTTTTCATGATAAAAAATATGTAAAATCTGTGTTACATACAAGAAACACCAATAATATTCCTACTTTCATAGAAAATAAGGTTATACCATGTATATATTTTGGGGGGCCATGATGCACTGAAAATGCACTGATTGCCCTCAGCACAGAGGGAACTTCCTAGACACCTCTGGGGTCCTTGCTGACACTCCATGTATGCTCATATATCTGGGCTCAGAGGCAAGTTTCTGGACACCTCTGGGGTCCTTTAATACAACCCCCATGCAATAATGTTTGTACTGGATGTACAGAAGTTTATGCTTTCTGCCACAGGAAGGCGCCTGGAAAGCATAAACAAATTCTGGTCGTAAATCGAAACTTTAGTCATCTGTCAAAATGAAAATTTTAGTCATATCTCAAATTAGTGGTATCTCTAATTAGTCTTATTTCGAGGGTCCACTGTACTGGCTGACTGACTCTTCTGAAGTTCAGGCCAGTACAAGGGAGGCACAATGCCTCTGGAGAGGTATAAATGTGATAAAAAGGAAGGATCAGGGGTCTTTGCCTCCTGGAGGGCTTTGAGCAGCTCATCTATTACTGACTATTAGGGAGCCACTGTCGGAAACAGGCCCAGCCACTATCCTGAGGGACAGCAAAGATCACCTAAAAATATGTGATGTAAAGGAGTGACTCCCTTCTACCATTAAAATAGAAGTAGAACAAGAGGAACTTTAACTGGCATACATTCTTGGGGTAATACCAATTGCCTTTAGGCCAGCCAGCACATCTCCACTCAGTTTATAGACTGTACCCTGTCTCTGGGCAGAACAGAGACAAAAATAATGATTGTATATAATCCTTCATTGATGCAAGATAGTTATTCATTGTTCAAGATGACCCGTGAGTGTACAGACTTTATTCATAACAAAGGCTTGTGTATAAATGTAAAGCTGAATATGATACCACTGTACCACTGAAGTCCAGGGGTAGTTATGAGCAGCATAGGTAATATTCGTATCTGCAAAATATTGCAAATTTTTTGCCCAATATTCACAATAAATTCAACAATTTGTGATCTCCAGTCATTATTACATTTATTGCGAAAATTGGCACTTGTAGACATGTATATTGCAAATGCAATGTGTGTCGTCACGGTGGCATCTAGTGGCAGAATGTGAAATAGCAGCTGCAGTGTAATTACCACATGAGACAGTCGACAACCATTGCGAAAATCGGCACATATACATGCGCATGTTCCGATCACAGTTCATGGTACTTTCCCCACAATCTCAAATATTCAAGGTTAAGAAGATATAGCACTATATTCAAGGTCTTTGTGAAGTCTCAAAAGCAAATATTCACAAGAAAAATTTGAGATTTGAATATTCGCAATCAACACTCCTTAGAGTTTGGAAGTGGTAAATGGCGTATACATCTGGGGCACACAGGCTGATGTGTTAGCCTTTCCATTGCCAAGTTACCTAGAGCCACATTACACAGAGAGGGACTATTGATCCCAGAAATGCCCACCAATAAATTTTGTTCATATGAAATTTCTAATTTACTACTGAGAATGTAGCAAGATACACTTAGTACAAGGTTAAGTTATGTGATTTTATTTTAACATTCCCTTGTCTCTAATTACTAACCTTAAATTTTCAACTTTATTTTATATGGTTGTATAACGTAGCTATCTTTCAGGTAACTGTTTGTAGCTTTTACCAATATGTGCGATTTTCGGGCTCTTCCCTCCTACTGTGTGATGTACCTGCCGCGGCAAGCTTGTAAACAGTGACAGCTGAGATGAAATCTGTAGTCTTGTGTGAATTGGAATGTAGCTTCATATCTGCAGAATCTAACGTGATGTAATCGAAGCTCCATCTACTGGCCGTTTTATAGAATTACAGCAAAGCACAATCAAGCCTTCTTAAAACAGAAGGTAGTTACACGGCCCAATCCATCACAAATCCCAAAACTTTAGGTGGAAGCCCTCGTTTTGGGACAGTGGGCGGAGCCATGCAAATTATTCCTTTTCGCCCCATCAGACAAATGCACATCCAGAAACCGCTGGTGTACAGTGCAAATATAGCCTTTTTGGTACAGAGCCATTTATTCCAAACTGCATACAGCTGTTTCAGGCTCCTTGGCCATCATCAGTGCAATGCATGGAAACCATGGCTCTATGGTGTGGGGCTTGGAAGCCGAACAAAGAGAAGTACCCGTGAAGGTTATGGTGAGAAGGGATGAAAGGAATCAAAAAGCCCTCACTAGAATTACAGCTCTATAGTCAGAAGGAAGTATGGGCGGAACTGTTTCTATCTGCCCTTAGTAAATATGATTTCCCCGGGAATGAGGAAGTGAGGAAGGTGAGTACGTTGTTTTTTTTTTCCTATTCTGTATCAGTTTTCACAGATATATACTGCTGACAGGTGAGTATTATGTCAATGTAATGTATATGTTTTTTTTATTTTGAGTACAGAACCGCTTTAATATTGGCAGCCAAGAAACCAAGGACTTCGTTTTACAAAGCACTTTTTCTTTGAAATTAAAGTTTACATCAGATTGTTGTTTTTTTTTTAAACTGGACAAAATGAAATATATAAATGACAAAAATAATGGATTGTTCCACATAAAAAATTCTTAAATCTGTCTTGTTATCAATCTCATGCAACCCTAAACCCTACAATCAACACTCTATGATAGACATTGCATAATTTCCCAATGCTATTAGTAAAGCTATTTACTGAAGAGGAGACCATATGACTGACATAATTTGTTTTTATTCCTTTACTGTCCTATGAGCATACAGGGGAAGGAAAGGTACTCAAGAAATACATCTTTGACAACTATGTGTTTATATAGTAATGTGTACCATTAAGGTAGGATTTGCCACTTTGATCTCAGTAAGTAAGTAATGTATAGTGATGAGCAGCATAGGCAATATTCGAATTCGTGATATTTCGCAAATAATTCTACTAATATTTAATTCAATATTCGGAAATTCGAATATTCGGGGTAATACCATGGATTGCGAAAATCATATTCGCATTTGCGAAAAATCATATTCGCATCGCGAAACTCTTTAAAATGAATGGTCACATGCTATATTTATTTTCACAATGCGAATATAATTTTCGCAATACATGGCCATATTGCGAATATTCGGAATTGCGAATATCCGCCGAGATATTCAAGATATTGGCGAATTCTCGAATTGCCGATATTCGCGAAAAATATTCGGCATTCGAATATTCGAGCTCAACACTAGTAATGTAAAGCTGTGCATACGAAGAATACCTGTAGGGACAGGAAACAATAGCCCAATTATGATTTTTCAATAAACCTTACCTGTAATAATTAAAACCTGATTCTCTGTTGTTGCTCCACAACATTTAGACCGGGACTAACAGAAAGTACAAGTCAATTACATGATAATGTTCTATCTACAAGTCTACGGAGATGGACTTTCACTATTGAAAACCAATATTTTCTATTGACATCTACTGGCCATACACATTACTGCAGTCAATTAACACCTAATTACCCCTAACTAGAAAGGAAGAGGTAGATTCCTTCTGTTTTGGGGATGGATTTTTTCAACTGTAATTTGCAACACCTTAAAAAAACCAACCTAGGTTTATCTGATAGACTGGACTGTTGACTCATAATAAAAATATATTCCTCAGTTAATATAATAATGTTTTGAGTCAGAAACCTAGGGATACACAGCAGAATCTTATTTTATTCTGCTAGATCTACCTGTTGTACTGCAGAATATGAGATGCCGTAATAAGACTTTACTTGCTAAGAAGAATGATAGACTCAATGACTGCAATGAACCGCTGCAAGGCCAATCACTTCTATCTCCCAAATGGCTAATAAGTATGGCACATACAAATCAACACAATAGATTTGTGGAGCCCAAAGGTAAGTGAGCATGAATCAGAATACTTATGCTTAGAAAGCCGGAGGAATCTGGCATCCTTGTTTCCATTCCCAAAAGGAACAGCTGCAGAAATAACTTAACATATCAATTTGACAGGAGTACAATGCTGCCCGGTATTTTAATGTGCAAGAGATGAGTGAGGCGATCTGCTGTGAGCCCCCCAATGCTCTCCACCATACCCGGGACATACTGTCATTAATACAAAGTTCCTTCTTTCCTCTGGCACAAAAATATGCTTTAACCACTTAAGAATTATTCACAGAAACATCACAGCAGTTCATCCTGGTTGCCGGAAGAAAACAAAGCTGTGAATTACATTATTTTAGCATAATGTGATAAGCTAGCTGCTCTTACATGGTCAGATGTTTTGCTGATTTCCAAGGTTTGATGGTTGCCCATCTGCACAGTAATCACTAAGCTCCCAAAGCTTCTGTTAGGTCTCCTCCAGACTTGGATATCATTTTAATGTAGGCACACGTAAAACAAAGCTTATGATCAGGCATTGGTGTAAAATCCATAATTACTGTACATTTTTTTATTCCAATAGATGGGAAATCCTGTAATGCATAAAGCCCCCCATACACCCTTCTATTTGCGTCAGATTTTGCAGCTGAGCGCCCGCTGTGTGAGTCTTCTGAAATCGCCCCATAAAAATTTCTAGATCGATCTGCTTACTTTGGATGGCCTTTTCCAAAGTAAATGCCAGCACACAAAGAGTCATTGGCTGATTCTTGACACGACCGGCCGTGCAAGATGACGTCTTCACGCGCTGTTGATCTGCTGGGAGAACAACAGGAATTAACTTGTTGTTTATGCACATTTTATTACTATATACTCAGACAGATGAGACACAATGGAGAACTTTCCTTAAAGGGATGGTAATATGTCATTCCCCTTCCCTCCCTTCTCATAAACAAAAGCCAGTGCTAGCTTTTTTTTTATCCTGTTTTGCATGTTTAGTGATTAATAAAAATAAGTTCCGCTTGATTAGTGATTGGTAAAATAAATTCCCCCTGAAATAAAATAATGAAATTCAGTTGGTTGCAACAAAATTTCAAATTTTTTGAGAAACAAACCAGGGTCAGCTGCAAAGGCAAAATTGTAAACATCTATGGCCTGGGCCAAAAATAGATTATTTTTTTTAATTCTTTCCAGACAAAAGACAAGAAAGTACAAGAAAGTTGTCTAAAGAGAAAGTACAGAAATACAAATCATATAAAATCAACATTAACCTTCATGACGGCGCAATTTCTTTTTTATGTTGTTGTTGAAAGCAGTACTGAAAAGTTAAACAGATTACAAAGTAATCTGTTCACATTTTCTGTCCACTCTAGCCCCCATTGCACATCCCTGGCTTCATCAAAATGAGAATGTAAGGACTGGAGACAACAATGCTGGCTGGGAAATAAGGGTGAACAGGCAACCCCCAAATCTCTGGCTTCATGCATTTAGATAGAAAAGGTTGAACATCAATGGAGGACGCTGCCATATGGTGAGGGAAGCCCCCACCTCCAAGTGTAGCTCGGAGTATCTGATATTAGTAAATAAATCGAGCTACACACTGGCTATAAATCTACACCCAGCCACACTTGAAATTGCCACGGTGAGGTTAAATGAACCCAAATTATTGATTCTAATTTCAACTCCTAATAAAGGAACACTATTTTCATAATAAAAAATCATAGTCCTCTATCTCCACACACCACAATGAACAATGTGTGTTCTTTTATTGACTTGATACTGGAAACAGTTCAGGAAGATCTTTCCCAGTGACAATATTCCAAGATCTGTGCACAGCTTGGGCGCTATTGCAGGCATTGGTATCCTATGATTAATTTGTAGCCTTTTTTAAGGGAATCCAAGGAAGAGTCTGTAGCAGTGGACTGAGGGTCAGTTTTTATGGAGTTCAAGCATACAAATTAGGTAAGGTTGTATTTATGTAATTCTTCTGATAAGAGATGGAGGCTTCCTTACTGACAACAAAGCTTAACGTCGCCATTCAATTTACAATCTGACAATTTTTTGTGTTACTACATTTTAATGTCATCTATTTATTATATTTTCTAAACTGTTAAAGGTATCCAACCGGTGAACCCCTGAACTATATAGTTGTTGGTAGATCTAAAGCAGGGGTGGGCAAACTAAGGCCGAGGGGATGTTACACTTTCTTTTCCGGCCCTTTGTAACCTTGCTGAAAAGATGCTCTGTAATAAGAGCACATAATGCCTAGAGGTGTTTAATCATTGCCTTTGGCACGATTCAGTTGTGTGATCATGACACTGTGGGAGCATCCTCATGGCGACAGTGGGAGTGAACAAACAAACAGGCAGTGAACAAACTTTTTTTTTTGAAAGTGCAGGAAATTTAAAAAGATAACAATGCACCTTTCACGCCTTGCCTATTACACTACACCACCATCATTTGTTATGCTGGCAATGCATAGAATCGGCACACCTATGGCAGGTCGGCCATTACAGACTCTTGGTCTGACCCCTTTATCAAATCTAAGAGACCAATGTGGCCCACGAGTCAAAAAGCTTTCCCACCCTTAGGGTCCCCATACACCTTTAGATTTCCCTGTCAGATTTCCTTTAGATCTCATTTTGTT
>CM070036.1:39070396-39082207 GCA_036250615.1 Ptychadena robeensis | reverse complement strand
CCCGAATTTTATAACGAATATCAGCACTTTGAGAATTTGCGAAGATCTCGAATATACTGCTATATATTCGTGATCTCGAATATTCAAGACTCAGTGTTGTCTTATGCTAATTATGCCTAGTGTCTCATGCTAATCATACATCCTTGGATTGTTTTCTTTAGATTTTCTTAATAAACTGGGTTGGGCCGTCCCAAGTTTACTCATCCTGCTCTTTGACAGTTCCATTTACCTACTTTACTGATGGCCAAGAAATCGACTGTATTACGATTTTAACATCAGCAATCTAAAAATCAGCTAGTAGAGGATGAGTGACTATACTTACCTTACTGTTGCTAAGCCTTCAGGGCGTTTGCCCCAAATGTAGATCGGGGTAAGTTTGCTTACACAGCAAACTCACCCCTTGCTACATTCAGGGATTCTCAGCTATCCTCGGTGAGCCCATGGCGAAACTGATTATCGCCGGAAC
Organism: Ptychadena robeensis; assembly: GCA_036250615.1. Taxonomy (NCBI): domain Eukaryota; kingdom Metazoa; phylum Chordata; class Amphibia; order Anura; family Ptychadenidae; genus Ptychadena; species Ptychadena robeensis. The sequence goes on along the minus strand of CM070036.1, from coordinate 39,081,741 downwards.
CCGCCAATCTCTTCCGCGTCCGCTTGACGATGACGCTGAAGAGGTGGGGGGCCAGTACCATTGACCTCCACGTTATGAAACCGGCGCTGGCTTTTTTCAGTAAAAAGTGTGTAGGGGGGTGAAAGGACAGCAGAGAAAGTGATCCATGGACATAACACTCAGGAGGTTAAAAGCTATCAGTTAATGCCAACCTGGTAGCTGCTAGTGTTGAGCTTAAATATTTGAATTGTGAACATATTCGACGAATATCAGCTGTTCGAGAATTTGTAAATTTCGCGAATATGGCGGCGGATATTTGCAATTTGAATATTTGCGATATTATGCATATGCCCATGCATTGCAATTATATAATCGCAATGCGAAAATGAATACTATGTAACATTTTGAAGATAATCACAATGCGATTATAATAGAGAATATATTTTGGCAATGCATTGCCAAACACTTGAATTTCTTGTTTATGAATATCGAACTGAATATTAATATATTATATATTATATTATATTATATTTATTATATATTATATTAGAATTACTCGTGAAATATGACAAATTTTAATATTGCCTATGCCGCTTATCACTAGAGATGGTCGATTTGGTGATGTAGAGAAGGGTTGGGGGTAAACTCCAAAAGAAAAAGTATGGCTCGAACACAAAAAAAACATAAATGAAGTTCAAATCAAGTAAAAATGTTGAAAGTCGAAATTTCAACTTTGATTTGAACTTAATTTATGCAAAAACTGCATGTGAAAGAACAAACCTTTTTTTTTACAATGTTCCCACAGCCCTTCTCTACATCTTCAGCAATTTTGGTGATGACACCATTTTCAGAGGCTTTGCAATCAACTCACAAAATCAGCTAGTCAAAAAACTCGACCATCTCTACTCATCACTAGCGATGAGCGATTAGGCAATATTTGAATTTGCGTAATTTCGCGAATATCCGCCATAATATTCGATTCCATATTCGAAATCTCGAATATCCACACATGTGGACATGAAATGCGATCTAAAAATCACAATTGCAATCAAATATCAGTCAATGCATGCAAGTCAATGGAGCTCGGATATTCGACTGGGAGAATATCCATCATTGCCGTTTTAAAAAATTGCATCGCGATTATATAATCGCGATCCATTGCAATGAAAGGGATCGCAATAATCGCAATAAATCGTGAAAAATCGCAATCGCGACGGATATCCGATTTTATATTCGTGAATATTCGCGAAATGGCGATATTCGAGCTAAATATTCGAAAATCGAATATTCGAGCTCAACACTACTCATCACTAGTATCTGCAGGTATTAGGAATTTTGGTGGGTCACACACTTCCAACTTACACCCTACATTGTGGATCTTCTTACTCCTCTTCCTCCTCTTCCTCCTCTATATCTTGTAGAGATGATTGGGCAATGGGATGATTGTAAACACATGGTCAACAGAGATGTAGAAATAATTACTGCCTTGTGTTTAAAATGATTCTGTAACCAAAACATGCTCATGTAGGTATTGACATTTGTATCTGGTGCAGTCTAAACCAAAACTGTAGGGTTAATTCTGGTAATTAAATATTAAATTGCAAGCCCGTAATAAAACTGGCCATGAAAAAATAAATACAAATTTCCATTGCTTCAAGATTCTATATTTATGCATGAACCTGCAAATAGATTAAATATACTTGGGATTCATACATTATATATGTATGTGTGTGTGTACACACTTGCACAAAGAATCCTATTCATAATATTTATACACTATATATATATATGTATATATATATATATATATATACATATATATACATATTTTTCCTGTTAATGTTAAATTGTAAAGCCAATTAAATGAGTGGCAGATCCTGTTCCAGCGAGGTCTGAAGCAGTTATCATGGAGAATAATTACCTGTCACCCATAAAAACCAATGCCCTAGTTCTGAAAATTGAGATGTTCTCTTCAGAGAAGCCTGGGAATATATCACATGCCATCTGTTGACATCATTAAAACTTTTTCTCTTTGAAGAAAAACAGTATAATTTAGTGCAGATGATTATTTGAAAATGATTAATATAACCCATAAAGAACATTGCTTTTTATAAAGTTGTTTTTCTTCTTCTTTGAAGGTTACTGCAAAGGTGATTGTAGCTCTAAGTATATATGACAAAGTTAATTTTAAAAACCGGCTGCAGATGGGGAGCATTTAAAGTAGGTCATAGAAATGTTTCTAAGGAAAGCATTTCATTTAGGCATAATACCAAGTGGCTGTTTGATTGCTCATATTTAGCTCTCAGTATACACGGCTGGAGGGTTCCTGTTGAGACTGCTTTAGCTGCTGTCATCGGTCCAGGAACAGATCCAGCTGGTTGTCTTTCAAATTCTATCACTATATTACATTTAAGTTTAGGTACAAAACAGGTCACTCTGGACTAAAGTCAATTCACTGTTGAAGTGAGACAGGAGTAAATAACATTACTAAAAACGTTCAAAAATCAATCTGTTTTAATGGTGTTTTTTGACCAGGAAAGCAAGAAGGGCCATGCATTTATTAAAAGTAAATAGTTGAGTCTGCCAGGGGATGGCAGGAATATGATTAGTAAAAGTGTAATAAGTGGCACATTCTGTTTTACGGGAATAGCTGCCAAAATGGAAGGAAAAACCATCAGCGCAGTGAGTGAAACTGTTTATTTTGCTTATTAATCTGTGCAATGCTCATTATGGGCTGAAATCAACCCTGTGACCCCTGAAATACTCTGATATACCGCTATGTATAACAGGCACTGTTCTGATAACATAAAAGCTATTGAGATTTCAGTTTGCTTTATGTCTTTACAAAAGTGGACACAATTATAGGAAATGAGGAGACACAAGACAGCAAAAAAATAAAAACCCCAAAACAAAACTTCCTATAATGAGCAGTGGTTCCCAAACTTTTCTTACAGGGCTCCCCTTTTCTATATATGAACATTATCGAGCCCCCCTCTCCCATTCAAACTACACAGGTTCAGAATGAGGGCCAGGGCAATGGGGAAACACAGGGTTTTATTAAAGGTAACAGACACGCAAACATTACCACTAGCATGTAAAAGAAAAACGCACCGCATAGGCGCAGTGTGGCTAGTGTGAAATGCCCCATAAACTTTGTTTAAAAAATACAACTCCTTTTTCACACACACCAATCATGCAAAGACATGCATCATATATACACACAACAATCATACATACACATTCTTCTTTCTCATAGAGACAAACATAGACACATACATTACATGCACTCTACCTGTCTGCTGCTAGTTCCCCCATGGTTGTTCTGCTGTTTGTCCATCTTTCAGACTTGTCTGATTGGCTGGCAGTGGTAGGAGAGGGTGGATAATGAACTGTGTGCCCCCAGAGGAAGAGAGGAAGATGAGAACTGCATAGGCAGCTGAATTCTGCAGATCTTTCTCCCCTCTCTCTGGCAATTCTCACATAGAATGCTCCAAGTGCTACCTTGGCTGCCCCCCTAGCTGCGCCCCCACCAGGGGTTTGGTAACAACTGATGTAGAGCATTGACAATATATTCACTATATTGGATAAGAAAGGGGGCAAAACTATAAAAACTTGTTTTTTACTTTACATCAATGTCCAGTTGGGGAGATTTCCTTTTATAAAAACAAGCAGGGAAAATAAATCTCTCCAATGTAAGGTGAATAGGCTATCTCCATTAGAAGATATATTGCTGTTCTAATGAATTCTTTAAATATTGTATTGCCAAACACTGTCAGTCCTTGTGACAGAAGGCACCAGGGCAAACTGTAGGGTCAATTTAATTAGTGGAAACATAGACAGCAATATAATTCGGTCAAGAGATCTAACCCTTCTAAAATCTATAAATTCTAATATAAAACTGAAAAAAATTACTTAAAATGGACTTTAAATAATGAAAAAATCATGTTAATGTCTCTGCAATTTACAAAAAAAAAACCAAAGTATAACCCCATTTGGGGTTCCTTTGTTCCTCAAAGTGATCAGTGGTCTTACTCATCAGCCTCCACTTCTCTATATACAGGGGACTTGGTGAATTAAAATTCCGGGAACTATTGGTTTACCTCTAGATTAAGGAAATCAGAATAAGGTTAGTTGGTAGAAGAGCAGTAGAAGAGTGCCCACGGCTAATAGAGAATACATAAATGACCTATGTAGACATAGCCTAAAGGTGGCTGCTAGAGGGTGTGCTAAAAATGTAGTTATCCCACCATATGAATTTTATGACAGTTATCACTATATTTTGGTATACATAAGAATGAAAATTCAAACAGATAATAGTATTAGAAATGTAGCATGTATATATATATATATATATATATATATATACATTAATAAAACTAAAAGTCCAACAGGCAGGCTTCATTTCATTGCAAAGAGGGCATGCTATATCTCTGGTGCAACAAAACCTTCTGATTCTGATTCTTCCGCTTTCCTTATATTTTTCTTAAGCCTGACGCATGCGGCCCCTTGGGTGTTGTTTGGCCGGCCCCATTTGGTCCTCCACTTGCGGCTCCCCCAAAACCTATTAATGCATATGGCATAGGAACTCACCTGTTCACCAATGCATTCTCACCTGGAAACTTCTTAGAGTGGTAAGAGGAGGAGAGGGACTCGCTGAGCCTCCAGCTGAGCACGCTAATTGGCATGTGAAAGCTAATGAGTGACCCAGACAGCGCCTAAGCGCCTTATGTGCCTCATAATATCTATGAGGCACATAACCTTCGATGATGTATGGGGCGTTCCATATATCACCATGTGTAGTGGTCACATTCTGACTGGGCTTTCCTAATTAACTTTGGCGGTCCTACATGTAATGTGGCCCCTCACTGAATGAGATGTTGAAATGTGGACATAAGATTTAAATATATTGCAGACTGGAACTGTGCCTATTAAGCAGAGGAGCTGCAGAGTTTGATTGGCTCAGTCTCAGTCAGCATACAAAAAACATTTCAGCATCTCATTTATCATCTCAATTGAAGATGCTGAACCTGGGAGAAAGATATGGGGGAATGCTGACACCACAATAGAGATTGCAGGTACCCCAAAAGAGGAGGTATACAATGCTAGCAAGATGTCTCTTGCCAGTCCTTACTCTATTGCATATGCCTTCAATTCCCCCACTATAGTGTCAGTTCTTGTTTGGTTTAAGTAATAAACTTGTTAGAGGATAATTAAGTAAAAAAATTGCATTTAAGTGGCATTGTAGTTTTATCTATGTCTACTACAGTTATAATAGCTTGTTTGACTCCAGAAAACAATAGAATTAAAAAAGAGTCAGACAAGTGTGATTGAGAGTTAAAGTAACCTTCTATTGTTACCCTTTATGTCTTCCATATTAAATTATCTACTAAATTCAAGCGTCCTTTCTTTTCTATGGTACAGTCTTTATACAAAACCTTTTACATTTACCAAAACTATGTTGTATTATTACCTACCTAAGTTATTCATTTACATCAAGCCAGGTAGGTGGATTGTTGTTAGTGCTTTATTAGTTAGCATGTCTTATAAAGCCAACAAATTTGTAAGTTTCCTTTCAGCTGCTTATTGTGACCAGAGCACTAAAATGTACCGTATTTTTCGGACTATAAGACGCATAAGATGCACCTAGTTTTTTGAGCAGAAAACCAGAAAAAAATTTTTTAATAAGTTTTCACATCACTTGGGTTAATGAAATGGATTAAATTAATGCAAAATCAAGTAATAAAATACCTTCCTACCAGCAGAAATGGATATATAATCCCGGTCGATTGTGCAGGCAGAGTTGAGAGAGGCACACAGAATTGGCTGTAGAGCCCCCAACTCCTCCTCCCGCACTCTGACTCTAGCAGCTGTGTGTGGCTCTCTCCCCTTGCCTGTGTCAGCTCTGCCTGTCATCTGAGAGCTGGGACATAGACAAGGGGGCAGAGCCCAACACGGCTGCTACTGGCAATGGGTGCCCTCTGCTGTGTCTGTGTCTCTCTCAGATGCCTGTCAGTAGTATCAAGGGTACATAGGACCAGGGTCCACATCGAACGGGAATCAATGTGCAAAGTGATCCACATCGATTCCCATTTGATCCTTCCGCAATCAAGTGCAGCATGGTGATGCCACCATGCTGTGATCGATCGCGGGTCGATCAAATGTGTATCGACCCATGTATGACTAGCTTTAGACTTTGTTAGTTATGTATGTAAATTCCATCCACATCTAGTAGCCCATCTAAACGTATCAATAGTTTAGCAATTTAACCAGTGTGTTAAGGTGGCCATAGATGATCGATCTGTCACGAAGTCGGCCGCAAATCCAAAGCACCCACCTTAAATTGGGCCAGAAATCTGCCCAGAAATCAATCTGAGAATTTACGGACATGTCTGTAATTTTTACATCGATCTCATTACTTTGGTTAGGTGACCGTGTACCCATCCAAACTAAATGCCGGCACACAAAGTGTGTGTAGCCAATTTTTGGCACGATCTGCCAAGAAATAGGCCCGGCATAGAGACGTCTATGCACAGCTTTAATGACAGAGGCGGACTGGTGCACACATGCCCTTTTCATTTTATCCTTTGGTTTGCTCTAAAGCAGTGGTTCCTAAACTCTCCTTGCAGGGCCCCCCTTTTCTATTTAGGAACATTATCAAGCCCCCCCTCCCTATTCAAACACAGGTTAAGAATGAGGACTTGTGCCCCCCTGGAATACCTTTGCGCACCCACCCCCCAGTTTAGGAACAACTGCTCTAAAGATAAAATCTAGTTCCTATAGACAGTATAGGATGTAGCAGACTGCTCTTAGTCTGTGTTGTCAGCACCTGTAGAGATCTGTATAATTTTTTGACCATAAAGTGTTGTTTATGATCTGGAAAGCCCTTCATTCTGCCCCTGGTTGTATGCAATGTGTGAATTGTCTAATATCTTTGCAAGTTGCAAAGGTAAAACTTCACTACCCTTAGCAAACTGAAAAACCTGTGTTTACTAAATACAAGAATTATATTTTAAAATAACATGTACCCTTTAAACGACTATCGTGTAACATAGGCATAGCATACAGTTATTATCTCAAGAATATATTACTGCATCAAAAGCCCCAAGAGTGTCAACCCACCCTAGGCTGATAGAGATATTTATAATTACCCACTTGATATGAAATAAAGAGATGGAAAAAAAATCTGATGACAGGTGTTTGCAAGGCAGGCTGCACTTATAAGTGTCTGGGGTCATTCGTTTGACAAGATCTCAACTAAAATTACATGCTCATTACACATATTTTCAAATACGTGATACATTTAAGAAGATTTTTAATTGCTCAGCAGTTTACTTCAAACTCTGGTTGATTTAATATTGCTAAGAACCTTTGTTGTAGTTAAAAGTAGGTGTTTGATCTGGAGTCCAGCAAAACTGAATTATATGCTCCATGGGCAGGCAGGATTTTATTCATTTTTTAAAGCTAAAAAGCATAATATTTTATTAGTATATCGAACAATATTTTCTTAGAAAAGGTTAGAATTCACATTAGGTTTTACTGTAGTTGGAGTCTTTATTGGAGGGACGCCTTTCTGATAAATAAAAAACGGTTGCTTCGGGACAAAAATTTAACGTAACTCTCTAAAAACAATGTAGTAAAATGGAGTTGGCCATGAAACAGTTAAGCTACCCACACACTTTTTTGTTGGATTCCCGTTCGATCCTGCTTGAAGAAATGTTGAAAGAAAAGAATGGATGGAGGGGAATCTCAAGGACCCCCTTCATTCAAAGTGGGTTTTTTCCTAACACTAGGCCAGGACGTGGGGACTTTAAGGCCACCTTATTGAGACATCTAATAGGTAATGACACCCTAAATTCAAGGGTCCAAAAAACAACTTAGTGATACAGAAACATGTACAAAAAACAGAAAATCATATCCTGACCAACGAATGAATATAATGAGTCTACGGGGGACTGCAATAATTGTTACAATAAACATTGGCGTATGAACGAATCCAGTTTTCTTCCATTTATTGATGAAACGTCAGTTTGCCTATTCACCGATATCTTTAGTCATTTTGGTAATTTGTTAAGTACACCTAACCCCCTAGTATTCTGGCTCTGAATCTCTGTCTCCCTGAACTGGCCATGTTTTCTCTGCAGTGCTCCCCCGTTCTTCCTTACCTCCACGCTTCGGGACCTATATACCATATTACTTTATACCAACTACCCCACTGGGGTTCAGGGTGAGTGCATTACTTAATAAAACCCCTTCTTACTGACCGAAAGGCACTTTTTTATTGTCTGACTTCCCTTTTATCTTATTGCTCTAGAAATCCTGAAGAAGATTTTTAGATATATTTGAAACGCGCGTTGAGGCTTTGTGTCTATTTTTATCTACCCCCCACACATTTTAAAGCATCATTCTCCAAGTGTCCAACTAGGGGACATGATGGCAATTCTATCCAATACCACATGTTCAAAACTGACGTTTCATCAATAAATGGAAGAAAACTGGATTCCTTCATATGCCAATGTTTATTGTAATCATTATTGCAGTCCCTCGTAGACTCATTATATTCATTCTTTGGTCAGGATATGATTTTGTGTTTTTTTGACATGTTTCTGTATCACTAACTTGTTTTTTGGACCTATGAATTTAGGGTGTCATTACCTATTACATTCTCAATAAGGTGGCCTTAAAGTCCCCACGTCCTGGCCTAGTGTTAGGAAAAAACCCACTTTGAATGAAGGGGGTCCTAGAGATTTCCCTCCATCCATTCTTTTCTTTTAGATATTTTTTTGGGATGTTGTCCACCTATCACTTCTAACTAGTTGGTATTTTCTTATTGAAGAAATGTTGGGAAGCAACATGTTGGTAAATACCTGTTCAATTGTCAGGGTCCCCTATTCAAAGTATTGAATGGAAATTGATTGTGCAAAGTGGTGTGCATTGACCTGCTCAACCATTGACAAATTATTGTTCACCAGCTTGTTGCGTCACCATGCTGCAATTGGATCAAATTGTAATTGACCAAATTATGGGGTGCCTTGATGTCTACTTCCTGTTTTGTACATGAGTCAGCTCAGTTTAAGGGAGGTGCCTTGCTCCAAGAGACAAATAAATATGATACATGGGAGAGGCAAGTCAGTTCCTGCCCTGGCTTTGAGCCAGCCTGACTGTGTCTTCAGCAGCTGTTGCCAGGATATCACATGGAGACAGGCCTTGCTGGGCCTGGAGATCTGCAGCACAATGTAAGTTGATCAAATTCCCTAAATGGCTTAGGGTAGTTCTGGACAGACACCCTTCAACACGAAATGCCCTGGGAAGCTATTGTTTTCCCCTTGAATAAAAGTACACCTCTCAGTACTGGGCCTTAATGTGGAGACAGAGATAGTGCCAAGCCTGTATATACCCCAATTGCTAGTACTAAGTATTAATTATGCTGATCAACAACGAATCTGTGTAGAATGAGGAACCACTGATAGCCTTCCAGATAAGATGCCATCTCCAGATGCCTGGATGGGATAGAGATGGGAAAGAGTGTGCCAAGAAGACAGAGGTCCAATTGCACCGGGTGTCCCAGGTCACATACACCTTCAGGTCCTGCCCCCACCAAGCTCATCCCTCAACCACTACTTTACAAAACACTCATTTAAACTAAGCATTGTGGTAGTGGGCATATGAAGAGATGTTGCAGTCATATACAAGCTAGTAATGCAAAGTAAGGATGTGCTCTTATTTTATTTGTTGAATGGAAAAATGTATTGACTCACTTTTAGACTGTAAAAGTCATGCTGTAGACTCTAGTTATAACTTTTAAATGTGGAATAGTATTCTAACAGCTACCACGTAGACTTGGAAAAAATATTGGACATCCAATTCTACCCAATGGTATAAATATAAAGGTAATCCCCTGCAGCCAAATAAGCTTGCACTATTCTATGGAGGTTGTGTTGAAGGTTATGGAGTGTGCCTGTGCCATTTTCCTCTATCTATAAGCATTTGTAAAGTCAGGCATTAATATTGGATGCAAAACCTTTGTTAGCAGTCTCTTTTCATCTCAATCATCCCAAAGGTATTCTATCAGGTTGAGGTCAACTTTCTGTGTGAGCCAGTCAAATTCTTCCATACCATTCTAACCCAACCATGTCTGTAGGGATCTTGCTTTGTGTGCTGAAGTGCTTTATACCAATGTGATGCTTGTCAATCTGCATGGTGATGCAAGGCTTGGATGTAGCTGCTAAACTATGGAAATTCAGTCTTGGAAAGTCCCAGGTTTTGTGGAACATATAAAAGGAAGGGATTATTTAATTTAAGGAAACTTCAACATATGAATGTTATGTTAAGGCTTTTGGACTGGGTCAGAAATTGTGTATCATGGTTAAAAGCATATAGTTACATGATGCATAGGAACCTCTCATTCTGCAAACAAGAAATTCCATTATTCTGTCTGGTCTGGCTTGAAACAATTTTTAACCCTTGAAGCCATTTTTAATAGTCTATGACATTTCTAAACTTTAAGACAAAATATATGCTTTTTGTAAACGCCTAGGCTAGCAAATGCTCCCATAGAAATATAAATAATGACATTTGGAAAGTGCAAACACTAGGAGGTTGCTTTACTAAAGGATTTTCAAATGCTCCAACAATAAATACATGAATATTCACTTTAATTATCTCATTTTAGGCAGACAGAATAAGTAAACAGGAATTTTCTGTTCAAAGAATTGGATAATTGATGCGAATCTCCATTTATTTTTATTGTATGAACATTCTCAAATTCTTTAGTAAATCGGCTTTATTCAGTCAGCATTTAACTTTTAGAATGGATTGAATACATGTGAATAACAAGTAAAAAAATGTTGATGATAGGATGTTTGGCTTTTGCTCACTAATAGGATAGGATGTTAGGCTAATGCATCTGCATGCTAATAGACATACATACAAAGGACTGAGGCTTCTTTTGGGGGATATGATACCTTGTTTAAAGGACACATTTTGGGAATATGCAAAACGAATAAGTTATCAGCTAAAATGCTTTCCCGGAAACAATTTAAATATGACTTATTCCACAGCAAATATATATCACATACATATTTCGCCTCCCTAGTGCTCTTGCAAGGTCCAGATTTCCATACCAAAGCGCATCATAGACTTAAATGGATTTTTTTTTATGTTGTAGGCCTAGTAGACATACAAGGGTCTAGTAGACATCCTGAATATTATTATGTTTGAAACACACAAATATGTAAAAGAAAATAATAAAAGGTATAATTTGAATGATAAAATCTCTAAAATGCTTCTTTTGTATGATAGATTTCAAAACAGTATATACAGTGGAGGAAATAATTATTTGACCCCTCACTGATTTTGTAAGTTTGTCC
>CM070036.1:39044332-39058732 GCA_036250615.1 Ptychadena robeensis | reverse complement strand
TTGGTCGGTTTTAATGGATCCTAATTTTTATCTCAGAGTGTATGGCCTGCTTAAGGCTTAAACAGTATTTCTATTGAATGTTGTACAATTTTGGGATTTGTGCTGGATTGGGCCGTGTAAATACCTTCTGTTTTAAGAAGGCTTGATTGTGCTATTGAATGTTGTAAAGTGAGAAAATAAACTGAAGAACAAAAACGTTTTTCTCAATTTCCCCTGTGAACAACAAAGAGCGACGTACATAAGCAGTAGAAGAATGTTCAGTCTCAAACTGGAAAAAAAAACAGTGTTATATAAAAAGTATACTGAAAGCCAATGCGATTGTTTTCAAGAATACATAAAAGGATTGTTATTATTTAATGCTAACTACAGTGGTGGGAAAATGGTTGATTATGAAAAATGTGAATCTCTTTGATATGCATATTGGATACGCTGTTCAGTCTGATTAGGCAGAGAAATAATAAAATATTGAGTGTGATTATACAGGCAGAGTGATTTCAATATAAAGGACTAGGTTGGCACGTTTAGGTGAAAGAGAATATAATTAATTATCTCTTCAGAACGTGGAAACGATTCTCTTCACACAGATAGGGTGGGTGGAAGCTTTTCCTCAATTTCCTCCTTTCACTGAAGCCAGCATTAAATGGTCTTATTTATCTCGCCCCACGATATTGGCATTTCCCAGAGAGGAATCATCAGCTGTGATCCCTAGAAGGAGAAAAGAGAGTTCCAGTTAGGTAATAATACATTGGTCATTTATGATAAAACGGGCAAGCACAGGGTGTTGTATAACCCTGGAACCCTGCCTGTAATGCTTAAAACTAAACAGTTATCTAACAACTTCCTACAAAGTATGAGAATGAGAGACTTATGTGGCTAGGGGTAAATTTAGAATGGAAAAAGCAGTAACCACAAGCCACACTTGAGTTAGCTTAGCTGTTCCCTGCGATCCTGCAACACGTCCAGTGATGCTGACTAAGAATTGCTTCTTCCTGGTGCTTGTCATAAAATACAAGCAAAGATGTGGACCCTGATGTTCCCAGAATCATTAGCATGACTCCGCAGACATGGGCGGGCTTCCCACACCTATGCCTGTATTATCTGATCCCAAGCCCATACATTCCCAATGTGCACGTATATATTGACACAATTAACATCTTTACATCCCTATTAACTAGAAATTTGCCAACAAATGCATTTTAAAAACCATTATCAATCTGGAAATTCCATGAACTCCCTTTGCTCTCTTCCATATCTGAATCTTATTATTTAACAAAGTTTTCAGTCCTATCTAAGGACTACCGAAGATCTCCCACATATTTTATGAAGAAGAGGTAAGGAACAGCTGCCCCTCTAGAAGTATGGTGACTCAGTGGTGTCCCCTAAGAACAGACAGGGACACTAACAAAATAATGGTATAAGGCCACAACATCTATGAACACTTCAATAAGTTTATTTCTATATTTGTGGTACTTATTGCCATAGGCTTTAGTATTTCACCAACTTTCATCTACTCATCTATCATCATCAGCTGTTAAATTGAACTTTAGTAAGGCTCAGTCCAAATATTGTCTTGCCCATCTCTATTTAGATCTTTACTGTCTCTCACAAAGGGAAATCATTCATTTCTGTAAATAGATGCTTTAGAGTCATCAATCCTGGTAGAGACTATAGTTTCTAAAATCATCATTTGCACTGTAAGGTGGCTATATGGTAACATGTATTTTGGTGTAACTGTGCACAATGTCATATCAAACAAAATACAAGTGACAACAGGAGTCTTCTAGAGTCATGTGACACTGACAAAGTCTACAGGCTTGCGTAAATCTGTCTAGTCACTAAATTGCAATTTCTTGTTAAACTAATGAAGTCTGTATCTAACTTTATATTGAAAATAAAAATAAAGCAGGTACATTTTTTGCATATAACCTAAAGGTCAAACCACGTTGTAAAACGGTTTCCCATTTGGTTGGAATGTTGCTGTATAAAATAAGTTATCAGTTTGTTTATGATATTATAAATCCCTTAATTGGAAAAATTCTCTGAAAATGTGTGATACAAGTCACACATTGCATCATTACCAGTAGAGCAGACAATGAAAACAGACACTTCTGTGCAGAAGTTTGCCAGATAATTGATTCTGCATTGCATATTTATCAGGTTTTAAACAAGGATATTCACTTTACAGAACTTTAATAATGATCTGTTTGTGCCTTACCTCTCATTAGATATGTTTATTCTCAGTGAAGACACAGGAACTTGCTCACAGTGGAAAAAGTTTTTCAGCCACCAGCATTTTTCAACCATTTCTGGCAAGCCTGTAAAAGATTGTAAGTGATATGAGTGTGAGCCAAGCTTCTATTTGAATACTCTGGCTGGAGTTGGGCGCATTGTTTGGGAGAGGTGCCAGTGGATGGCCCAGGCTCTATTACTTCATTTAATTCACAGTTAAATAAATTCACAGTTTTAAAATCCACATGAACTAACAATGTTTTGCATTGCTCTGCTGCTAATAAATGTCTTGAAAGACAGGGTGAAGCAGCCAAAATAACAATTTGAAGAGGCAAAAATATTGACAAGTGATTGTTGTTGTTTTTGCTGTTTTTTATGCTTTTTGTATACCCGACCAGTTACTTTAGGTGGGCATATATGGGTCAATGTTTGTTCAATCAAGGAGAATCCACACTCCTCATCCAAAGTTATGGAGATTGAACAGGGTTTTACCATGTATGCCCACCTTTAGAACATGCTAAAGCCAATTAATGATCTTGCCACAGACAGGAAATTCAAATTTCCAGGAGAAGAGACTTATTAGGTACAACTGTAATTACATGTGAAAATCCATTTGCCAACTCCCCCCACATTCAATATATAATGTGGAACCTCTTCTTTGGAAGTCTGGATACAGAGCTTCATTCACTGTACATCACTATTGTTTACAATTGCCAGTAGGGATTGTATGGACACTAGTAGTGTTTGTGGGCATTATTAGTATGTGGTCAAGTTGGCATTTAGGTGAACTTTGGAGGGCAAATGGGTGACCTTTTTTGCATAGGTACAGCTGTGTTCAAAATTATTCAACCCCCACTGAAATTTAGTGTTTTGGCCATTTTTACATTGATTTTAATCATTTCAGTCATCTTGTTTACATTGAAATCAGCGAAGAACTTGTAAGTCAGACAAATATAACATAACATTAATAATGAAATAACCACAAATGTCTTTTCTGTGCTCACATCGTTATCAGTTTTATTCAACCCCCAAGTGACATTCATTCTTAGTACTTAGTACAACATCCTTTTCCAGTTATAACTGTTAAACGGGAAGCATAGCGTGACACAAGTGTCTTGCAGCGATCTACAGGGAATCTTAGCCCATTCTTCAGGGGCAAAAGTATGATTTTAACATGGTATCATCACCAAATAGCTAGAGATGTAGAGAAGGGTTAGGGGTATACAAAAAACTATGACTCTAAGGGCTTGTTTCCTTTTAAGTCGGGACCCCTCCTCTAAGCGTATTGCTTGGCGGGAGGTCCCGATGTAGCACATAGATATAGCCTGCCGGGGGACCCTCTGTTTTTACATCCGCCGATGCAGAGGCTGAACGTACCCGACTACGTTCAGCCTTACATCGGTGGAACGGCTCTGCGCAGTGAAGACCGAGCATCCGCCGAGCAGTAGTCTATGTGCTACGTCGGGACCTCTCGCCAAGCAATACGCTTAGTGGAGGGGTCCTGGCGTATAATGGAAACATAGCCTTAAGCTAGCCATACATGTTCCGATTCCATGGCCGATCGATCACCCATCCGATCGATTCCGCGATGCCAGAGGTAATCGGATGTCCGATCGATCGCCCAATTAAGCCTGTCCCTACCACCTTGGGCCACCGATTCCTGGACGATTCTGTGCCCGATCGATCACTTCACACATGGCAACTCCCCCTGATGCGTGCTGAATCGGATCAGAAAGACCAACATGTTGGTTCTCTGGCAGATCCGATTCTGGGCCCCCGATCAATCGGACGTGATCGATCGGGCAAGGTGGGCTTCACGCGATTCCGGGACGTTCGATTAGCGTGCACGCGCCCGGAATCAATCGTCCCGGAATCCCTTAGGAATCGGACCCGTGTATGGGGACCTTAACACTAATAGTTTTTACATAACTTAAGTTGAAAGTCAAGTTTAAATTTCAACTTTAACTTTTAACTCAATTTATTAAAAACAACATGTGCTAGAGCAAAACTTTTTTTTCAATGTTCCCACAACCCTTCTCTACATAATGATACCATGTTCAGGGGCTTTGCAATCAGCTCACAAAGTCAGCAAGTCGAAAAATGTGGCCATCTCTAGTGATGGCAATAAAATGCAAAAAGCTAAATATTACAGTGACAGAGGACAATAAGCTCATTTGCATCTCATAGAAACCCCAGCACAACACATGACCTTAAACATGTAAGTGTAAAAAACAAATACCGTAATTAGACACAATCAATATATTCAAAAACATCAGTTGTTATAGGAAATGTATCTCTTTATGCAGGCATTGGTATTTGGTTATTGGTATAATTAAACAAGTCAGTAAGTTCAGAGATATTGGTATTTGTGACATACTACTACTATGTGAAAAAGCAAAGTTTCCAAGTTCGCCATTATTTCATGATAGGAGAGGAATTAGGTGAAGCCAAAACTTTCCTACAATGTGGGAGCCTTACAACTCTTCCAGTGTCTGCCAGTACATTATATTGTGCTCTATAAATGGACACATGGCCGCACAACTGTGATAGACGCATATGTCTTCTATGACAATCTCTTTCACTGACTACCTTCTAGTTTATGAGCAGCTGGGTGATATTTCAACAATCCTTTAAGGATCTTTTCACACAAGTTAAAAGAGGGGACACTGCCAATCTTGAAGTCTGTTAACTCTTCTTGTCTTTAAGAAGAATAAATATGTATTGAGTTGTATATTGGGTATACAGCACCTTTATGTTTGCATTGCTGTGCAATGTGTTTTATTGCCCTGAGAGTTTTCTGCTATTTGTAAACCACATCAGACACTGACTTTTATCATTCCCAGTGTCACAAAAGAGAAACCTGTGGTGAGCTCTGCCAAAAGTATACAAAGATTCTTGTTATTAAAGTAAACCTGCACTGAAAGAAGTGTTCATTGAGTCAATAATGTTGAGATTACAGTTACATTTAGTTACCTGGCGTCAATACTATTTGAGTTGACTTAGTACAGAGGTGTAGGCTGTTCAATTAGCAAAGTAACTATTCATTCTGTACATACATTATCATCTGCAAGGAAATAGAACATGGATTCATGCTTGCATCTGATTAGGTGACTGAAGGTTACAAATCTTTGTCTCACTAGGACAGAACATCTACTGAACTAAGTGAACATGCTATGTTTCTTTTGTCAAACAACTGATTCAGAAAGTCAAGGTTAAGCTGGAATTGTTGAAATACATAATTGCCTTCAATCTGTGGGTTGATGAAAAGTACTAATTAGCATACTGTATATACTAGAATATAAGTCGAATTTTTCAGCTTATACTCAGGTCAAGAAATGAAAATCATGTCATTTGTAGGTGGAATTTATGAGTGAATTACAAAACCTCCGAACATGTTATCGTCACCAAAGTTTCTGAATATGTAAAGAAGGGTTATGGGAACATTTCAATAAATTATTGCTCTAGCATATGTAGTTTTTGCATAAATTAGGTTCAAAGTCAAGTCAAATTTGAACTTATTTTTGCAAAAACTCCCACATCCCTTCCCTACATCTCCAGCACTTCTAGTGATGATATCATGTTCAGGGTCTTTGTCATTTACTCACAAAACTGTTGAATTAAATAATAACATCTCCAAACAAAAGCACATTTGCTTTGAGTTTCTGAGCTTTAGCTGCTGCATTTCCCACCCTAGGCTTATACTCAAGTCAGTCAGTTTTATAGATTTTTTTTTCTAAAATTAGGTACCTCAGCTTATATGCGTGTCGACTTATACCTGAGTATATACGGTAAAATAATAAAGCTTGAAGATCGAGATGACAACCAGGAAGCAGTTTTTGGACAGGTCACAACCATGTTTTCTAAAGCTAACTTTTAAGTTTTGGTTTAAAAAACTAGATACCTGGTTATAACATGAAAAACTAAAATACAAGCCACAAGAGGACAGCTAAAAAAAAAGCATACCTGAATAAGGTTTTTCTGGTTCCACAGGGAGTCCTGAGTCAGAACTGCTGGAACATATGCTGGACTCGGAATTCAGTCTTACTGCATATAAAAATACATATTACTGAGTAAACCTTCATACTCAATGAATATTTAACAGTCAAAATACATTCATAGCAACCAATCAGCATCATCTTTTATTGTTCTGACTTGTATAATGATGGAAAGCACACTTTTTTTTTTGCTACAGGTGACTGCTCTTTGAATCAAGCCTGATTAGCTCTTTGAACTAGAGCTGATTATGCACAGAGGTGCCTAGAAGAGTTCAGAAGTTTGAGATGTCTTTTTTGAAAAACTTTATAAAAAAGGATCTATCTTTGAGATGCTTACCTCTGTAAAACTGATTCTTTGCTAAGAGGCAGCCAGCTGATGGAACAGATGCCATAGTCCCAATTCAGGCAACAGAAGTATCAGGAGTAGTACAGAATGCAACTAAACTGTACCTAAGAGACAAAAAAGTACAGAAACAATTATACTTAATTACAAAACAGCACAAGACAGAACAGACAGCGCTCTCAAATCTGAAACGCAAAAAGAAAAGTGACATTGCTGGGCCCATATGCAAAACTCGGAGCGCAGATGGTTCGGGGCCGTTTGAGACATTTAAACCGCAAATTCCAAAAATAAATGCAAATGAACTCAACAAATTCTCATATTAGAAAACAGAAGCAATTTGGATGATATAAAAAATGCATATGACTTTTAAACAATGTATACATGTATTTATGAGTCTGTACTCTACCTTCTGTACTGTTCTCTCTGATGAGTGTTACATGTGCTTTATGTTCCATAGGAGATATAAGTCTGGTAAGCATTCAACGGTCTGCTTGCAATATTCCGAATTGTCCTGTCTAGCAGGTAGGTCTGGGTGTTCAGTATGAAGACGCTGAAGCTTATTGCTCTGTGATTTCCTGGGGAAGGTTTATATACAGGGCGCTCGCAGCAGTCAGTGAAATGTAATTTGAGTTCTCATAAATGTTGCCAGTTTGTAGGAGGGTTTATAGAACACAGCGTGCAAAAAAAAGATACAGAAGATCTGACATCTGCTGTAACCGAATGGAAACAAAACAGAGCGGGACATGCTTGCAAAGAAAACATTTGCTGCATTAAATTAGGATCACCCATGACTGTGGGAGTGTTGACCTATTCATTTAAAACCTGTATAATATACCCAAACAAATTAACTTAACACTATGAAAAAATTTACACAACACAACACCAGTTTTTTCAGGAAAAAAATGGATAAATGTATTTTTGGGCCACAGCTCAAATAATTAACAATATACAAAAACCATTTCCCTGATGGTGCCCCCCAATGATTTAAACAACACATAACCCCATGTACCAGCCTCACCTACAGAGCACGGTGGGTACTCTCCAACCGTTGCCTCTTTCCACCACCTACACCAACTCCACCTTGGGTCATTGACCCTCAAAAGTGACTGCCCCCCTCCACCAGCATGTCACCCAATTACATTGATCCATATATCATCCTAGGCACTGCCAGGGACCCGCCCCATGCTGTGACAAAGAAACATAAGAGCAAGAAAAAACTAAAATAAAAGAAAAAACATCAGTGACCAGATCGCCCACAACAACCAGACTGTAGCACTCTCCTTCCACCACCCTGCGTACTGTCTGAGCGCCAAAATAAACAATACAGGCATGGAAGGTGGGATGTCCTTCTGAGAAAGAGGCAGATGCTACTTCTTGATTGGGCAGACTCCTCTGTGGCTTCGTGTCACTTCCGGTAACTCCTGACAACTCCCCCCAGTCAGGCATCTGCACGCCTAGTGCCTGGCTGTGGATGTTATTACAATGAATACCATAACTCCTTATGTTTGCGTAATGTTTCTACAATTTTACAAATGTTTCAGTGTGAAAAGCACCTGAAAGGTAAAAAAAATCATTCTATATAGATTTATAGCTGCTATGAAAGATATAGGTCAGTTTGCAGTTGCATCTCCCTAGTTGCTACTTGCCTCTACTTTTAATTCAGTGATCGTTGTTGTACAGCCCCAATGGGCAAAATGCAAGCTATTTTCTTCAAAATGCTATCTTCTTGAATGTGAGATATGGAGATGCCTGTGTCTGCATTGCTATACAGTCAGATGTCACAGGCACCCTGCAATGTCTCCAGTGTCCGTGATCAATCATGGGGACATTAGGGGTGCCCTTGAGAAGAAGAACCTGAATGTAATCCAGAGTTTGGTTTGGGGTTATTGCTTTTGCCAATTAAAATTTATATCAGGCCACAGGCCACTCAGGAATACCACAAGGGAAGTTAATGGATGCCAGGAAAATACTTGTCTCAATCCATTGTGCAAACTGTACGGTTTGGTGGAAAAGGGACAATGGAGTGGAATACGTTTCAGGGGCTAGTCTTGTCTCCTTAGTTCCATTCAAGATGCATCCTTATGATTCATCAGACTGAGACATTGTTGGACAATTCTATGAATAGTTTTGTGATGTCCTGTGTGTTGTGACTCCTTTCTTGCATGTACAGCATGTTTGCAGGTTTGCATTTCAGTCATTTGTCTGTGGGATCTGACCAGTGACCAGACCTACTAGCCTTCATCTCTTGTCACTTGTTGCTTACCTTGACCACTTTTGGTAGATACAAACCACTAGGAACACCCAACAAAACCTGCTGTGAACCTGAACAACAGTCCAGAACAAGGATTTTCACTCTAACACAGATAATGTCAATAAAAGCGTACTGCCAAGGACTAACTAATGCCATTCTGGTTACCAAGTCCGGCATGGAACTTGGCTGGAGGATTTTGAATATATTGCTTCAGAAGAAAAATAAAAATGTTGGGTATTGTAAAGGGGAGGGGGTTGGCATTACATCTTTATTACATACTGTGTTTTTGACCCAGTGATATTGTTATTTTGTGTCTCGAGGTGCCCATACACGGGTCGATACCTGTTCAATTGACAATCCTGCTCCAGCACAACGTGGTGACGCCATCATGATGTCACCATGCTGCACTCAAGCGTTCATCATTAATTAAACGGGAATCTATGTGCACCACATTGTGCTATAGATTACCGCCCGATGCTTTGGATGGGGACAAGCAATGGGCATAGAACAGGGATTTACCAACATCTTGGTTCCCTGTTCGATTGAGCTTCCTTTGAGTGGGAACGATTGATCCCACTTAAAGAGAGGGTGGCCACAATCGATGACCCGCACGATCAATGGCCTGCAAATGTGCACGGATAATTGCCACCGATCATGAGGGTCATCACTTGACCAGTTATTGACCCATGTATAGGGACCTTAAGCAATGCAGACAGATTATGGCTGGTGATAGGGCTTGTCAGAGCTGCACAAAGCTTCAATAAACATCACTGCACTCGGCCAAAATGTAACTCTTGTGGAGGAGTTATGCAAATGTCAAAATGCCTTATATCTCGAATATTAGTTTTGAATAATCGGTGTGCCTAATTAAGATAAACTTAGCTATGTGCATACACACCATTTGTTTTCAAATTTTCACATTAGTAAAAGAACTACAATCCAATAAATGAAAGGGGTGGGCCATATACAGTATAAATGGAGGGTGGAGATAATGGCAAATGTTAGCTGAGTTTTTAAGCACAAGAAATGTGCTGAAAAAGTCCCCCTCAACTTACACTCTAGTCAGGGTCCCACTTAGCTGTCCGAGTGTTCATTGGTCTCCGGCAGCCTCTGTGGGTGGTTAGATGACTGATCTTTCTTCTGTATTTGGTATTTTATCTGCAGCATTGCAGAGCTGAAAATGTAAACAAACTTCAGCAGGAGCGCCATCTTGTGGACATTTTGTTAATTTATACTGGAGATGGTGGAATTTTATCTTGAAAACTCTACTTTTTGGCTTTCTGACAAGTAGCTGCTGCATTTCCCACCAAGGTTTATACTCCAGTTAATAAGTCTTCTCAGTTTTTGTAGATAATAGATACTGGAGTATATATGGTAGCTACATGTCTTGCAGTTTTCAATGCACACTACAAGAAGCTTACAGAGTTTACAGTAATCACAGCAAGTAATTTCAGTACAGGATTGGAGTCTGTAACTCTTTAAAGTAAGGCTTGAGCAAAGCTCGAAGCTTCTGCTTTTTCATTTTGAACAATATGATAAAACACCTACCAAAGTTCAGTTTTGTCTGCAGTTATCATTGTAGGAAAGCAAAGTGTTCTGTTTGCTGATATATTCACTTTTCTATAGTTCTCTTACTTCACATTCATGACTGCGGTATGAATGGACAAGCACTTTTTCTTACAGATGCATTTTATTAATTTATAAGGGGTCATAAAGTCAAGTGATTATGCGTTAGCTTAGGGAGGAAAATGTATCTGTGTAATAAAACCTTAGTGAAGTTAAAGAGCTGAGCACCGAACTTTATACACTAGAAATGCTGACCAATAAAACTTTGTGTACAGAAAGTAGATCAGATGACATGCAAGAAAAGCCCTCTGTCTCCTATGGGGCTGTTAACCAAAATATTAGGAGGTTTTTAACTCTTTTGCATCTATTGTAAATGTAACTTTAGTTTATTTTAAACTCAGCTTCACTCATTCTGCAGATTGATTTCTATCCAACCCTATTGACCATTGGCATCATGTTCTGGCAATGTAAAACATGTCAGTAGAATAGGCAAGGGTTGCGTAGCTTGTTTCGCAGGGCACTATACATTATCAGGAGCAGCACTGACGATAATTAGGGCATTCACTGTTAGAAAATGTAAAAAATATTTAAGAAGGGGAGGTCTTTCAAAAATTGCCCCTCCAGCTGTATAATGTCCTGTTGCTGCATGTGTTTTATAAATGATCAGCACAAGGGATGTGTCAAAAGTGCCCATTCCGTGGAATTGTGATGGCAGGGTCACGTCTGTGGAATGTAATGTAATGAAACTCCGTCTAGAGGCCATTTGTAAAATTACAGCTCCATCATCGAAATGAAGTATTTCTAAAGAATGGGCGGAACCAGCTTCTCTTCCCCATCACTTAACATGCTGGCGCCAGGAATGAGTAAGTGAGGAAGGTAAATACATTTTCCCAGATGTAAACTGCTGACAGGTGAGTATTATGTCAATGTAATATATGTGTTGTTTTTTTTCATTTTGAGTATAGAACCACATAATATTAGACTTCCTTTGTGGTGACAGTTTTGTCTCACTTCTTTCTTCATACATCAGGTCATATAGAATCTGATATGAGAAAACCTGGATAGGAGCATTATGTTCATGTGTTGTCTGCATAGATAATAATGATTGATATCTGCCTGTCATTTGTATAAATCTGCCTGTCATTGGTATATATCTGGCTGTAGTTTGTATAAACTGCATGTCAGTATCAATGTAACCCTGCTGTGCTTATAATCTGTATATCACTGATACTTGCTTATTGTTGGTACTACCTGTCTGTCTGTCTTAATGGTGTTATCTACTTGCCACTGATATCTGGTTTTGCTGGCAGCATCTAAAGTTAATTCATAGCTGGTATGTCTGCATGTTGCTGTAATACTAGAAATAATACAGGAAATTGCTTGTCATATTACAATATACGCTTGCTTTTATATATTTATATTCTGCTTATTATTGTTTATGATAAATAGGAATGAGCAGCAAGTAAATTCGAAAATTTGAGATCTCCTGTTTAGTTTTTGTGAATATCTGCATTTGGCATGCTAATATTGTGATCACAATGTCAATGCAACATTGAAGTCGAAGTCAGGGTTTTTGAGTAGGATTACCAAATGAACGACCATTCGGGGATTGATCATACGTTTGGGCCGATTGCACGGAACATCGACCCAAATCTTCGAGATTACGGAGACATAGAACTATATTCAAGATCTTTGTGAATTGTCAAAGTGCTGTTATTCTAAATAAAAATTTGTGATTTGAATATTTGTGATCAACACTAATGATAAATGACTGTACTTTTACCTACTTTCTAGCAGGTGGTTAGATAACAGTGCAATACCATGTGACATGAAGCTGCAGTCCTACACAGAGGCACATGTGAACTGGCCTTATCCAGGTGGACTGGATTTATAGATTTTTATCCAGGCAATAAAAACAGAATGTATGATAAAAAAGTGCAAGGAGAAGTTAATCTTTAAATCCTCTTTGACTTCAGACTTGGATAAACAAGAACACTTCCTATGGGGTTACATGCCTCCTGAATGCCAAGTAATAGCTTAAGCTAGGACTAGGGGGGGGTGAGCTGCTTAGTAAGTCTTGCTTTTGCAAAGGAAGATTCACTCACTACAGCAGGCACGCATTGCAGGGAAAAACTCCACATGCCTGCACAGTGGCATTATGCAGTGTTAGCAGATTGTTAATGAAATATTTGTATCAAATAAAGCTGAAGATCGTTAGCAAAAATGTAGATTTTTTATTTTAGTATTATGCAGTCCTTATAGAGGTTCTTAGTGATCTGTTTTATGATTAATCCCTTAAAAGAATGCAGACCCGTCAACCTTCCCGTTTTGGCCTGGAAAGTCACGTTTTTATGTGGCTTTCCAGGCCAAATCCCGATTTCAAGAAATCCCGTATTTTTCCCGGATTCTTGAAATCGTGCTGATCTAGCAGGGAGGGGGCGTTACTATACCTGCTAATGTCCCACCTTGCACATTATCAGCACAAGCTCTCCTTCTCCCTGCTAGATCAGCCAAAAGGCTGCCGGATGTCACTTCCGGTACATGGAACGCGGAAGAACCAAGATCTGTAAACCGGAAGTGACATCACTGACGTCATTTCCTGTACTTCCCCCGGTTTTTTCATGACCAAACTTGACACGTATGAGAATGTGATGATTTTATTCTTAAAAAATTCGCACTAGATAATCACTATACCGTAAACAGGAGTGTAGCTCTTAAAATTGTTTACAAGTGAGACATGGATGATTATATGCAAGGTGTATGCACTGAGTATTCTTTCCAGGTGTAAGCTCTGAGTTTTGTTTACAAGGGTAGACTTGGAAGATTATTTGCAAAGTGTATGCTCTGAGTATAGTTTACAAGTGTAGACTTGTAAAGAGACTTGGGAAGATTATTTGCAAGGTGTAGGTCCTGACTGTGGCTTTCCAGGTGTAAGCTATGAGTAATTTCCAGGTGTAAGCTCTATGTTTTGTTTACAAGGGTAGACTTGGAAGATTATTTGCAAGGTGTATGCACTGAGTATTCTTTCCAGTTGTAAGCTCTGAATATTGTTTACAATTGTGTATTACAAAAGATGTATTGACTCCTAATAATGTTTCCAAGTGGAAGGAATCTCTAAGTTTCATTTGTAGGTGTAATCTTTGAATCTTTACACTTGTAGGCTTTAAACATTATATCCAGATGTGGGCTCTCAATATTACTTTCAAGGGTAGACTGTCAGGGCCGCCGGACACCAGTGCTAAAATTAGCAGACGCGCACTTGTTCCTGCCCCCCGCCCGACAAGGCTGACTGCAACATAATCTGTGTTGTCCCCCATTGTCAGTGCAGCTTTAGTTTCATTATCCATGCCAGGTTTTTGTGTCCACCTTCTGCAGGTAGAGCTAGAGTGCATTCACAGGTGGCACTGCACTTGTTAATAGGCCTCTGGCATCTCCTTCCCTATATGAACCAGAATGGTGCATGGCTGCCCTGCCAGTGATAGCGTCAGTTACCTGGACTACCGGGTACCTCGGTCCAATCAGTTTGTGATCCCTAGAGGGAGCTTTATTTATGACCCCCTGCCTGCCTTTAGGCTACTCTACAGATCAACCCCTGGATATCATGTTTGGTTGGTCTGATACTCCGTGCATGGCCCCTGCCGTGAACCTGGACTTTCGCATTTACCCTTGATTCTGTACTCACTCCCTAGGGCAGGGCTACTCAAATATAAATTTCAAAAGTCCACTTACCAAATTTCCATTCAGTCTGAGGTCCGGAGTTTGCACTGATGCACTGCCGGGGAATCTGCAGTTTTCACAGCACTGACACGGTCTGCCAGACAGGAGCATGACGTAGTTGAGTACATATATATAAACATTCTCCCTATAGTCTATACTGGACACAGTCTTAAACATATGTAATTAATTTCTAGACAAGGGGCACCTCACAAGTATATATTGAGGGGTGAGTGGAGGGTGAAAGGGGTAAGAGGACCTGAGGAGCCCTGGGATGGCTATTTTCTCTGCTCACAAAGCTT
>CM070036.1:39030258-39044232 GCA_036250615.1 Ptychadena robeensis | reverse complement strand
CATCAAGCCTCCACTAGCCCCTGGACCAGGTCTCTGACGGGCTGTGGAGCACATAGACTTCACCTGCTCGGCAGATGCTGTGTTCAAACATCTGCCAATGCAGAGGTTCAAAGATGTGATCAAAATAGTATAAGTGAAAGCATGTATGCAGCAGAGTAGCGGATCCGGACCGGGGTCCACCTATTGAGTACCCCGGCCCTAGGGGGTACTTGTGGGTCTAAGTCCTGAGGGCAACCGAAGTCAAATTGGCGTATCATCCCTCCCATTCAAGCAGGGGTTTGTCTATAGGTGAAGACTGCAGTGGTAACAGGGGTATCTAACCTCACCTGTAGACCAGTGATCCCTCAGAGACCCTCACATAGATTCTTTGCATTGTTTCAAGGTGTACATTCTGATCATTTTGTATTGGGTAATGTACAGAATAGTTTAACAGGCAGTCTTTATAAGATATAAAAAGATATATCATACTTATATATATTACTTTCCTGGATTAAGTGTGTTGGAAAACTGCACATATAGCTGCACGCAGTTCCATAACTGAAAATCAGTCACAAAAGGCCATTATACTCACAATATTCTTTCTCTAGTTAGATGATTCTAAAAAAAGTACAGCTAAGTTTCACCATTGCACAAAGTGTAAAATTTAAGGCTGACAGAAAGAGACTTTTTAACAAAAATAGTTAGAGGTTATGAGATTTTTAATTCAGGGTTTTCCCTATCCTTAACTTTCAATTATCTTAAGTAGTGTTCAATATTTTTCCACAGCCAAAGATCAAGTTGTAAAATTAATATATTACATGACCATTTATATAAATAGTGATGAACTGCATAAGCAATATTTGCATTTGCAAAATATCGCACATTTTTTGCCTAACAGTAAATTAGAGAAATCGTGATTCTTCAGTCATTATTACTTTCATTGCACAAATCAGCACTTGTACATGTGCATATTGGGAATGCAATGCATGGTAATTTCCACAAATTACCTTCATTGGGAAATCGCCACTTGTAGTTCCGGTGACTGCTGTAAAAAAATCTCGAGTATTAATGATTACAAAGGCACAGCACTATATTCGAGATGGGTCGATATTTGCAATAAAAATTACCATTTACAATATTTTATATCTACTAACCAATGTCAAATCAAAGTGTGTTGAGCCTTTAACCTGGAGTTGACATCTCTTTCTCTCTATCCTATGCTGCCTGGGACACCAAGGGTTTTGCACATATAACATTGTGAAAAAGTAGAGCTACAACTTGGCACTGCATAGGAATGCAGCTTCATAAGTCACAGCACCTGCACATGAAAATATGTGACACATTTCCTTCCAGCTAGCTCTGTAAAATCAGAATTCAATTAGTGGCTGTGGAAGAATAAAATATTTTTATATAAGAAAACAGTTCAAAGTGGATGAACATATCTTTTGAGCGTATTACATGCTCTACAAGCAAGGCAAGGGAACTAATAAACAGTCTCATGGTACAGCTACCACCTAGAGGTTGGCATTTGGCATCATCTCTTACAAACAATGATTATGTTACACATTATTACACATTAAACAAAAGTGAGAAAAATGTAGAAAGGGTGCTAAAATCACATCTCTGATGTTCCTGTTAGTTGAAAATCACAGTATCTAATCCATAGGCTGACCTTAATCAGCTAACCATAGGTTGTAATATAAATCATTCTGTCATTCAGTCACAAACATGTGGAGAGCAGCAATCCTCTCTAAAAAATAACTGCACAAAGTGGGTCGCTTTCACTGTAGTTAATTGTGGGCAATTTAAGCCATTACAGTAGCCTGAAATAAAAATTATTGTCATTATATTAAGATAAGGCTATTTAAGGTATAAAACACAGTTGGAAATTGTACACAGTGTATAGTCTGGCCATTATTATATACTACATTTAGTGGTTTTATCAGTACACAAACTGAGCTGTAATGGGCTTCATAAAGACAAATGTATAATATTATATTACATCGGTTCAGGTTTATCAAAGTTGATTATATCTCACAAAATATAAGAGCTCACCTCTCTGTGCCCTTGACTTTACAAATGTGGAACAGACAAACAAGTATGCAAACACATAGTACTAGGCAACGGCTCAACGCTTATCACTTTTCAGTAGAAAAACACAGAGAGACAGAGGAGGTCTCACGTAAATGAATTACTCAGACATGACAGATATAGGATTCTTATCGCTTGTGCTTCTCTTCTGTACATATATATTTGAAGGCTATGCTAGATGACAGTGACAGGCACATTCAATCAGGGCCCAATGTCTGTATTGGGTGGCTTTAGGCAACTGTAACTGTAGAGCCTTTATGGACATTTTTACATTTTAGATATAAACCTATTGCTTCTAAACCTATTGGCATAACTTAAAGCAACTGTATTTATATATTTATATATATATTTATTTGTAGAAAATTACATTTTTAATGGAGAAGCACAATTTACTTGCCTGGAACCCTATGAGAGATTCCATATTTAGCTGCCAGTCTATGGGACGTGGCCACTGGAGGGCACAATACATTTTTTTTCATGGGGAAAACATATCTCTATAGTTTTTAGTATACAGAGTGTGTAGCTTTGTCTTGGGTCACTCAGGAAGCACCTAACTTTTCTTGCAAATAGATGGACTGTTTGCAAGACAGAGGGTTTTTTTAAGCAATAAATGTACCATGCACAGGCTTCTAATGATAACTGTTGAAATGGAAAGATAGAATATCCACACACACTGGTTTGATGCAAGGGGATAACTTTACTAGACCATCACACTATCTCCATAGCACCAGAGATAGGGCACAATCTATGTGGTACAAATAGTTGCAAGTGATAGGAACGGTGCAGTACAAAAGATTGGTTGAGGCTCTAACCCAGTAGAGTAGGTGCTGCTGTCTGTAAAGGGAATGGCTAAGTTGAAGGAAAGTCCTTCTTCTTTAACTACTAGCCTAGCAGGAAATTAGCACTCACAGAATACACTTACAGATGGCTTCCGCAGTCCCTTAGGGATGGATTGTAGGCCCAATCCCAATGGGATGTCCAATGGAGCTTGACACAGATGCAACAAGTTGGCATATCAAGGGACATAAAGTACAAAAGGTAAGTATAGGTCTGCATTAAGATGAAGTATAGTGGAGAGTTTTTAGAGGAAAACAAGACATATACATTTATTGTATATATATTGAATAACTTTTAAAATAACCAGTGTTAAAGCCCCCCATACACGTTTAGATTGTGACTTGATGTTTTGGCCTATCGACCGCGCGTGATGACGTAATCATGGGTGGTCAATCTGCTGAAACATCGGGTCGCAATCGGCCCGGGCACCCTTTGTGTGCCAGCGCTCTCCGGTGGCTCCCTCTAGCTGCTCAGCTAGGGAGACCCAGCAGACAGCATGCCGGCTGTGAGAACAATCAGCCTAGCACGAAGGGAGAGGGAAGGGAGCTGCTAGCACTTCCCCTTCCCCCTTAACAGGGAGAGAAGCAGGAGGCAGCTGCAGACAGGCTGATTCCTCAGTCCCGATGGATCTCAGATCCCTCGGAGCTGAGGAGACTCACCCATACTTTAGACAGGGACACTGTGTACCCGTCTAAAGTATTAGACCAATCTAAGAATTACGTACATGTCCGTAATGGCTTAGAAGGATTTGGCTGCCGATTTAGACTCTTTAAGCTTAAGATCGGCAGCTGATTTTTCGGCTGACCCACCGCCGACTGACCGCCATTGGGTCGGCCCAAAAATCTGAGCGTGTATGGGGGGCTTAATTTAGATTAAAAATGTACATGTTTTAATTTGTCCAGTGGCTATCAATGGACACTTTCAATGGACACATCATCTTTCCTGTGTTGAAATTCCCATGTTTGGCCTACACAGAACGCAGGGACTTTGACAATGGCGCATAAGGCCTCACTCCTAATGGGAATTCTTACAACCATGACAATGTGAGTATCAGCTTCAGTTGGTTGAAGAAATATCTCTTGTTGCTAATCCAAACATAAATGTTATAATCGGTAGCAATTCTTTCATGGTTAATAACCTGCAGAACCGGTCCAGGCTTTAAGTTTTGCAATGAGAAGTAATTTAATATTCCAGACAGTATGGGTTGTTCTAATAATGATTAAAACATCACTGACAATAGTAAGTTGTCAGGTATATAAACTATTTGCTTAGTGTTACATTAAAAGTCCCCATACATGGCTTGGTTATGTATTTTGTGTCTGATTCCCGAGCGACTGATTGGTGTGTGCTTCTTTTGAACATTTGAAATTCGAATGCTGCCCACCTTGAGCTTTTGATTACCCTAGAGCAAAATGTCGATTGAACAGGGTACTTTTGGAACTCGGTCCCCTCCAAAGTATCATACACGATTCAAAATGAATCGTGTATGGCCAGCTTTAGAATTCTGATTGATTTGTGTGACTGTTGTTATTATTTGATTTGTTGATTTAAGCGCTTAGTGCTGTTTTACAGCAATGTTTGGGCAAAACATTTGAATAGGAAGTGAAGACACAATTACTGCTTTCGACATCAATGTACAGAACTAGTATGTTTTGTTTACATCAGCATTTGTACTTTTTGTACTCTTCTCTATAATACTAACTGTGCTGGAGTATTGATATCAGTAAGAAGATACAGAAACATCAACATGAAAGCCCTGAGCTGATTTACTAGTATTCCAAGTTGTTGCCAGCTGTTTAAGAAGGAAATCTACCATAGGACATTTGGAAACAGTAACAGCCAGTTGCTCCATAGAGCTCTATACGTTGTTTACAAGTTATCATGTTTCCTTTGTAATGCTGTGCTTTTATAATGCTTCACTGCTTCTCATGCATATATGCATATATAATGTAGTGTGAAATGTGTTTCTGATCTGCAGTATGGAACACTGAGCATCCCATATTTGACATATTATACAGAACAATGCACACCTAAAGCTAAAATATCTGCATTTCCTTTTCAGCTCATAAAAAGTGAACCTGAGCCCAGATCCTGCTCGGCAAAGTTTTTATATATTTTAAAGATATATATATACAGTATATATTAACTGCTTAAAACAAGAATCTTTGTATCTGAACTTTTTTACGTTTTACTTTTTTGTGATTTGAAAATTAATACCTTCACAATTAAGCCACCTAGATAGTGCCAAAAGGTTTGATTTCAAAATATCTTAACTGGTTGCTAAGAAAGCATATAAAGTTTAATGTCAATAGTTCGTAGACAGGTGAAATTCAATTCTGGTGTTGAAATCTTTTAGATTTTTAATACCAAGCAGGACCTGCTTGCAACGCAAAGTATTCATTAACCCTCTGGGCGTTACGAGCTGTTTGTTCCATTTTTAATGGCACGAAAAGCCGTTTACCCCGCAATCGCGGCAGAGTACACTGTAGTCCGCCTTGATTGCCGGCTCTCTGCCAGCCCTCTATACACCGGCGGTGTCAAATGGACACCGGCGGTGTGTGGAGAGGAGAGCGCCGCCCCTTCCATTAACATAGAGGTCTATGGCGCCGCCCGCCCCCCCCCCCCCGAAGGGCTTCATGTGTCTGCGGCTCATGGAGAGTCAGCGGTTGTGCCCGATCCCGGCACGGGGAGATTTTTAATCAGCGATCAAACTGCGCCCGAACTGAGTTCGGGCAAACCGCCTAGGAGGTTAACCTGAAACACATTGCATAAGAAACATTGTACATTAAAGCTGCTATAACAATGCTTTTTCAACACTGTAAATACAATATGTGTTTTGTGTACAAGTGTGTTATGATTTAATAGTGGCATAATTGTTTAATTAGCATGGCATCGGTAAAGCATAGCTGCAGCTTGCTGCTGTAATGCATTATTCATGACCAGTGTTTAAAGAACTAAAATGGCATATAAATAGATAAACTTACATAACAGTACATAAGCACACATGGGTTTGCATTTTAGTTTCTGAGTTGCAGCAGTTCTATGTGTAAAGTCACAACTTTGTAATTTATCATTCGAAATGGTCATGGCCTATTTACTGAATGTCCTATATACCGCCTTCAATGCAGAGAACTCACAATTTGATATATAGTTTTTCATATGAAAGACACATGCAGTAATGTGGGGACAATCATTCATAGGCCGCTGGCTGTGAACATGCATTCATTAATCATAACACCTGTACAGTGTAACAGTAATAAAAAGAACTAGAGCTGATCTTGGCCACAGCAGCAGATGGCATTGTGAATATGTCCAACGCTCTTGTTGTTAGACTATTCCCAGTGACAGCAACATTCATGTGGTCCTTGGAGCAAAGCAGCAGTACAACCTTTATGGCCACGCAAACAGTCACTAGGCTGAAACAAACAGTAATTAGCAAATCTTCCTGGGTGTTGTTTATAAAGAGTTTCATGTATCTTGAAATAAAGTTCAGCAAAAACTAAAGGAAATATAAGTATATTGTCCCCACTGTTGGGACTAATAATCACTGACTAGCGTTTACTATAACCAACAATATAAATCAATTTAATTATCTTGCATACTTTTGTCCAAAGACAGCAATAACATTTTTATTCAATTTGTTTCTTAAAAACTAGTAAAAAGTTGTTCTTTGTTTTTGTCCATTTGTAAAAATATATTGCCTGGTCCATCAATCTAGGTCTTTATGGGCTCATTTACAAATGCGGTTGTTGACTCCCTTTTTTACAGCCCTTAAACAATGGAAGCCTGGTGAACGCAACAGTTTTCAGGCATTTTCCCAATAGACATCTCATGGGGGCATTATCTAAATGTATGCAGGTGTTGATTAACAGTGGCAACCATGTTTGGCTCCCAAGCCCCACTCTATAGAGCCATGGTTTCCATGCACTGCACTGATGATGGCCAAGGAGCCTGAAACAGCTGTATGCAGTTTGGAATAAATGGCTCTGTACCAAAAAGGCTATATTTGCACTGTACATCAGCGGTTCTGGATGTGCATTTGGCTGATGGGGCAGTAAGGAATAATTTGCATGGCTCCACCCACTGTCCTAAAACAAGGGTTTCTACCTAAACTTTTGGGA
This sequence comes from Ptychadena robeensis, assembly GCA_036250615.1. NCBI lineage: Eukaryota > Metazoa > Chordata > Amphibia > Anura > Ptychadenidae > Ptychadena > Ptychadena robeensis. Next base: position 39,037,204 of record CM070036.1, on the reverse strand, counting down.
TTTGTGCTGGATTGGGCTGTGTAAATACCTTCTGTTTTAAGAAGGCTTGATTGTGCTATTCCCTTAATCAGGAAATGTTTATCCGCTAGAATAACTGCAAAACAAATATCTGCATGACGGTTATTTTAGATTGTAGGTTATGGTACTCAAAGTCCTGGGCAGCAGTATATTTATAGTTTTAAAATTCAGCATACCGATCTCAAGATAGTTTCTATATTTAAGGGTTAACAAGCTTTGTTATGTTAAAGAAACTCACAAAAAGTCACAAGTCACAAAAAAGGCCCCATCCAAAGAAGACATTTGTTACTTAACTGATTTCCTGGTCCCTATTCTGTGGTTCCTCCCCATGTCACAGCCACAAATACTTCTCCTCTAACATCTCCTAACTACAATGACGTTATGGGCATCTGGAGAGCACTGTGTTGGAGAAGATCCCTTTTCTTTGCACTCTGATTTTAGCTTCTGGCAAAGTCCAGGTGAAAGGTGCCAGGCAGGATTTAAAGACTCATCTTTCACTAAGCGAGATATCAAATACTGAAATTGTGACACTGCTTGCTTTCAAAGTACACTGACAATGTAAAAAAAAAAAATTGTTGCTTTCTTGTTTTTTTTTATTGCTAAAGCTGGGCATAGATGGGTCATTTTGCTGTCGATTTCTTGGTAGATCGACCATATCTGATGATGTCATCATGCACGCCTGCTAGTGTCGAGAATCCTCCGGGCACCCTTTGTCTGCCGTCCCCATCCAGAATAATGGGATCGGCCAGAAAGTTACTGGCATGTCAGATCACATTGCGATCGGACATGTGGCAGATTCCAGGTCGATCTTGCCAGTTGGCGGGAACACACACGGTGGTCGATCGGCCGAAAAACTGTCCAGGAACTGATCGTCTATGGCCATCTTTATTGTTTTCTATACTTTTTTTAACCTCCCTGGTGGTACAATAATTTCCTTTTAAGGAGCTCTTGTTTAAACCGCCACAACAGATTTCCAACTCACTCTAGCCAAATGACCCCCCCCCCCACTGGGTATGTGAGGACTTGGGACCCCTGTGCCTCTATTGCATTACACTGGCAGCCCCCATGTCTCCAGCATCCTTAGAAACAGATAAACACTACTATGTGTGGCGTGAGCTTACCACTTTTGGTAAATAAAAACCTACACCGGGCCTCACTTGGGATTACCACCAAGGAGTTATTTATTTTTTTGCAATACCAGAAGCGCTGGTTTATATCCTGCATACCGAGGAGTATATGTTGACCTACCAAGAAAGGCCCTTAGTATGCTGAGCCTGCCACTAATTGGAAAATAAGACCTATATGGTACAGAGGACATTGACCTTGATTGGAGGTTGAAGCTCCAGTAGATGGTGGAGTCAAACAAATATGCATGACGTGATACATGTTTAAGAACCAATTCATATTCTTGCATTTGAGAAAGGATATTGACTTTTTTCTTTTCATGTAGAATTTAGTTGTATGACGTTGCCTACATTTGTAAGTTTGACATTCATTTTAGTGACAGTCATTTTCGGGACAATTAAACAAACGGCAACTGTCATAATAAATTAGCTATATTGTTTATTGTCAACAAACATAGAGAGAGAAAAAAAACATGACACAGAAGCAGACTTCTCTGGCACCAGACCTAGTGTCTGCACAAGTACTGGCCCATCATTGTGGAGACTACATTTCTGCTAAAGAAAAAAAACAGGTCGTTGGCACAGAAACAAGCTCAATTGATTTTGTTCTCCAGTTAAAGTTAATATGGTTTTGTTTGCTTTACCACAAATTCCACTTTAAGTTTTCTCATGTTGTCACTTTTTTTGTATTGCAGCTTTTCATTTTAAACTTTTCTATGCTAATTTATTAATCCACATAAAATAAAGCAGGGGGAAGGGAGGTGATACAAAAGAAAATGATCCGGCCAGCCTTTAAATATGGCTCCAGATTTATAACAACGTATGAAAATTCTGAATGGCACTATTTAACGGGCTTCTGTTATAGAGCCAGATTTTAAATGGGCATCAGCACTTTGTCTGATGTTCTATGTAATGAGGATATTCATTTCATCTCCTATAGTTAACAATAGGACATGGCTGGTGCTCATGCTGACTAATACCATATGGAAGATTTATGGTACAAAGTTGGTCATTCTTCATCTCAGTCACTATCCCTGTCTTATTTTATCACAGACACATCCGCAGTTACTATGCCTCACACATTTTGCTTGCATTAATACAGTGCAGGCTATCACACAAGGACATTCCAAGAAAACAGATAAAAATTCCTGGCTTTCCACAAAGAAGGTTATTTTTATTTTCTATCTTTCCAGCCAAGAATATGAGATCACAAATACAGATGTATTGTGGATTCAAATTTCCTTTGTAAGCGAAATAACAATTTAATCTCATGTTGCCAGACTTTGTATGGTGGTGATTCTATAGGCTAAACCTTAAAGCATAACTCCAGCTAAAATATATATAGATATTTCCATTTTTACAAGTGTAGGATTACAAACTCTGTTATTTTTTATTACTTAATGTAACTAGCAACTAGAGATGGTCAAATTATTTTTTTTTAAATCCACCATTTCGACGATTTCAAATTAATTGCAAAGCCCATGAACATGGTATCATCAGCAAATGTATTGGAGATATACATAAGGGTTGGGGTCACACTGCAAAAAAAACAGTATGTCTCTAACACAAATAGTTTTTGCACAAATTAAGTTCAAAGTCACTATAGCAAAGTAATTTTGAACTTAATTTATGAAAAGACTACATTTTCAAATGTTCCCACAACCCTTCTCTACATCTCCAGCAAAATGGTGATGATACCATTTTCAGAGGCTTTGCAATGAGCTCACAAAGTTAGCAATTCGAAAAATTTGACCATCTCTACTAGCAACCACTCAAATAATTTTAGAACTAGCTTTTAACTTTGCCAGCGCTCTGCTGAGGTCCAGATTTCTGTACCAAAAGCACACCCTAGACTTTAATGGAAAAATGTTTTATTATGTTGTAGGTCTATAACTTACCAAAATATGTCCATACAAGGGTCTAGTTATCATACTGAAACACACAATTATGTTAAATAAAATAACATCATCCTCTGACCCTTGCATCACTATTGTGTCCTGTAGTGACATAGGGTTAGAGGATCATATGGTATCTTTGCACCCTTAAAGGTAGCCATACACAGGTTGATAATTGTGCGATTCAATCGTCTTGATTTAAAATCAATTGTGAGCCAAACATTGATCAATTTTATTACCACGCTATGTGATTGATACACTACATGCGCCAAAGTACATAGATGAAAATTTAACATGTCTGATTTTCTGTTCAATATTGATCACTTTTGGTCCATTGTACCAGGTGGGCAGGAATTGATTCCCATTTGATCGATGTAAGCAGATAATTTTTTTGGTAGAACGAGGGGCTTTAAGGCGAGGGCTCCACTGGCGAAAACTTTTAGTGCAGTGCCAGCCATTGATGTCTACACAGCTCGTCACAGCCCTTGATCCGTCAGTCCACATTTCTGTTGTGTTAATGTCGACACGGAGCTCTGCGTCAACATGAACGCAACGGAGGCTTGAAAGACGGATCAGGGGAAGAACGTAAGACTTTATATATATTAAAGATTTTTTTTTAAAGATGAAAGTTGATTCTATTCATATGTTTTTGTGTGTTTATTCTTTTTTTAATTGAACTAGACAATGCGTTTTTTTTACTTTGAATTGCATTGAATACAGTTATCAATAGTATTCAATGCAATTCCCCTTTAAATTTGGCACCCCACCTCAGTTGTAATGGACGTACTGACACCACACCGGGGCGCCAAAGAGAAAGGACCAGAATCAAGAGAAGTTTATTAAGGTGAGTATTTTACAATACATTGCATTGAATACCATTTGCAATGCAGAAAACTGTATTCAATGCAATTTGTATTCGAAAATCCCGCCGGAGCTGGGCTCCAATTGCCCACTGACATAAATACAGTAGAGATAGACGTAGTGTGAAAAATACAGAACTTTACATCTATTTATCTGTTAATCTTTAATAATAAAGTACAAGTGTCTCTGCGTCCAGTCCCTGTGTCCGTGGGATTGCGCTACTGTGCATGTGCCCAACGGACAGCCTTTGGGACTTGGAGCGCAGAGACTTCGGGCGGCTGGTGATCTGTTGAAATCTGCTCCCCCGTCGACATCTGCTCCCCCTGTAGCACAGAATGGAGAGCATGGACAGGTATTGGGTAGGAGGAGAGATAGCTTTAGAGGGGGGATAGCTGTGGGCAATGGATTCTAACTGGCTCCTGGACTGTTCTATACCTTAATCCCAATTATGCACCCTTCCGACAGGGATATCGAAAGTGATCCAGCTTATATTTTGCCTGCCAGTATAGTACTTAAGTTTGATATGCCCGCAATGTGGACATTACACTTACTTTAAAAGAGGCCTGTGTATAAGCTTCACCAAAATAATCAGTGTGGAAGTGTTGGGTAGTAAAGAGTAACATCTGTCACATGACCTGGATAACTTAGAGCTGGTGATTTGCGGTCCAAGACTGTGTCAGGCCTTATTGATACCCCTTTGACTGGCTCAACAAAGGGTACTGCAGGAGTAGAGAAATTACCTATACGTCCGGGGCACCTTCTGGATCCTGTGTTGTTACTTGATTTATGCATCTAAGATGTATGTACTGCAGAATAGCTCACCAAAGTCATGGTCAGAAGTTCACTATTGCTAGAAGGACAGGGTTTACCATACCACTACCATGGCTCCACAGCATATGGGCAGCAGTGTTGAAGCCTATCCCATATTTAATAACTTTTAATTTGCTTTAAATTGTCTGCAGTTACTGGATTATCTTATACTATGTGTGTATATTGGGTAAGTATTTCTACATGGTGTTTTTAGATTCAGTTTGTTGATGTAGAGTTTGTACAAGGTTTCATCGCCAGTTTGCCCATGGATGGTGAAATGTAACTCTGTGATCATAATAAATGTTGAACTTCAACATCTTGTGAATCAATTACATAAACCTGGAAAAAAGCATTGGAACACATTTGATATCGAACTTTTAGACAGTAGTTGTGTCTTTTGAAAACTAAATCATGTCATCTTCATTATTCTTTCTGTCTGAAAATGGAGATTTTTTTTTACAAACTGTCAAAAATTATTATTTCATGATACAATGTTTTTTGTGTGTTTACAAGAATTTTATTTTATTTTATTTGAAAATGTAGAAAGCAAGACTTACAATGCATATTTATCCAGTGTGTTTTAAAGCTTTTAATAGAATGTATAGAAGAGTTTAAATGCCATTAAAAGCCATGAACTCTTTTGGGAATGACGTTCTCAATGTCAGCATATTCAACAAATGTGTATGGTGACATGGAGCCATCAGGAAAACCCATATTGAGTAAAATTTTTCACTTTTCTGCTGGCCTCTGAGCCAGCAGAAAAGTGCTACACAATCCTACAAATTACACTTATGTAATGTTATGTAATGTTAGTGCAGTTGACTCAAACTACAGCAACTTTCATAAATATATCTTTCTGGCACACTTCTAGAGTTAAATAACCGCAGTACCATGAATGGTCACAAGATGGTGCTAGATTTGTTTCAATGCTGGCAAAGTATCTCTGTAGAATCTGTAGGGCAAAATTATTAATTTAAAGTAGTGGAGTTTTCTCATTGAAATTCCACCTTCTCCAGTACAAATAAACAAATAGTCCACTAGATGGTGCTGTCATGCTGTTTGGTTACATTTTACTAGCCGAGCTTGGGAGGCATCGGATCAAAGACTCGAGTATAAGCCAAAAGGGTTCAGCACATTTTGTTGGCTGAAAAACTCGGCTTATACTCAAGTTCATACAGTAAGTACATTTTCTCCTGACACTTTGCTACCATGACAGCAGAGAGTTATAGCAAGCTATGGATGATCTAAGGGATGACTCTATGGATTAAGTTTTACTTTCATTTACATAGTGCCAACATATTACACAGAGATGAACATTAAATTTGAGTTGAGATGAACACAAAATAACACACAGGTACAGGTACAGGTTAGACAAAGGGAGGGGGGTGAGGATCCTGCCTGATGGGGCTTACAATCTAACACTGTACACAAACTACCCGAATTTGTCAACAGCAGTGAATGTTTATCAACTGGATCCCAGATAGTGCTTTACCTTCAAGATAATTGCTGATTGACAGAGAGTGGTACCATCCACTTTCAACCACTAGTCCATAGAGAGGCAACAGGCTGGTGGTCAAGGGCTTGTGTCCACTGCGTCTTTTTCCCCCTCATCGGATGCACGTGGACCAGAGAGGACACCATTCTAATAAATGGGACAGTGTCTGCTTAGTCAAAGCAGCGAGCCCCTGCGTTGTTGCTGGTAATCTTCAACGGACGCGGCACACACCTGAACAGCATCAGGCATGGCTTTTCCTTTTCTTTCCTCTTCTTTGTAGTGCAAATGATTAGGTTTTCGCCATTGCTGTGGCAATGTGCCCTGAACAGCAAGTAAGCCATCCACCAGCAAGCGCAAGGAAAAAATTTGAACACATTGTCTAAGATAAAACAGCAAGCAGCATTCTCATTGTCTAGAAATTTGTAGGGGCCATACAACTCCTATTAAAAACATTATTTTGTAAAATAAATGATGAAGGGGGTTTATTATGTTGTTATTCATTATCATTGAGTTTCCATAACACACCAATCTCAACCAAGCAATCTATGCTGCATGATTTAGATATATCAGGAATTGGATGCCAATCTATGTTTACTGATCTGATCTGGATAGCAATATTATTTAATAAACTCTGAAAAACATATGGAAATGGGATGGAGGTGTCAGCAGATTGGTGGTCCAGGTCAATAAAGCTAGCCACACACGGGTAGATTCCCGTGCAATCGACCACCAATCAATCACAG
>CM070036.1:39016407-39030158 GCA_036250615.1 Ptychadena robeensis | reverse complement strand
ACGTTGATTGATTGTACTCGAATCATTTTACAAATCTACCCGTGTGTGCCTAGCTTAAAAGTAACAATTCTATTTAGGCAAAAGCTGACAATTGTAACAACATGTGTGACCTGTATCAGCAGAGCAGCAGCTATACATATATGTAAATATTTCACAATCTCCATGGGATAGACACACAGACACCAATGTATCTCCAGACTTTCTGAAACCAAAAGAAGAAGGGGGAAACGACCATATTTTTCAGACTATAGGACGCACCGGACCATAAGATGCACCCAGTTTTTAGAGCAGGAAAACCAGAAAAAAAGATTTCATAAGTTTTCACATCAATTGGGTTAATGCAATGAATTCAATGAATGCAATATTCAATTGAGCCAGTAGGTGTCACTAGCAGCAGTACACTCTCCACACTGATCGGCAGGAAGGGGGGCCAACAGCTGCTGAGTGTCTCCTCTGTTCTCCTCTCCGGCTGGCTGGCTGTTACTGTGTCCGTGGGAGCTGTAGAGTGATTGCAGTTTCTACGGACAGGAGAGAGGTATAGATGCCAGTTCATCTATCTCTCTCTCTTCATTGCTTCATTGCAGGGCTCTAAGCTCTGCTGGCATAGGCTATTATACAGTACAGATGGGAAAGCCAAACACCAGCCGGCATCTCTCAACTGACAGCTCCTCCAGCTCCCGGCTAATCTCTGTTCCGGGAGAACTGGCGGGAAGCCAAGGTGCACATTCGGACCATAAGACGCAGGCACTCCCCCCCCCCCCAATTTTGGGGTTGAAAAAGTGTGTCTTATGGTCCAAAAAATACGGTAGTTGATATTGATTATATTCAGTTTTTTTATCTTTTTTATTTTATGCAAAAAACACAAAGGGAATGTAAGTTAAATGTGATATACTGATAGACTTTCACTTTTTAAGTAATAACTTTTTCTGATGGATTAACACATATGCAGCATTAGAAACACCTAAAGGAATGTTCAAGGAGATTTTCAGACTATTCTGCTAAGTTAAAAGAATAAAGAATGCTTTGACGGTAGAGTTATATAAATTATGGATGCATCATCCAGTTGTGTTTTTGCATTTATATTCTTTTTAGTATTATAAAGTGCTGCTTGTCAAAAAATGAAAAATGTTGACCAATATCAACTTTGCTTGTTTTTCTCAAGTGCAAAACTATAAAATCTAAACTAAATATTATTTTTCTCTTAAAATTTAAGGCACAGCAAGTCATTGGTAGTGTTGAGCTCGAATATTCGAATGCCGAATATTTTTCGTGAATATCGGCAATTCGAGAATTCGCCAATATCTCGAATATGTCTGTGAATATTCGCAATTCCGAATATTCACAATATGGCCATGTATTGCGAAAATAATATTCGCATTGCGAAAATAAACATAGCATGTGACCATTCATTTTAAAGATTTAAATAATATTATTTTCGCAATGCGAATATGACTTGCGCAATACATGGTCATACCGCGAATTTCCGAATATAGAATCGAATATTAGTAGAATTATTCGTGAAATATCACGAATTCGAATATTGACTATGCCGCTCATCACTAGTCATTGGCTATTGCATACTAGAGCATAATCTACCGACTTGTCTGATCATATAAGGTGGGTGCATTCAATTCGCAAACGATCAATAGGCGAACGATAAGCATGAATGCCCACATCAATCAATCAATCAATCACTGAGGAACACCAACTCTTCATGGAGAAGAAGGTCCTGGAGAAGGCTGCTGACTGCCCCTTTATTATCCACAGCTGCATAACCCACCAATCACAGGTGAGTATAACATATTCTAATTAAATTTTAATGATATTACAAGTTTTGTAGTCCTTCTTACATTTCTATAACTTTTTTTTTTTGTATAACAGTTATTGCCAAGTTAATATCAGATGACTTTACCATTTGTGTTTTTTAATCTACTTTTATCTTTTTATCTACTATTTTATCTTTTCTGGATCTTCATGGAGTTTGCCCCCGGAGGAGACCTCATCAGTGATGAGGATAAGATGAGTATAGATACCATCAGGTAAATACAAGCATTACCAAAGCACTGTGCCTGACTCTGCTTTACATCACACCTTAGTACATGGTCAACAATATATTTTCTTCTTTTCATCAGACTCTACGCGGCAGAAATCCTCCTTGGAATCGAACATATGCACAAGAAGGGCTTCATCCATCGATAAGTTCATTTCTACTATTACAAATATATAAATATCTGATCTGTCAGGCAAACAAGGTTCATCAATTGTAGTGTGAGTCCCCAACACAATTCATCCAATTCATCCACTGTTCTCCAACTTTATCATTGTGCAATAAAAGTTGTACAACTCTAACCTAGACACACAATGTTTGGTCTACATACAGTCTCTACTGTACAAATACTTATCAATGCAGCAAAGACAACACATTTTATTTTTTTCTTCCACAGAAACATCAAGTCAATTCTATTGTTTGCTTGTAACCCTGATGCAGCTTCCACATTTGTATATCACTGAATTCATTCTCCAAAAAGCCAGATAACATCTTCATCCGTTCGACTTGAATTTTGATTCAATTGCAAAATTTCGACTTTGTATGTGAATTTTCTAGTCGAAAATGAGCAATTTTGACTTTGAAGTATGAACTTCGGCTATAGTAGAAAAAAGCAGTTTAAATAGAAGTGCTTTAGAGTGCTTGAGAATTAGTGCTAAAACTGCAAACAGTGAATGTCACCATATATAAGCCCCAGAAACCATATTAAACATGGAACGCCAATGCTGAAGAACAAGAATATACACTTGTATATGAAAAGGAAATTGTAATGTATTTATTGATATAATCCTATATAATATAAGAAGCACTACAACCAGGTTTCAAAAACAGAAGCCATTTTGGCCTCATGGTCTGTCACAGCACCACAAACACATCACATATCACATGCATGGCATTGACATGACAATATCTGTTTCAGTAAGATACCTTTGCAAAATGCCAAATTTCTGACTTTTGTCACAGCACTTTAATGGGAGCAATTGAGGTGTGTGGTGATGACAATGCTTGTTTGAGTGAGATACTTTAGCAACATGGCACTTTTCTGGCTCTTGTCACAAAGATATTTTTACAAAATAAAAATTTTCTTGCTGCTGTCAAAGCATTTTTTAATGTCAGACATACATTTGTATAATATTGACAATACATTTTTAACCTCCCTAGCGCACTGCTAAGGGCAAGATTTCTGTACCAAAAGTGCACCATTTTTTTATAGAGAGGTCATATTTCACATAGAGGCCACACACTACTAAGCCTTATTTTGAATTGTTTTATGAACATTGCATAAAAGTTGGGTTAGCTTGTAGTGTTTTTTCCACTTTAATTTTGAGTGTGACTCCAAATTGAACCCTCCATGGGTTGATACATTTATTTTCCATTGATAAATTTAGTGTGATTTTGTTGTCAGCACATTCAACTATGTGAAGAACAAAGCAGTTAATAAGATTATTTAATTCATTCAGATCTAGGATGTCTTTTCAGCCGTGTACCTAATTAGATACTCTACATGGACCCACAAATATCATATATTGCATTTATTTTATGTATTTGTTGATCTTGCGACTGGTACTACTGGCCATTTTGATTCTTTAATCTTTCTTTTTCCTCTTGGTAGGCATTGGCATCCATAACCCTACATTCAAGTTGTTTTGTAAGCAAAGAACAAAGTGAAAATGTGACACTTGTCAAGAGCTATGAAAATGAAAAGCATTTCAGTAAAATATATAGTTGAGTACTTTGCTCTTCCCATTGTATTCTAATCATGTTGTATCTGCAAGGTTTTCTCTTTTTTAATCATGCCTGTAGGTAATATCTTAGAACACATCATTATTTCTGAAGTCTGTTTATTGCAGCAACATGCGAAGCACAAGAGATAACTACATCACCACAGAATCTGCCGGCAATTTCAACATAATACAACGGTGTGCATGCAAAGGTGGCATTTTAATCATGGAAGTGATGCGTCAGTAGTAATTTGACATTTAAGAGCATATTTGATTGCTCTTCTAAAATGAGATTGTATCCGAAAGTCCACTGTAATATCAGCTAACATTGATCCCCTTGGCAAGGTTCAATTTTATGTGAGATTGTTAAAACACTTAGAAACTTAAAGGATGCTATTTGAAAAATGTAAACATACTGTATAAACTTAAGTGTGCTTTTCATTTCCCCCTTCCTATACCAATCTTCACTAGTTTACACTCTCCTTTAGATACGCTCTACATTTACTGCCAAGATACAGGATCCAGTATTTTGGGATATGTATGTATGACAAGACAGATTCTTTATTATTATAATTATTATCGTTTATTTATATAGCACCAACATATTACGCTGTGTGCCTCTAAGCTCCACAAAAGAACCCACAGGCTAAAATTGGAGTCCATTTTTGGCTACACTACGTTATTTCTTGGTATCATGATGTGTCTTGCCAGTGTTTTATGGACATTAATCATGGCGTTGTTATTATTATGCGTCACAGCTTTGATGCACCTGTGTGGACAGACACGTCATGGACCAAAAGAAACAACAGGCTCCATATGCACTGCGCCTTTTCTCCATGTTCACTGCAGTTAGACTAGATCTCAGATCTCTCAGACTAGAGATGATCGAATTTTTCGACTTGCTAACTTTGTGAGCTGATTGCAAAGCCTCTGAAAATGGTATCATCACCAAAATTTGTGGACATATAAAGAAGGGATGTGGGAACATTTGAAAAAAAGAATGGCTCTAGTACATGGAGTTTTTACATAAATTAAGTTCAAAATCAAAGTCGAAATTCTGATTTTCGAAATTTTGACTTGAATTTGAACTTAATTTGTGCAAGAACTATTTGTGTTAGAGACATACTTTTTTCTGTAGTATACCCCCAACCCTTCTGTACATCTCCAGCAAGTTTGGTGATGATACCATGTTCAGAGGCTTTGCAATTAACTCAAAATCGTCAAAATGGTCGACTTTGTTAAACAAAATTTGACCATCTCTACAGTTTACATGAAGAAAACATGGTGTAGACAAGCCCTACTTTTTCTCTGAGCATTTACCTTGCTGAAATTGAATGAGAACCATTTTCCACAAGTTTGCACAAAGTTTGCAAGTGCATTTGTAGAAAATTTTCCCCATTAGACCAGAACATTTGTGAGCTCAGGCACTGATACTGGGAACATTGCCTGGTTCTTTACCATTTTAGCTCATCCCAACAATGTTTTTGATGGCCCAAGTCATCATCCACTGGGGCACAGCCATGGTGGAAAAGAAACAGTTACCTTGCTCTATTTTTCCCAAGCAGTTGAAAGCATTGTTAAAAGAGTCTTGTGATGCTGAGGCATTAGGATGGTCCTTCAATGAATCCAAGAGCATATTACAAACCCTTAAAACTAACATACCTTTAATCCTGCAGACTGCCAGAAAGAGATGTTCTTACTCCACTGAAAATGTTTCTGATGGCCTAGAGTCCAGCATCAGATCACTCCATGTGATAATTGGTATTGCTCTGATTGGGAATTAATTGCAAAGCCCCGAAACATGGTATAAACATTTCTGAAGATATAGAGGAGAGTGGGATCATTAAAAAACAAAAATGTAATACTTGGTAAAGTGAGGATATTTTTAAAGCAACTGAGTTATCTGCCGATTCTAATTATTTTAATTAAATAAATATTTCAATACTATTCTTACTATGTATGCAGAAATGAACTCGACAAATGAAACCACAAATAGGAAATCTATGTAAAGGACTGTGTGTTATCACCAACAACCCATGCTTTACAAAGTTAATTATAACATTTTAATACAATCACATATAGTATAGCAGGAAGTCAGCAAATCTGTTGTTTTCTAATCAATAAAAACAAAAAAAGCTTTATTTATAGTTGATAATTTTTTTTATTCACACAAACCCAAAATGGTGTCACAAGAATTTTTTGATGTCGGTACAAAGTTATAGATGGTGTTTATTTAATGTAATTTTCATTCTAGAAAACTGTTATATACAAACACCTAAATGACAGCAAAGAAAATCAGAAAGAAAGCAAAACCAGGAATAATGTCACTTGGGAGAGTATCTCTAAAACCATGTAAGCATGTAGTGTGATAAATTGTTTAATCATAAAAATGTCAAAACAAACATTAAGTTTCAGTACCAAGATGAATATGTCTGTTGTGTATGCTGTGAATGAGTTTACCCATGCTGCTGTAATTGGCTTTAAAAATAAAACTGTTTCACTTAGATGTGTTAGGCTGGCCATAGACATGTGGGGAGACATCTGCCAATGCTGGAACTCATCACCGAGCTTCAACAATGTCATGGGCATGGCTGCTAAGTTTTTGCAACAATAATGTATTTCTCTTTCTTTTCACCAATAAGAACTTTGTGCATTGCAGAATATGAATGGTGATCAAAAGTGCTCAACAACTAGTCACCCAGGAAGCCCTACATAATGATCGTTGCAGGGGATGCTTGCAAAATTAAAGCTGGCCATAGACGTCTCGATTTCCACGAGATCGATTTTTTTAAACGATCGTGGCATGCGGTTGAGTCTTCGATCACAAGTTGTACACGTGTTCCCGAAAATGCAACATTTTCGGGATCTGATAAATACCTGATTTATCACCAATCAATCGGTATGTTACTAAAGAATGGCTACACAAATAAATGCGATTGGAAATTTTGGAAGTGGATATGGCCTCCATGGGTCGAAAATTTTCAGAAATGTCCCTACATGATTTTTGTGCATTTTCCGACCAATCTCTTATTTTTATGCATGTATCGATTTGTGAACGTTTGATCGCAGTGATCAATCGCATTAGTCGATCTCTGAAAAATCGTATGCAAAACCGAGACATCTATGGCCAGCTTTAGCCATATATGGCCACCATTATTTGCTCTACTCAATGCATTTACTTAGTGGTGGTTGCAGGTGGCTTACATCAGTAAATGTCAATGAAGACTTTAAGGTTTCAGGGTGTACATTTGCAGACAATAGGGGAGGTTTAGTATAGGAGCAGAGCATGCTCACTTTGCTTAGTATAGTGTGTAAACATTGAAGTATTGAAAATTCACTTGCAATGCAAAAGTTATCTTTATGCAAAGGAGAAAAAAATAGCATGATTGGGATGGACAACCTTACTCAATTTTCTTAGCTGGGGATATCTTTATTGCAAAGGAAATATTAATCATAATCATTGTCTCCGAAAGTGAATGATCTATCTGCAAGTGGTAACTTAAAAGAGATAAATTTAGACATTGACGGTTGTCATTCATTCCAACATCATATATCTGGTGTGTTAAATCAAAGAACCAAAGTATGTCCAGTTGTGTTGACTTACAAATAGGGATGGTTGAAGAATTCTCAATGCAAAATTTGAATATGAAATTTTGCAGGAGGCCATTATGATTTTTTGCCCAAAAAGTAAAAAATCTAAATTTGGACTAAAATCAAAAATTCTATTTAATATATGTTATAGTGTTGATATAGTGCAAATTGGCATTTTTATTGAGAATTTTCAATTGCAAATATTATATAATGTAATATGATTTGCAGTTGAAAAAATTTGCAATTGAATCAAATTTCGATCAGGAAAATCAAAAATCTACTTTATTTACCAACTGAGCAGAAATGTTTTTATTTCCTGCATAGCTCACAAACTAGAGATTAAAATATAACATTTGTTTCCATCATTAGCAATTGTTTCATGCCTTTATTAAATTTTCCATACTGCTGTTGTGACTCCTTTTCCTCAAGGAGATCAATTCTACTTGCTAAGCCTTCATTGTACCACCATTTTTGTAAGTGCATTATTGTATCTTTTCTTTTACCATTAACAGAACTTAACTTTTTTGCACAAGGGTGTCTGCCTCGTGTCCTCTTACCTATCATTACTTTTTCCCATCTGTCTCTCCCAGTGTTACAGATAATGAGGGTCATACAACAATTATGAATCAAAGTGCCGACTGATAGCTATAGTGCTTCCTATTGACTTGTAATTCTTATTCAGATAAAAAGTGCTATCTCTGCATCTGTGATCTTTTATCTATCTTTCCCATGCTTACTACTCGGCCTTTCATTCCCTCTAATGGTCTTCATATTGATTTTTCCCTTCTCTTTCAATTTGTTCCCACTTGTATTTCTTACAAACTATCTGACCAATATTTCTTTTTGTCTGTCTGTCTTTTTACTGTATAATATATTTCTTTTTCTGCCTCTGATCGTTACTCTTGCTCTTTTTGTAGGGTTGTTTACAAACTAGGACATTAACAACAGAAGACTTGTCAAGTGTAGTCATCCACCACTAAAGTCGTAGTTGAGTCAACTAGTCATTTGATGACATCATCACACAAATGCAGCAGAGAAACACAAATGTTTTCACATTTACAACATGACACTCTAGTGTAGTGGGATACACTGAACTTGAATATGTGTGGATCCTGCCATGACATGGTTAATCTTTATACAAAGCGGTTTACTGTCTGTAAAATATGCTAATGTGTCAAACACCTGCTGCTGAGTAACACGAGCCCAGCCAAAGCCCGCCCAACTCTTCAATGAGTCAAAACTATTCTGCAAAGTAACAGTTACTGGCCCCTCCTTGTCCTTAGTCTATATATTGATGTTCTACAGAACATTCTGGGCTATTCTGTGTTTATCTGCTTCCTGTGTGGAACGCTGTGAGTCTCCAGGAGCTGAGTTGAGGCCTACATCAAGGATCAAGACTCCCCTCCAGGATAGACCACATCTGGGTGAGAGCTGCGACAACCTCGGGTCACTCCGTTCGCAACAGTAGATCCCAAGCTGTATACCCCATCCCTTCTGGGTGATGGTGAAATGCCTGTATATAACCTGCTCTGCTAGTAAACCTTGTAAATATCCCCCATGTGGAAGAGTGGACAATCGTTTATTTGGAGTGTATGAGGAACGCTTTTGTGTGGAGCCACTTAAGACAGGGGTACATCCAACATCACAAAGAACCTAGGGCCGCTGGTGCACTAACAGGTCCAGTGCTGGCCAGTCTCATTACAACAATACAACAGAACAAAACATAAGTGAATACTTTGAATTTTAGGTGTTAAAATTTGGTGCAAAACAGAAAGTGGGAACAGCTTAAACTGCAGCAGCCAAGACACACAGTGGGAGTCTGACTATTTGGTGTGTATTGTTTTTGTAAGCATATGTCTGAATTTGTAGCTTTCTCCTTCAAAGATGGTGTCTTCTTGTAAAAACGTAAAAGAGAGATATTCAATGATTATATTATTCATCTATTCCACAGAAATTGTTAATCAATTTCAGAGCTTTAGGAGACTGTATTTTTCTGGGCTTGAATGCAGTAAGGTGAAAGTCTGTAAAAAGAGAAAAAGTTGGTTTATATGGGGAAAGTATTTGCTAGGAGCATGTGGTTCGACAGTTTGTCAGCCTATAAAGGAGAAAGAAAGCTGATCAGGATTCATGAGCTGTACATGTCAGTTTTTACACCAGACATGTCAATGATTGTGAGTTTTCATATTTTTATTACAGAGTTGGTTAACTTGGCAGTTACTGAAAAACAAGTTCCTATAGCTGCCCTGGATTTCACCATCAGTGGAATCTCACTGAAGCAGTAACTGTCAATTTCATACATTCAGCTGCTTTTTTGCAGGAAATTTTTTTTCTCTTTGTTTAACTTCCAAGGCAGCCCCATTGCTTCTGGAATTAGGTGCCACAAGAGGCAGAAAAATGTAAACGTAGTTCTTAGTAATCTATTAAAATGTTGCCCCCCCCACACATGTTAGGGATTGGAATGCCTATACCTGTCAGACATAGGTGCGTGCAGCCTGGCCATGTCCCCAGTGCCACTGATGATGTTGGGAACTTTGAGGCTATCCGCACCTATTCCTTTATTTTCTGGCATGCAATAGACTTTGCTCCAGAAAGAAGCAATGCCTGGCTGACGTCATAGAACTCTAAACATTTAAAGCTTAGGCTCTAATATGCCTTATGGATTCAATAAATGCAACCAATGCGTTAGGGATGTGTTAGGAATCCGCCAGGGATTCGTCAGGGATGCATTAAGGGATTTCTTTGTGACTTTCTGTTTTTCTTTTGTGTTTTTTACCATGAACGGATTGATCAACGCATCAAACAATGCATATCGGTGTCGCGTATCATCAATCGACTCAATTTATTTTCTGTGGGTGTGTCAATGCTCCCATACTTTCGTTGGCTATGTTGCGTTAATATCAGTGATGGGCGAACATGGATGTTCGCCCTCCTTCTCGCCAGCGAGCAGTATGGGTGTTCGACCTGCCCCGTTCGCCGGCGAGAAGAAGATGTATATTCTTCCTCGGCAGGATCAGAACCTGCGAGATCATGCCGGAGGAAGAATGAAGCATGAAGCCGGTCTTCTAGTGAAAAAACCGACTTGGAGCAGGAAGTGACGTCAGTGACGTCACATCCGGCTCCCATAACCAGGAACTATGCGTTCCAGGATGCGTTCCAGGGACCGGATGTGACGGCGGGAAATTTGAATGTGTCCGCGAACAGGCGGACTTCTTTAAAAGTCCGACCCGCCCGTTCGCGGACAGTCCAGGCCGATGTTCGGCAATCACTAGTTAATATAAAAACAGTGCCCTGTGTTGATTTAAATGCAACACAAGCTGATGGATCACACTGACGAAAGTGCAGACACATCCATTGACTTTCAATGGATGCAACAACACCCCTGCGTTTGATGTACGTCAAGCATGGGATTTTTATGCATAGTGGAGCCTAAGCCTTAAAGCCAGAATATTATACACATATTATTCCAGCACTTTAGTTAACTAATATTAAATTGGAGAAAGAATTGGTTGATTAATGATCAAATGCAAATCTACTTTCTAGTAGACAAAACGAAAGTAAAATATCAACGAAAGTAAAATATCTGAGGGGGTCCAATATTTCTATTTTAATATATGATTTTTTTACCTATGTTTCCATTTACTTGTGTTTCTATAAGAATAAACAGGAATACTTTTGATAGGACAAATAAAGCCCGGTCACAACCAAAATGTTTTTGTGCTAAAAGACGTTTTTTACACTGCATTATATCAGACATTTATCTATCCTTTTAAACCTTTTAAAGTTATGGACACATCCACATTCATCTACTAATTCTGTTTATAAGATAATGAAGTGCGTTTGGAAATAAGGTCATGGTACACAGAAATAGCGAACACCACTGAAGGCCTTATCTCTGTAACACGTAGATAGATGATACTTGATCTTCTCTTACACCTTGCTCTATCTGGGATGGATATTACCTTTTAGACTATATTTACATCACTTTTTGGGCAGCTGACACACAGAAATGGCCAAACAGTTTGCCAGCCAGTCTAAAGGCCCCCATACACGGGTCGGATTCCGGCCGGATTCCGGGCCGATCGATTCCGGGCGCGTGCACGTGAATCGATCGTGCCGGAATCGTGTGCAGCCCACCTTGTCCGATCGATCACGTCCGATCGTTCGGGGGCCCAGAATCGGATCCGTCAGAGAACCAACATGTTGGTCTTTTTGATCCGATCCTGCACAGATCAGGGGGAGTTGCCATTTGTGAGGTGGAATCGGAGGTGGAATCGGAGGTGGAATCGGACACGGAATCGTCCCGGAATTGTGCCGGAATCCGTTGGACAAGGTGGTATGCAGCGATGGATACTCTTAATTGGCCGATTGATCACACCTGCGATTCCCGGCAGAATCGCCGGAATCGATCGGGTGAGTGATCAATTGGCCATGGAATCCTGCACGTGTATGGCTAGCTTAACACTTTTGATGTTCAATCCACCTACTAAAGTTAATATAGACACATTTTGTGCCCTCTCCAGAGCATTCCAGACCCATTTTGGCAAGCCTGGAAGGACAGGAAAGGGGGCACCTATCCCAGCAGGCCCCATGACATGCCTCAACAAGGGGGAGACCCCTTGTTAAGTTAAGGGAATCTTTTCACCAAACCAATGGCCCCACAAAAATTCCCTCAATCTCTAACCACGATCTGTGTCCCTAAAAGTCCAGTAACTAAATAAAAATTCAGATGCCGGGCAGATTTATATCTGCATGATGATTCCCACAGTTCCAACGTGTCCTCATGTGAGGGAAGCCACGGATACTCGCTGAGCCCATAAACCCAAAATGCCTGATCATTGTTGTGGAGAAGAGAACCTCTTACCTTAATAAGGCGTCTACTGCTCATTAAGGTAAGTCATGGTTCTTGGTGGGACAAGGGTAATTGTGCTCCCTTTCCTGTCCCAGGCTTGCCAAAAAGGGGTTTGGTATGCTCTGGAGAGGGTACCACACGTCGTTCATTTATTTTTTTGTGACGTTTAACTATTGCTTCTCCTCTGGCATGACACTGTCCAGTTTGCACACTGTTTAAAATTATATTGTGGCTAAAAATAAGACCTAACAGTTTGAGAATGTTGCCAATGTTTGGCAATCACTACTGACACACCCAAGCCATCTGGAAAGTGACTGACCACTACTATGTGCAGGCACATGGGGGCATTAAGGTAGCATTCCCATGAAATCTCAGGCAACTGCCCATGTTATTGAACAGTGATAGGTTTCAACCAATGAGTATCATATGGTCATTGTGCAGCATACTGCAGCAACTTTCAACATTTAATTTGAAAAGCAAATATTTATTGGCAAATGAAAAAATGACAAATGGTATTATTAAAATTAATTTAAAACAAAATCTATTACTGTGCTGGAAAGGTATTTGAACACAATTCATTTTTCTGAAAGAAGAATCATCCTATCAACTAATGAGCTCTAAAGCATCAGACTTGATCGATCGTTCATCAAGAAAATGTAAATCTGAAAACAGAGATATACAGAAAAGAACAAAACCAAAATAGGAAACAATGAAAATTAGCCTGTTAGAAGAATGTCAATGAGTAATGTAATGTAGGTTATATTCAACATTCTTTTGTAATATCCTTGTTCAGAACATAATGCAGATCATATCAGCTTTCCGTTGCTGTCTTTGTTGTCCTTAAATAGTGATGGCCGAACATCAGCTGTAGCTGTTCGCAAACAGGCGAATCGAACTTCTGCAAATACCCGCCGCGAACATGCGAACGGCAAACCTCTATTGACTTTAATGGAGGGCGAACTTCTCAGACCTTTATGTCATATTTGTGGCCAAAATACCAATAAAAAAAGGGTGCAACCACCTGGACAGTGTCATGCCAGAGGCTCCCCCCCCCCCCCATGGCTAAACATCTCCCAAAATACGGATTTTTTAAAATGCTGTATTTTCAGGTCTAATGGCCGGAAATCACATCTAGATTACAGATTTTGCCAAAAGTTACCGGACAGTACCTTCTGCAGCGCATCACGTGTAGTTAGATCTCTCTGCAATGCATAATACAGCATACCCCACCCCCAGAGAAGGATTTTTGTGGCTCAGTAATGATGAAAGCACTTTGCACTTTGTTTCCATGTTAAGGTATAGGGGGCGGGTCGAACACCCAAAATGTTCGCCGGCATTGCGAACTGCGAACATGCTATGTTCACTGCGAACTGTCTGCCGGGTGAACTTTTCGGCCATCACTATCCTTAAACAGTAACAGTGTATATCAACCCTCTCTTAAACTAAAAATATTCTCACTTCTACATCAATCTTCTGACCATCCTTAACCTTCTGGGTGTTTAGCCCGAGTTAACTCGGGATGAAGAAAGTTGCTTAAAAGGAT
>CM070036.1:38976741-38999136 GCA_036250615.1 Ptychadena robeensis | reverse complement strand
GGTTTTGATGTCACTCGGCATCGTAATATACAGAACAGCAACACCTTGATTAAATAATCTGTCTACAACTGACTAGTCATGTAATAATGTGAATCACAAGACAGGATATTTTTCCAGACCTAATTATCTGCATAATAATTTGTTTGACCAGTCATTAATGCTACATATGACACATTATTATTATTATTTTCAACTTAACACAATGGACAGCGCACAATTAACCCTTCTGGGGCGCTGGATACAAACTCTACGCATGTCATTATGCATTTTCAGTGCTAAGTGGAGGTTTCTTAGGAACTACACACCACAGCCCCCATTAACACCAGGGGAGCACCGTATGGGCCATATTCCACGTACACCGAACCGATCCTGTTTCCTGTAGAGGCTAACCATCAGTCACCTGCCCCCTCAACCAGACCAAAACCTTCTCCATATACACAGGAGAAGTCCCAATTTAAACAATATCAAGGTATGTACACATTCCCTAGCTTTGTGACTCTCAGCATCAGATACAACCAGATATACTTACTTTTTACTCATCCCTCTCCGCAGCTAACCCACATATACCCCTAGGTGCATCGGCCTGATGAAGCTTCCATAGCGAAACATGTTGCCCCATATGCACCTACAATCACCTACCTCAATCGTCCCCTTTTTTGATTATAATCTGTCTTTTATCTGTGATTGTCATATATGTGATTGATGCCAAGGATATTGTGCAATTTATCTGTATATGTGTTATATTCCATCTACACGGTAGATTTGTCAATGTATTTCTGAACATCTGCTTTTATACCTGTATAGTCAAGAGACTACACAATCTTAATCGATATCTCCAATAAACATCTTTTTTAACCTTACCGTGTCTAAACCAGCCCTCACTGTTCCAATCAGAGTCCCAAGGGGGATCCTTCTTCTTATCTCTATAGATAAGAAGTTTGTATGCCTTAAACCAAAAGTTTAAATTAGCTTTAAATGATTGATTTATTTAAAAAATATTTAACAGATTGCGCACAGCACATAATTAGGTTATTGAAAAGTTTACTGTAATATAAAACAAAAAGAGAAAACGTACAACACCTCCCCCATAAGACATCACAGTCTATGTTTATGTTTGTAAAATTTTTTGAGAACACTTGCCACTAAAAGTGACAAAAGTTACCAAGTATATAACCTAAATATGTCACAGTTGTCCTCATGCACTCTCCTTGTTGGTCATCAGGCCCGTAGATTAATGTTGTCATTCTAACTGACTCTCACCTATGCAGTTAGTGAATTCTGTCAGATACAATGTTGGGAGCTTTAACCTCTGTGCTCTTTAATTGATCAGTTGGATTGAGGCAGCATAAGCCTCAGATCAATCCTCTTTTTCAATTCCCCTGCTGTTGACCTCTTCAGCTTGATGAAATGGAAACAGAAAAGAGGAAGTCGGTATAAGACGTTATTGATTTTATTGCAGAAAACTAGCAAAAGTGGCCAATAGCTACTGTATTGTAGTAGAATGAAGGAGAGGCAGATGAGTTTTATGAAAGCAGGATGAATGGTAGTGGTTGATCAGTAGATAGCTGCTAAATACATCTTCCATTAATGAGTAAAGGGTCCCCTACCTATTGTATACTTTGTTCTCCAACCTCTTAAGCTGTAAGCCTTGGCAGCGTCCTCTTCTCCTCCTGTGTCATAGTCTGTGCCTGTTTGTTGGCTTGTGGTGGCTTTTAACCCCTATTTAATGTACAGTGCTCCATGATATACATTATATGTTGGTTCTTTATATAAAAAGTTATAATAACAATAAAGTGATACAGAGTATGAGTAACGCCTACTTCCAACAAAAAGCAAGACAGAGACTGGTTGGAGCAAACCAAGAGCCTTACAACTGATGTTGCAATGTCACATATTGGATACTATGGGACTTTTCTAAGGATTATTGGCTGAGCATGTGAATTTTATATTGAAGCAGATCTATTGGCCAAAAAATATTACATACATTAAGCAGACTGTCTCTAGCGTTTAAATCCCATGTGCCCAACCTGTGGCCCGGGGGCCATATGCAGCCCTTTGGGCATTCTTTGGCGGATGTTAATGCATAGGGCATAGGAACTAACCTGTGCAGGTGAGGCATACGTAAAAGCCAATCAGTGACCCAGATGGTGCCTCAGCAAGTCCCTTGCCTCTCCTCCTCTAGTGTTGGCAGGGGATCAGCCTATGTTCCCACTATTCTATTCAACCAATGAACAGGAGTTGATTGTATAATATATATTGCGGAACATAACCTGAGAAAAGGCTTTGATGATATCTATGAGGCACATAACCTTTGACGCAAAATGTGCATTACCATACTACAGTGTTCCCTAATGCTTGAAGTATCATTTAAAACATAAAACATGTATTCTAGCTATGCATGCTGTAATATTTTAATTATAACATGCTTATACAAGTCAGTATAGTTTGAAAATGTTATGTGCGGCCCTTTAATGATGCTAAGGGTCCCACATGTGGCCCTTTATATCAACTTAGTTGCCCACCACTGGTTTACACGGTAGTTTTTAGTTTTTCTGATTCTCATGGAGGTGGATCGCATTATGCTTAATAGGTGACACCTTTACTGCATAGAAGATACGATGCACAGGACCATGTACTATCATGCTTTGGGTGAGCATCTCCTTCCCTCAGTCAGGGCATTAAAAATGGTTTGTGGATGGGTATTCCATTTTGTCTATTTATTATATAATGTGATGTGTTATTTTATAAATCATCATTAACATTTACTTTAAAACATTGAGGGAAATAAGGAATTCATTTTGAATATATGAAATGTTTATGCTTCACAGGTCCTACCTGTCATCTATCTAGGATTTGGATTTACAAGTCTCCCATTTTGGGGAACAAGTCAGACCCTAGCAACCATGCTCATCAATCTGGTATTTTTTAATCTTTACTTTTATTGTAACTTTTTTATTCAATAATATTCTCAGTTTTTTTTTTACTGTAAGCAGGGTGTTGCTTTCCTAAGCAACAGCAATGTATATTCTGTTTTGGTCATTTCACAATTTTTAAAAAAAAGTATGTACAAAGAAACTGTGAAATATGATAACTGTGATTAAATAGTTTTATATTCAAACTAGGTCTCCTCAGGTTTGCAAATGATTATGCAGTCTGTTCTTTTTATGTCATGTATATTAAAATGAGAATACAAAAAATCTTTATTTAGGGCACTGCAAAGGGGGTCATTTTATTATAATGTTTTTTTAGTTGTGAGTGCTTTTTTAATATACATTCTCATATTATCTACAGTTGTGTTCAAAATTATTCAACCCCCACTGAAATTGAGTGTTGTGGCCATTTTGACATTGATTGAAATCAGCGAGGCACTTGTAAGTCAGACAAATATAACATAACATTAATAATGAAATAACCACAAATGTCTTTTCTGTGCTCACATCATTATCAGTTTTATTGAACCCCCCAAGTGACATTGATTGTTAGTACGTGAAGCATAGCTTGACACAAACGTCTTGCAGTGATCTACGGGTATCTTAGCCCATTCTTCATGGGCAAAAGCCTCCAGTTCAGTCACATTCTTAGGCCTATGTGCTGCAACTGCTTTCTTCAAGTCCCACCAGAGGTTCTCAATCGTATTTAAGACTGGTGACTGCGATGGCCACTCCAAAATGTTTTAGCCTTTAATCTGCAACTATGCTCTAGTGGACTTGGAGGTATGCTTGGGATCATTGTCCTGTTGACAGATCCAACTTCTCCCAAGCCTCAGGTTTGTGACAGACTGCATCACATTTCCTCCCAATATCTCCTGGTACTGAAGAGAATTCATGGTACCTTGCACACGCTGAACCTTCTCTGTACCTGCAAAAGCAAAACAGCCCCAAACCATGATTGTTCTTTTCTTCATAGGCCTTGTTCTTCCTCCTCCAAACAAAGCATTTCATTATCAATGTTATGTTATATTTGTCTGACTTACAAGCGCCTCGCTGATTTCATTGTAAACAAGATGACTGAAATGATCAAAATCAGTGTCAAAATGGCCAAAACACTCAATTTCAGTGGGGGTTGAATAATTTTGAACACAAGTGTATGTAGCATACATTTTGAGAAAATTACTACCTTTCATATAGTAAAACTAGATTTAAAAAGTTAGATATAAAACTTTGTAAACACAATATTTGATGATATAAGTACAAGGATAGTATCTATCTTGTGCTTCTGTACCTTTTTTACCTCCCTCCAACAGAGTTACAGTCAGGTCCATAAATAGGTAAACATCAAAAAATAGATGTACTCAGTGTGAATATTAGCTGTGAGTTAACAACAGCCAGAGGTTGTCACATGTGATTGGGTAAAGGTGTTACAAATAAAAACCATATAACATTTTTAGTGCCGAAATAAAAATGGTTAAATATTTTTGGCACAATATTATATAATATATAATAGTATAATTTATATTATTCTTATTATATAAAATAGCAGATGATGAAACTAGCTTTACTTGACACATATGTTGTAGAAAAGTGAGTGGCTAACTGAATGAGACAATCAAATTTAAAGAAAAACCAACACAGTCTGAAAAATAAATGATATAACCTAGAATTTGAAGCATAAACAGATAGAATATTTTACTTTCGTGTTGGTCATTGGTATACATCCCATTGTATGGGACAATGCGATGCCAGCAATCTTGACTCACTGAGATGAAAGCAATAATAACTAATGATGAACAAATCTACTCAATTTGCATTCACACATAACCATTGACTGATCCAATTTTTATCACTATACCATCCAGTGATCCATCTAGCATTCAATAATACAGAGGGTAAATTACTTATGGCTGTAGGAGGAGGCCTAGTCCCATTTATAGAGTCAGACTTCTCTTTATAAATGTTCACAGGTAAGCCATTGAATGAGAAAAAAAAAACAGAGCTTGGAAACGGCTCATCTGAAAATGTCAAGTAATACAATTAGCTTTTGAAAAAAGTTTATTGTGTTTTATTACAGTACAGAAAACTAAAGCTAATGTTGAATAGACTTGTCTAGAAAGATAATAAAGTATGCAAGTAAAAGTACACTTCTATGGTGTTAAAAATATCCTGGGGGCAATTTTAATGGACTGTGACATTTGTGAAAGCTTTTAAGATCATTATGTTCCTTTCTATGCTAATTTCCTTTGATTTCATTTGAGGTGAACAAAATGAAAACAATCTGAGCAAGAACACTTATTCTAAAACAAAAGACTTTATCCTTGTTAATAATTAATATTTGTATTAAAGTGCTCGGACTTTAGCAAAAGTTCTGTAAGTATATTTCAGTTTGTTTAAATGTAGATACAGTAATGCAGATTATGTAAACAACCCAAACCTCATACAGTGGACATAAAAAGTCTAAACACCCCTTATAAAATGTCAGGTTCCTCTGGTGTACAAAAATAAGGCAAATATAAATTATTTCAGACCTCTAAACCATACCAAACTGAACTTATAATATGTTTGGCGCAAAAACAATACTGCACATCACCAAAAGAACACCATACCCAAAGTGAAGCATTATGGTGGCAGCTGTTATTTCGTTATCTGGAACTGGGGCCTTAGTCAAGATAGACGTAATTATGAACAGTTCCAAATACCAGTCAATATTGGCACAAAACCTTCAGAGCCCAGACCTGAATCTGATTGAAAATCTGTTGGGTGATCTGAGAGGGTTGTGCATAGGAGATTCCTTCGCAATCTCAACAGATTTGTGTGAGTGGGCAAGAGTGGGCAAATCTAGCCAAGTCAAAATGGGCATGCTGACTCATACCCAAAAAGACTGCTGTCATGAGTGCTCTCATAAAATCAAAAGGTGCTTCAACAAAGTATTAGTTTAAGGATGTGTTAGTGTTATTTTTATATTTCCTTCCTTCCACCTAAAATATTTCAGTTTGTTTTTCATTTGAGTGGTACAGTTTATAGGTCACATTAAATGTGGAGAAAGTTCTGCAATGATTTATCTTTGTCTCATTTTTGTATAGCACGGGAACCTGATATTTTACTAGACTTTTTATATCCACTGTAAAGGTAGGCATACAGGGGCCAATTCCCACATGAACACCTTGCGTGTTCTGCCGATTGCCCGTCAATTGTTTGGCGCAAATCAGGTGCGCCCACCTGGTCAAATCGACCAGGATTCTCCTGGATGTTAGAAGGCACGGTGATCTGACATGTAAATTCTCAGCAGTCCCCATCTAAAGTAATGTCCGTCACACAAAGGGTGCCTGCCAATCTTCTAAGAGGCCGGCTGCAGCATAATGACGTCATCATGATGCAGTCGGTCCTAGAGGGAGAATCTGCCTGTGTATGGGCACCTTAAGTCCATGAACTTTCTAGGGTCCTCTAAGTTGTAATATTAACCTCCTGAGTGATCAAACTGCGCCCGTGCTGGCACAAACTCCGCCTCTCCGTGTGCCTGCGGCTCTTCTACAGAGCCGCAGACACACTCAGCCTTTCCGGGCCAGTGTCTTCAGCGTCATCTGTGACGCGGAAGGGGGAGAGGGGGCGGCACCATAGACCTCCATGTTAATGGAGGGGGGCCGCTCTTCTCCCCACACCGCCGGTGTCAAATAGACAGGGCTGGGCAGAGAGCCGGCGATTCCGGGGGAAACGGGTTTTTGGGTCATAAAAAATGGCGCGAAAAGCCCATAATGCCTAAAAGGTTAAAGAATAACTAACCCAAATACAATATATG
Source organism: Ptychadena robeensis (assembly GCA_036250615.1). Taxonomy (NCBI): domain Eukaryota; kingdom Metazoa; phylum Chordata; class Amphibia; order Anura; family Ptychadenidae; genus Ptychadena; species Ptychadena robeensis. The sequence goes on along the minus strand of CM070036.1, from coordinate 38,992,407 downwards.
TCATATAATGCTTAATTATGGTCCTTATTGTTAGTGCATCTGGACTTAGGTAAGCATATTTATTGTATTCTCCTACAGTTGCTTTCCTTGTACCCTTATACATTTTGAACAGTTAGCATTCACTTAAAGCACCCAATATTTGCCAAAAGGTGACATTTACTGAAGATAAATTTACATCATTAAACCTTCCACAGCCAAGTTAAATTCTAGGGGAGGGCTGTCCACAATTTTGTTGTCTTGTGAGCTACTTTTATGGCAGAAGGCAAAATGATCTACCAAAATAAAAATGGTAATCATATTTTAATTTATATATAATATCATGAAAATGTACAGCACAATACAATGTAGTTTAATTGTCACAGATGCCACCAGGTCCAGGGAATCTTTGTCTGTTGGTTTACCTATATCTTCCTGCTCTGTCCCTTATTCCTTCTTTTACCACAAAGGACTAGTGTATTCTATAGAAGTTCTCTCTCTGCTGCTTGCAGGCAGTAACTCCCCTATCTTGTCATGTGCTCCTTCTTTCAGCCCTATTTAACTACCTGGGTGGTCCATTCGGGGTGACTTTTTTTTTACCAACAATACTCACAAACTAACCTTGTGCATGCTCACCTGTCCTGTTTTTTTCCTCTGCTTGTTCCATGGACTATCTCTGTGTGATCCCTTGGCACCTCGACTTGGTCTTTGTCAGCTGCTCTCTCCACTGCATCTGATAGCTGCAACTTGGGAATGGACTAAAGCAGAGTCCATCACTGCTCTGGTAAACGCTAGGCATTTTTTTCTTTTTACCCTCTGCGCCTCAGATAGCAGCCCAATGGGTTCACTCCCTTGCATTATCAATGTCATCTCTGCTTTGGTGTCACCAGCTGTAACAAAAATGTCTTCTGTGTGTGTTAATAAAGAAAAAAAAAAGAAAAAAAAAAGCTAGGGCTCCATGATCCACTTTCATGTTCTTTGCAATATACCAGGAGATCACTATGCACGTCTTGGTCTACTTTTTTCTAAGGGATGATATGTATGGAAGGAAAACCTTACTGACTTAAGAAAGTTATATGGCCATAAGGTAAATGTATAAAATGGCATTTTGCTAGCAGAATATTTCATTTAAATAATGAAAATGATTTTTACATGTCATGTACAGGAAGTGAAAAGTTTACAGCTTGCATGATGATAAGGTGCAAATTCTAGAACTGAAACCTGTGCCTCACCAAGAGCCTTTGAATAGCTTTAGTACTTAAAAATCTAAAATTGTGTTATTTTATAGAATTGTTACATTACTGGATACATTGGCTGGGTAATAAGTGTGAACATTTGTGGATAGAACATTCTTTCATTGAAAAATTGCAGATGCGATATTTATAGCAAGCCTTTAGATTCAGGCAAAATAATTCAGCTGCCTAAGTAGACTTAACTGTAAAGCTTGTGTGCAGGAGAAAAGAAAGAGGTGAGAAAACATATTCTCCGTTGATCTACAAATTGATTAAGTTTCATTAGCTGAAAGCTATAAAGAGTATTTTACAGCTTTCATTAGAGAATCATTAGAAAAAAGGTAAAGCTTTCTGTGGTGAGCAATAAAAAACAGTTCTATAAACTTGCTTTTCTCTTCTTCAAATTTAACTAGAAAAAGTTTTGCAGTTGCTGAAACGTGATTAGATTCATAAACCTATCAGGTTTATCCTTATTAGAGTTCCAATTCCACAATATTAGTCAGAAGGATGTTGCCTCATTCTGTACAGTAATGCAAGGAACCCAGCTGCAAGAAGCCAAATAACCCTAGTTCACAATCAACTGCCTTTCAAATGACTGTATTTAATACGTATCGTAAATGAAATCATAGACCAGCATCTTCATGCGCAAAAAAAAGATGGAAATAACTCTCTTGATCCACCATTTTAACCCAAGCAATGCAAAAATCTAAATTAGAAATAAATAAATCCTAAAAACACAGTTGGAATCTTGATATTGGTATAGTATAAATTATACTTGGAACTTGTAGATAAGATGTAAGATGCAGGCCCCCCTATTCGCTCCGTTAAGGCCACATTATCAGCCAAACTACATAGCCTTAGTCATAGGTCAGTTTGACGCGTCCATTGACTGTCAATTCTTAGTTGAGTTCATGTTTGGCACGTTGACACTATCGCCACAGGTTCAGAATGAGGGCCAGCACAATGCGCAAATGCAGAGTTTTATTAAAGGTAATAGATGCGGTAGTTACCTTTAATAAAAGGTCAAATAAAATGGCCCTCAAACTTTATTTGAAATACAACTCCCTTTTTCCCGCACACACATCATACAGAAAATGTCATCATTCACATAGAGACACACACATTACATGCACTCTACCTACTGTCTGCAGCTAGTTCCCCCATGGTTGTCTTCCTGTTTGTCCATCCCTCAGGCTTGTCTGGTTGGCTGGCAGTTGTAGGGAGGGTGGGTGGACTGTGTGCAATCCACAGATGTAGAAGAAAACTAACAGCGGGGAGAGCCAATAGGCAGCTGAGTTCTGCAGATCTCTCTCTCCCCTCTCTCTGGCAGCATGATTCTGACATAGAGGCCGCAGGTGGTCACGCCTTGGCTTCCCGCCAGCTCTCACTGCAAGGAGATTAGCTGGTCAGTTGTCAAGATTAGAGATGGTCAAATTTTTCAACTTGCTAACTTTGTGAGCTGATTGCAAAGCCCCTGAACATGGTATCATCATCAAATTGCTGGAGATGTAGAGAAGGAATGTGGGAACATTTGAGAAAAAAAAGTACTGCTCTAGCACATGTCGAAATGGTCAAATTTAAAAAAAATAATTCGACCATCTCTAGCAAGATGAGAGATGCCGGCCGGTGTCAGGATCTCCCATCTGAACTGTACAGAGCCCTGCTGGCATAAGCAATGAAGAGAGGGATAAATGAACTGCCATCTATCCCTTTCTCCGTGTCTGTGGAAACTGCAATTACTCTCACGGACACAGGAACAGCAAGATTGGCAGAGGGAGAGCAGAGGAGAGACTCTGAAGCTGTTGGCCCGCCTCCTCCGAGTCAATGTGGAAGATGGCGTTGTGCTGTGAGTGTACTGATGCTAGAGACATCTACTGGCTGAATTGAATATTGCATTCATTTAATCCATTGCATTAACCCAATTGATGTGAAAACTTATGATTATGGTTTTCTGCTCAAAAAACTGGGTGCGTCTTATGGTCCAGTGCGTCTTATAGTGCGAAAAATATGTTAGTTATATTTATTGCATATATAAACCTTGTTTACTGTACAACTCTGCATAATATGTTAAGCTTTATAAATAAAAGTTAGTAATACAAATATAGCATGGAACCACAATTTACACATCTGAAGGTGCTATATGTTGGCTAATGTAATATATATCAATATACAAAACACCAAAAGGACGAGAGGCAGTGCTGAGAGATGGAACAAATTGGGAAGAAAAACTAGTGCAAATATTTAGCCGAGGTGTGCTGACTTTACTGTTTGTTCTCAGGGAATGGAATTAGCAGAACGTGTGAAGACAGAATACAGTGTTGGTGCTGGTATTATTATTATTATAACATAATTCCGTGGTGATATAAATAAACACACATGCCAAGTGAAAATAAATGATACCAGATGGTCCAGGCTTAAGAGAAGATTCACAAGAGACACAATTAAATGACTGGTCTGTTTATTATATTTCCAAAAGAGGTTTGAAAAAAATTTAAAACTATAAAACTGCCCCAGGAGGATCAAGTACAAGAAAATTGTTCTAATGAATTGTTGTTCTAAAAGCGAGGCTGACACTTACGTTACATTTAATTTATGTAGTTGGGTGCATAATTAATACGTAAAGATGGCAGAAGTACAACAAACTATTTTATTTAAATCTCTAATGGGTACATAGATCTCCCCCTTACACAGATATACTGTCATTAAGATACAATAAACAAGTAAACATTCCATTGTCAGAGTTTGGGTCCTTAGTCCCAGGTTCTGTGCGTAATAGTGAGTAAGTGAGCAATATTGGAGAGAGGGAGGAAAAAAAGAAGGACAGGGGTTACATCCCCCAATGTACAAGCTAGTGGGTGACAAAAGCTTTTAAGTAATTCACGATTTAAGTGAGACAGGTTCTTTGTACTTACTCTTTCGGCTGTTGGGGCTTGGGTAGTATGCTCATAAACCAACAACCATGAGGAAATGTAGAGCGTTTTAAGGATAGGTTCTAGTCATTAGTGATGATCGCGAATATTCGGATTCCGAATATTAATCGCGAATATCGTCAATTCGGAAATTCGCGAAGATGGTGAATATATTGCCAAATATTCGCAATTCCGGATATTCGGTATTTTTTATCCATTACACTTCCCTCTCAATGTGAGTGGACGAATGGGAAGGCTGCAACAAGAGCTTAGCAACACCATCAACAGATTTTTCAATAAATATTGGGGTGATGCGAATATTGCGAAAATCTTCACTTTTAAAATTCGCATAAAAATTCGCGCCATGTTAAACATATATTGCGCGCGCGAAATTCGCAATAAACTGACGATATTCGCAATAACGAAAAAAACCCCGAATATTGCCGAATGCGAATATTTTCCGAATGTTTTCCATAAAATTCGCGGCATGCCGCGAATACGAATGTTGCCTATGCCGCTCATCACTACTAGTCATCAGTGGTCGCACTCTGTGGCCTCTGGGTTCCCGGGTGGATCAGATCAACTCTCTGGTATAGGTAGTGGTATAGAAAAAGGAAACCCCACTGGTGGAAAATAAGGAATAGGAGAGGCGCCCGTTGTTTTAAAAATCTTCTGAACTTTTATTGGTATATAGTAGGATCCAGTTAGAAACCAATGCGTTTCGTGGCTTATCAAGGCCACTTCATTAGGATAATAGGATAGGTATGCAATCTGCAGGACTCAGGTGTGCTGTGCACCAATAAAAGTTCAGAAACTTTTTAAAACAACGGGCGCCTCTCCCGTTGCTTGTTTTTATCTGTTTTACATTTTTATTACGTTTTCAAACTTTCTCATTGCAACAAATAATCTTATTGCTACAAGTAGAGCTGTGTGTGGTCTGCCCAAGGCTAACAGATGCCCAGATTTCTGAGGTTTTTGTCTAGCCACTACTTCAAAATTCAGATGTTGGTTTTATTTGGCCATCCTAACTAATGGGCAAACATAATAAATCAGCCCACTTGTAGCCAGCCCAGTCATTGGGAATGAATGGAACGCTTTTGACAGCTCTAGGTCAGGCAGGTATGTTTAACTAATTTTTATGAAATATTATAGGTTTGCATGGCCACATCATCAAATCCAAATGCATTAGTTGGTTTACAAAAGAATCCATCAGAAGCAATAAATGAAAAATATTAAGCTCTGGATATTTTCAGAGAACTTGATATTGATATTAATTTATTTTGGCCTTTAAAGTCTAAAGGTAAAAATGCACGGCTGAATTAAAATTTCCAGTTACAATATTACATCTTTGTCCATGAATATTTTTAAATATCTGTGTGTGGTGCTTATTTCAACCTGAGGGTTCAGTTATAGAAGATTTGTAAGAGAAGATAAAGGTAAAATTGCTGCCAGACCAATAGTCCTGCACTTTATGTGAGAACAAGGAGGACCAATCTCAGGAAGAGGAGATATACTGGCTGCTGGGGCATTCAGGAATCTGCTAAATCAAAGGGCATAGACATAAATGAGTATTTTATATAAACCTGTATTGCGTCTGGGCACACAATTACTGCCAACATGAGATATCCTGGTAACAGGCTTTATTGGGTAATCCAGAAAGGATAAAACTTGAAAAGGTGTGCATGACAGATCCTCATTAAATGGGTGAATTCCCAGGTCACCTAGGGCGCTAAAAGGATTGTAGAACATTTAAATATCCTGCACTACTAGCTGAATATGTCCTTCCCTGCGGTGAGGCAGCAGAGCAACTGTGCTGTACTGGGAACAGCACATCCACAGAGACGTTAGGGATGAATTGGAGGCATCTACATGGCTGCTAGGAATGAGGTTTAAACAGTAGTTTGGCCAGCATGGATCCCTCAGCCAGAGTGGGGATACATGCCTCAGCCATGCTGCCTGCCATACAGGCTCCACTTAGAGAGCCTGCAATCCCTGGGGTTGCCTGGGATGATGAAGTATCTTACCATACCCCTGGCAAAGTAATAAGTAAGGTATAATAAACAAAATGTAAAAAAAAGAAACAAGAATGAATTACCTGCTTGTTCATTAGATTATATGCATGTTGCAGCTCAATGACAATAGAAACCTCCAATATCCAAGTGACTAGACTCCACATCATATTATTATACTCTAGTGAGTCATTTGTGTTAGTTTTGTTACTGTTGTGAGATTCACATTGCTCTGGTTGGCATATAACACAAACATCAATTTATTTAACAAACAATCACAACTCTGGAATGAAGGGATCCTGTTCAAGTAAGTTAATATAAATTGCATTTGCCTTATGTTTGAACCATGGGTTGAATTAATTGTGCGGTGTACTTTGCTCTGGATGATATATACAGATGAGAAAAGTATAATGAATTTGTCTGACCTTTGTAATTATGTGAGTTACTCAGCTGTGTTCTTATAATAACTTGTAGTAGAATATATCAAAATTAATTTCTTCTTTAAATAGCCCAAGAAAAGGTTGCAAGTGTTCTCTACTCAAATGCAAAAGAAATCATAATAATGAGTCAAGAGCTATATCGGAGCTATTTAAAGGAAGTCACTTTTTAATGTTACAGTTGAGAAGTATTATCTAGAAAAAGCCAAGTATAGTTTTTTTTCCTAAATGATTTTATTATTTTCCTGCAGGAGAACACCATGATTTAATCAGCAGACAATTTTGTATCGCTCTGATTGTCTGAACCTGTTTAAGCTTACACATTAAGCAGAAATAAAGCAAGATCAAATTATCCTGACCAGCAAATCAGAAAAGAGGCCCTTCCATTTGGTATGTATGTGAGTTGGGCTCAAGCTGCCCAGCTCACAAACACTTCTGCCTTCAGTGCTGGAGGTAGGGAAGCTATCAGAGACAGCTTCCCCGCCTCCTTAACTCCCGCTCTGCAGGTCCGAGCAGGGAGTGGGAAGAAGTAAAAATACTTTTTGCCCATCGGATGCTCCGCTGTATTGGGTGAGTCCTATACAAAGTAGCATCTCATGTTCCTAAAATTACAGTATGTACGGCACTTGTAGTAACATACTTTTTTTTTACTGTAAAAGCATCTATACTAATCAGCATTAAAAATCCTTGTTAAAATTCATAAAGAATTTAAACAATATATATAGTTATATATTTTATTGCTACACTACATCTACATCACTACAATTTATGTTAAGATCGGAGCCACAGGAGTGCAAACTCACCGATCTAATGAAGAGGCAGCTGCAGAGAACGGATCAATCCCCCCCCCATGTGATTATAACACATCGGGGCACGGGTGGGAGTTTGAAATAAAAATCATGTGGAATAGTGTTTTCTGCAATATGATTCCCAATGTAAAATACTCACCTGAATAAATGATCCGGTGTCCCCATGTCCTCTACTTACTTCTCTCTCCCGATGTGACAGCCTGTTGTGGGGGCGGGAACACCAAGTGTACAGAAATGCTGTCCTATGTAACCTGGCACATCTGCAGCGCCATCTAGTGGTTGCAGTGCTAATTTACCTGATAAAGTGAATTATTGAAATATTAATTATCTGATATTGTGAGTTATTCACAAAGCATCTGAATATGTTGTTATATTCAGGATGTCTACCAGACTCCTGTATGCTCATACTTTGGGAAATTACAGGCTTACGATGTAACAAACTTTTTTCCATTAAAGTCTAAGGTGCGCTTTTGGTACAGAAATCTGTACCTCAGCAGTGCGCTAGGGAGGTTAAGGTATCATACTTACACCTGTAATTGGTCAAGAGAAGTATATCTCTCTGTTGTCACCCTTAGAAAGCCTATTTAGAAATGCCATAGCTGAAGCATTGCATGTGGACAGAAAGTGACTGCAGTGTCTATAGAAGAAGTTCCATTCAGTGGAACTTATAGGCAAGGAAATAAAAGCTAAAGGTAAAAAAAGAAAACCTGGCAACTTTTAATTAAACACATTATCTGTCATTGTACTCCATAAACCTTTAAAAAGTGGAGCACAGTAGACACAAGTATCTTATAAAGAGATGGTCAATATGATGCCAAAAATTCGATATTAGTATGCAAATGTATACAATTGACATTCATGTGTATGCTAAGGTTTAATATTTGGCATCTCATTGACCATCTCTAATCTTGTTTCCATATGGATGTGCTCCTGCCAAATTTTTTGCAAAGAGGTTGTGGATCTATCAAACGTTCCTATTCACCTTATTACCACTGTAATCCTAAAAGGTTTAGATGCGTATTATGCTCTGATACAATTCTAACACTATGTGAATCACTTTAATTGATGCAATACTTTCTTTTTATTGGGTTAAACATTTATTTCATATTGCTTATCCAAGTTTGACAAATTCTATTTCCAGGCAAGAGGAACTGTGACCTTGCCCATTCTGTATCCTTTTGTGAGGCATTTTACTTTATGTTTTCTTTTGTTGTTCACTGTATTTATTGTTCTTGGGGGAGGGTTTGGAAGGGTTAGGTCAACGACTCCAGGCTAGTGTGGGATTTAAGAAAAGATTTACTTACTTATTTTTTATTGTTTTCCTTTTTTTGTTTCCATTGCCAGCAAATGTAGCTATCCAAACCAATATATAAATATATATATATGTTTTACCCGCATGATATGCTTTGGAAATGCATATGATCTCCTGACCAGTGATGAGCAGCATAGCCAATAGTGGAATTTGCGACATGTCACATATTATTCTCCAAATATTCTAAGTGCGAAAATTCAAGATCTCCTGTTTCTCCTGTTTTTGTCACAACGACATTGAACTCGCTCGAAGACCGAACTTGATTGTTCGCTAATTAAATGGAAAATCGACTCAAATATTTGAGATTAGTACTATATATAGCACTATTTTCAAGATGTTCGTGATTTCACAATAAAAGTTTGTGATTCAAAACTACTCCTGAGACAGAATAGTTCTTCAACTTATCTATACAATCTGAAGGACTGAGCTAATTTTGACAGCCTTGTCCTGCACATATACAGAAGAGGGCCAGGAACAACAAAAAGCTCTATCATGTCATGCCAACTTTTTAAACTAGTAAATTGGTAAGATTCTCCATCTTAAGCTCACCAATGTGCTTTTTAATTTTTCTCTATAAAGCCGACCATAGATGAGGCAAATCCCGACATTAGTTGCAGGTGATCGACCAGTGTGCGTGCGCCGGTCGTATCGCACGGGATTCACCCTGTTGGTACTTTTTTTTCCTGTTGTAGGCAGGCAATGTGGAGTCTCCTCCCCCACCCACCAAACCCATGGTGGTCGGTGGCCCACAACTACACGGATGCCCACCTTGCAGTTTTGACCCAAATAGCCTGCGGGTCGTAACGCACGGTGATCCGTCCTTCTGGTACTTTTTGTGGCCAAACCTGTTGTAGAGACTCTTTAAATGGAGTCTCCTCCCACTTCAAGTAAATTGGCTACAATCTGCCGGGAATCCCTGTGTTAGTGGAGCACACAGGATTCCCATCAGTTCTGTAGCCGACTCCTCACAGCGTGGTGACGTAACCACACTGTGATAAGTCTGCTACAAGCCTGCCATGGATCGAGACGTCTATGGCTGGCTTCATACATAACACTTACTTTAAAAAAGACATTTTTTTTATTATATTTGATAGCAAATAATTTTGCTATGGTCAGTTTTTCTGCAGGGCAAGCAAACTCTCAAGTCAACAACATTGTGTGATCTTATTGGCTCTCTTTCTAATTCCCTGACTGTCAGATAGGATGCTTTGATTTGTATCAGTCTGTCAGCAGGGAAAAAAGAGACACTGCTAATTATATCACTTAAAATACAGCTCTTTAAACTGCCAGGAAACCAGACTGTCCATGAAAGCAAAGCTGTCAGGCATGTGGGAAGAAGGAGAGGCAATAGCAGCTCATAAAAGGGTATATGTACTGCTGAGGAACCAGAGAAACGTTAGTTCTCTGGATCACAATATTTTGGTAAAATTACACATATTGGTGAGCTTGAGACTGAATCTCTTTAGATGTATTTTTGAAAGGTTGGTTGTTGGTTTAGGTGCTTTCATTTCAAAGTCAGGTGTTTTAGCTTTGAGTTCCATGTTAGTGTTGAGCGAGAATATTCGGAATTCAAATATATTGGACAAATATCCATCATTCGAGAATTCACAATATTTCACGAATGGGCACTTGGATATTCGCAATGGCAAATATTCGTCATATTATGCTTCAATATTGTTTACCGGCCTACATTGCGCATATTTGTGTGCATTGCGAATGGATACGTGCAATACACACATCACAGAATGAAGAAGAGAGACTGTAAAGCTGGATCGCAAATCTTTGCAAATAATTGGGAATGGCCACGCGCGATGTAAGGCAATGGAATGCAGTTGAATCAAATTTTAGAATTTTCTAATGTTCCTTAAAATATTAGCAAAATTACGAGAATTCAAATATATCATATGCTGCTCAACACTATTCCATGTTTGGGGTTTGTTAACTGATGGAGGAAACAACCTCTTGAACACATTAACTAGATAAATAACAAGATGGTTTAAAATTTGATGAAAGCATAAAGAAACCTGAATTCAACACATAAAAACCACAAATGAGCAGCAGATTAAAACTGTATGTACAGGACCTCAGGGAGAATGGTAGGAAAGCAATCAATACCGCTAATAAAAACGACATATTAAATGCTAAGGATCCCTCATGAAACAATTCATACATGTTTGTCAAAGGGGAGAGGAGAAATGTAAAAGCTGAGGAAAGAAAATTGCCTGCTGAGCCCAGCACAGACATGTATCTTGCCTGCATGTATACCATTACGTTTACATATTTTGGAAGTTGAACCCCCTTCTACAAGGGTATTTTTTTCACAAAACAATATTTAATCTTTATGCAAAAAGGTGGTTCATATCCCAAAATTTGGCAGGTTTTGTTTTCAGGAAAACAAGCAGAAGTTTTTATTGTCAGCCTTAAAAGTATATTGTGAAATTATCAGAACATGCAGAGACTCTAGAAAAAACTAAGACTATCAGAGAAAAAAAATAAAAAAAAGTCACTACGGAGTGTTTGAGTTTGCACACATCACACAGATGTTCTGAAAAAAATTAAGTTCTGGTTATAATTGATTTTATATGGTCGGACTTAATTGCAAGGGAGTTAATTGCAAAGACCCTGAACATGGTATCATCACCAAAAATGCTGGATATGTAAAGAAGAGTTGCAGGAACACTTGAAAGAAAATTGACCTAGATTTGAACTTAAAGTATGCAAAAACTACATGTGATTTTTTGTAATGCTCCCACAACCCTTCTCTACTTGTGTGTGCTACGGTGGCTGATTTTATACACTGACTGTCCAAAAATATATTAACCACCTAGATCTAACTAAGCAAATAGGTATGAGCCTCCTCCTATTGGATAAATATGGGGTTGCTGCAGTTGGTCAGGTCTAGGTTCAGCATTAGTATGTGCTCCAAGAATGAGGTCAGCTGAATATACTGAATGACTAGGTTATTCCTTCAATGGATTTTTTCTTCCCTGATGGCACAGGCATATTCCAAGATGACAATGTCAGCATTCATTGCGCTTAAATTGTGAAAGAGGTGAAAATGGTTCAGGGAGCATGAGACCTTAACCCCATTGAGAATCTGTGGGATGTTCTGGAGAAGGCTTTGAACATCGCTCAACGGTTAATGCAACACTGGATGGAAATAAATCGTGTGACATTGCAGAAGCTTATTGAAACAATGCCACAGTGGATGCATACCGTATTTAAAGCTAAAGGCAGTCCAATCAAATATTAGAGTGTCACCTTATTTTTTGGTGTCAACTTTTTTTTGGGTCAGGCAGTGTATCAGCTGTCTATAATTGTCTTGTGAAGTGTCTTGTGAACGCTGCCTGCCCTGAATTTGGCTTGTCCTTGATCCTATCTTATCCATCTTTACCATACTTTCTTGAACTGACCTCTGTGTATGACCCTTGACTTATTTATTGGATTACCCAATACAGCCAGATACCTGGATATCTGTCTTTGGTAGTAATTGTGTACCCAGGCTCATGACAGGCTGGTCATGGTCACAGAAGACAGGTTCATTCATTCATACTGTCATACTACAAGCATAATGTACATACAGTAACTTTTTTATTTGTTTGGGATGTAGTGGCCTGGGCACTATCTGCAAGAAGTTTGCATGTTCTTCCCACCTTTGGGTACTCCGGTTTCCTCCCACACTCCAAAGACATGCTGTTGGTTTGCATCCCCCATAAAAAGGATCTTCTATGTTAGTTACATATGACTTAGACTGTGACGTATGACTGTGTTAGTTACATATACATGAATGTGGTAGGGACATTAGATTGTGAGCTTCTCTGAGAGACAGTTAGTTATTTGTAAAACAAATTTGGAATCATGTATGATTTTCCTTCCACTTCTCACGTGTACACCACTTTGTATTGGTCTTTCACATGAAATTACAATAAAATTGATTCATGTTTGTGGCTGTAATGTGACAACATGTGAAAAAAGTTTTGCAAGCCACAGTTTATACAGGATAATAATAATACTGCAGAAAGCAGTATTATTACATAAGCAAAAGATAATGGTGCAGAAGCATCTAGAAACGCTTGTCCTTTGCCACATGTGGCTATTTTTATCAAGGCAATAGCTAAACCTCACCGTTTATTTAGTGCAGGGAAATCACTAAGGAAGTTTCAATACATTTATATATTCCATATTTTTGTTAAACTTTGATAAAACAATTATTTAGAGAACGGAATGATGTGTTATATTGTGCATAATGATTCATATAGTCCCTGGATGAACACACCATACAAAGTAGACATAGTTTTTAGCTATAATTCATGATTTTTCACGAAAGCCTATTTAGAGAAAGTGAATAGCATGTGCTGAGCAAAAACTTATTGCCACTGAAATATATTAATGAAACAGAGTATCCAAGTAAATAACTTAAAATATTCCTATATCCTATAGTATATTACTCAATGGCAAAGTTTCTTGCCAGAAACCATTTATATATAAAACTGTGCAATCTAGCAAAAAGTGCTGCATCTACTATATGACAGCTGAGGGGCACATATATTTACAATCTGATAAATTTCCACTGCAGGGGTTTCATAAAAATACAATACTAACATTTATTTCTTTTAGCTTTCTCCTTGCACCTATTGGATAATATATTTAAGTGTAAGAAATATGCCTATTATGGAAAATAATAATCACGCCTAATTAGGATATGAATATTAATGCAATAATAACATTCCTTATGTAGGTTCGGAAGGCGGCCGCCAGAAAAAGTTACACAGAATAATTGAGTAAAAAAACATATATTGTGTACAATATTACAGAATGCTGCAACAATGTATACATAAACATAAAATAGTACACAAAAATAATACAATCGGGCACACTATGAATCAGACGTTAGCATGTTTACCTGACTGGCTGTTGGTTCTCTTAGTGGACTGGTTGGGCCCCAGTTCTGTGTGGACTGCTACGCTGTCCTTCCTTCCTGCTGATCTGCCTCCTCTCCACTGGCTAGGCCTCCCCTCTTATACCCCAAATCCCTTTGAAGTTCATATCTAGAATCTAGATTCTACTATCATAAATATGTGAACTCCTAAATTGGATTTTCCCAAGAGGTTGCCCAACACTACAAAAGAGTTTTTTTTCCTGTTTTCCTGGATCATAAACAGGGTGTTGTGAACTCCATGCATACTAAGAGGGGACCTTTTGTTCAAAGTACAATTAAGTAGATCTCAGGTATATGCTAAATACATTCCACAGGATATGGTAAACACAACAGGGACATGACACCCAACGACCTTTTGTTCCCACCACAAACAAAGACATTGAATGAACCGTCTGTATCATTCTATATTAAACAAATACAATGTTTCTGCCATACCTATATATTAATAATATTTTTGTCCATAACCATAAATCAACATATGGATGTCATTAACAATCAACATTTGAAAATCAGGATAGGTGTTTACGATTAACTTGCCAATTTGCTTATTATTGGTCTCAAATGATCCATAAAGACAGATAATGAATGCTAGTTATATGTAGAGTGTACTTCAAGTGTAAGATCCTGCATATCCTCCACCTGGCATTCTCCTTAGATAGGCCTAAAGGTAGCCATACACAGGTGGATTATTTTGCGATTCAATCGTCAATTCAACCATTACGCAATAAATAAATAAATCGATCAAACATTGATCAATTGTACCACCACACAGTATTATCAATAGTGATGGCCGAACATCGGCCAGAACTGTCCGCGAACGGGCAGGTCGGACTTCTAAAGACGTCTGCCGTCCGCCTGTTCGCGGACAGATTCAAATTCCCCACCTCTAGGCGGGGAATTTGAACCGGTTTTTTCACTAGGAGACCGGCTTTATGCCCGGTCTTCTAGTGAAAAGATTCTTCCTCCGGCACGATCACACAGGTTGTGATCCTGCCGGAGGAAGAATAGAAATCATCTTCTCGCTGGCGAACGGAGCGGGTCGAACACCCGCACTGCTCGCCGGCGAGAAGATGGGCGAACATCCAACATCCATCACTAGTTATCAATTCATTTCTTGAGTTTGATGTGCATGCGTCATAGTACAATCAAATACAAATCAATTGAAAACCCTAGAAAACCAGGTTAGCAGGCATCAATTCAGAACAGATTTTTGGGTCAAAATATCGAACAGTGTAAGGCTACCTTAATACCGTATAATGTGGCTTATTTCATGTGTCTGCAGAACCTAACAATGAATTTCCCTTTAATGTTATGGTGTCTGATATATATTTTTAATCTAAATGTGCTCCAATGGAATTGAGGTGGTTCTGTGAGCTGTGACAAGATACATACAAAGAGACTGAATGTGGATGGATTACATGTCAGGGATCTGGGCAGAGGGGTGACCAGATAAGGCAGCATACCCATACAGTTTAAACAGACAGGGAGCAGTGCAATTCGATTTAATGTGAAGCATAAGGCTTACAGGATGCAAGTTTCAGGCTTAGAATGTTCTCCAGCATAATATTTAAACCACAATGCTCAGGAACAAGAACAATCAAGAGGGGCATTCTGACATGCTGACTCAGGTGCAGAACCTCTGGAGCAGAGCTGGGGTGCAGAACCTCAGGAGCAGAGATGGGGTGCAGAACCTCAGGAGCAGAGATGGGGTGCTGGACCCCAGGAGCAGAGCCAGGGTGCGGGACCTCAGGAGCCATTATGACTGGCATGGACAAGTGCTGGTTTGGAACAGTAGGTGAAGTAATAAGCAGAACTGGGAGGTCTGATACAACAACACACTAGACATGCTTAATGGACACAGTTAGAAAAACAGTAAGGACTTTTGTTTGATTTTTAGTCTTCCTGCAGTGCTATTAGGGCAGTGCCATAATGGCTAGGCTGATTTACAGGAGGAGTGTATCTCAGGAAAAAAATATGTAGGTAAAAATTTTGACAAATGGCTGAACTTCTCCAAAGGCAAACAGCCCCTGATCTACTTCAACA
>CM070036.1:38953650-38968396 GCA_036250615.1 Ptychadena robeensis | reverse complement strand
GCTGGCCCCTGGTATGGGAACTGACAAGTATCAGAGAGCAGGGAGTCTAGGGACGGCGGATTGGTCTTCACCCAGAGCCCGCAACCAATTAAGGAAGGGGATAAGACCAGCTACCTTGAGGGTAGCTGGGGTTCTTTGCTGCAGTCAGTCCCAGGTCCTGCTCGGCTGTACTATGTCAGAGGAAGCGAGTGTAAACAACCCCTTCAGGGGGGAGAGGTGTGAGGTACAGGAGCGTTGCTGCAAAAGCAGGGTCCGATCTGGTCCGAGGTTGAGGCGGGCAGTAGGCGAGATAAACGGGTCCGTTAGACGAGCAGGGTTAGGTCAGGAGAAGACATGATAACCGATCACGGGCCAAGTTCAAGCTGGGAGGTCCAAAGCCAAACTAACAACAAGCAGGTTTAGAGGAGCGTGCAGAGTCTGAAACTCTCAGCACTGAGCTGCCAGAGCTGAGAGCTAATGTACACCTGCTGGTGAGGAAGACCAGCCCAGGGGAGGGCGTGCCAGCCCTCCCAGGTCCACAGCAGGTGTATAATTACTGCCTGACGACGAGAAGACAGCTCTAAGGAGAGCTGTCTGTGTGAGTGTATTGAGGGGAAACTCTGCTGCTTGACATCAGACTGCCAAGAGCTGAAACACTATGCTGCGGGGACCCCAACAGTGAGGCAGAGGACTCAGGCAAGGATCTGCAAGAGAGGTGAGGAGTCCCCATCAGCATTGGAGGACTACAATGCCCAGCAGACAGACTTATACCTAGAGCAGAGGGGTAACACATGCATAAAGAGGATGATGTGGTCAAAATACTCATTTGCCTAATAATTCTATACACCCTGTAGACTTACCACAGTTCACCAGTCAATCTCCTCCCAATCTGTCTCTCACAGCTACAATAAACCTCTCATAATGAATATATACCACATTAGTAATTTTTTTAGGGAAAACGTACAAAATCTAAAGGGGATGAAATACTTTTCATTGGCATACACGTATCAATTCCCATGCAAATCGATGAGCTGTAGAGTGCAGCCCAATGACATCATCATGCTGCGCTCGTGCTTCCTCGATATCAAGGCGCAGCACAACTTCACCATCAATCCCAGCCGATGCTTTGGATGAGGACAGAGGTCCCCATCATTACTCTACTGAAAAAGAAATTATAATTTTGTTAGCCATTGTATTTTCATAATTTGCTGCTATATACTATATCTGTTTATTCATTCCTATTTACACCCCCCAATTAGGACACAACAATAAGAATGACTATTCTGTTCTATGAATATGATTATCCTGCGATAATACTTCTTTTATCCCAATTGACCATGTACAAGATTTTATCATCTAGTGATCACAAAATTGATTATACATTTTTTTGCAGTCACTATTCTATTCATGCTTCTGCAGAGCAGTTTTACACATACCAAATATAAAAACATTGCTTCATAATTGCTTACATGTCATCATCTTCACTTTTACACATTTTAACCAACATATATTTATAATGGCAGGTGCTGCCCTAATCTCTTCTGCCCAATAATTTCTATTTACATATCTGGCATGACATCACCTCTTCCTGCACATCAATGCTACCAGCACAACTAAGCTGGCAGCCATCTCCCCATAACAGCCTCAGCTCATTATGGCTCAAGTTGATGCAATCTATAAGAGAAAGGTGTCTCACAATGTAAGTCAGCTTGCTGTCACAGGTGCCCACAGGTGTAAAAATACCCACGGTGGCCTTGTCATAATAATAATTTTTTCTTTAAGATAATGTGAATGTGTGAATTTATTGATGTGAACTACTTAAAAAATTATGTTTTTGGTTTTTAAACCTAGAAATTTGTTACAGCTTTGGGGGGTATAATGCCCCAACATCTTAGCCTACTCTCCATTGTTTAGAAGTCCATTTACATGTTCGGCCCATAGGATTAAAGAGGCACATCATTGCTGCCATCGTTATGCATCCTAAACATGAACAGAACACTCCAACACGTCCATAACTAGTAATGGCTGAACTTTGTCCAGGTCCGTCGGCGAACAGGCGAACATCCACCTGTTTGCGGGAAGATACAAATTGTCGCTATCACTGACGCCACTTCCGGTTTAAGCAGGTTTTCTTTCACTAGGTTCTCTACCCGGTTTTTGGTGAAAAAATTCTTCCACTGGCCGGATCTTTCTACTCCTGATCCGGCCAGCGGAAGAATAGTAACCTTCTTCCCGCCGATGAACAGGGAGGGTTGAACACCCGTACTGTTCTTCAGGGAAAGAAAAGTGAGCATGTTATGTTGGCGGGCAGACAGTTAGGCCATCACTATCCATAACACGTAATGGAAATAAGTCCTTGCTAAGGAGCCAAACCTCTTAATATCATTACTGCCCTGTATGTATACAAGGTTACTGATTACAATGGCATTCTCTATCTTCCTCTGATCTAGGTGCCTATTTCTGAGTAAAGTGTAATCTCTGGTCTTAGGGAATCTTTAAGGGGGCAGGAAGTTATTTAATAGACTTCTATACAAAGGCCTCCTGCACCAAAGTTTTCTTCTTTCCTGAGCTGGATAAAGCTACTTGGACTGTTATTGGGATTGCCATTTCTTGTACAATTTTTTTGACTCCAAGTTACAAACCACACACAAGAGAGAGAACACACACACAAGGAGAAACAGAAGGCTACCTTGTGTGAGTTTCTCTTTCCTAAAACCCTTCCTCTCTGTTTGGCTTGAGAGAACCATATAGGAAGTTTGGGGAGAAATTTTTATAAGCACCAATTGCACTTTTGTAAAAGACAACCAAGAGACCTTTGGAAACACTTAATTGTCTAAAACCACAGATTTCCTGGACTGCCAGGGAATCCGTGCCGTGTATGGCTAGCTTTATTCTCTTTTTTCAAGTATGCGATGGTTAACGATTTAGTGCCATTTGTACCAGCCGAAGCCTTTTCTTTCAATGTTTAATGGGATAGTACAAAAGAAAGGTACCAGTGCACTGCTCTCACAAAACTGAGGAGCTCAATCAAATTCATTACAACACATCTACAACAGCTATAAAATGCCTGCAAGTACTTGAATCTGCCTGTGTCAAAATATTTTATCATCTCAATGATGCTAACCTCAACTAACATGGAAGAAGCCTCTAGAGATTCTTAGCTACACCAACAATATACATTATATATTTTACTAACACTCTGTAAAGCACTCCCTTCTATGTAGGTGCTATATATATATACGAGATAATAATAAGACTATAGACAACAACTTTTCAATGTTAAGCTGGGCATACACGTACCAATTATCCAGCGTTTTTTAATCCGATTGCCCATCCGATTCCGGAATCGATTTTATTTTTGTGAAAATGATCGCAAACGGCAACATACCATGCATTAAATTTCTGGGCGATTCTATCCTGAAAGTCTCAAATGCACACATTTATGGGTTTGGAGTGGTGTTAGCTGAAAAACTGGCACACAAACAAAGGTAATTTCCACAAGATTCATAGATGAATCGTTTAAAACGATCGCATGAGACAACTAACAGCACTCCTTTTTGCCTTTTATCAAAATTATCAATCAGAGCGGATCCGTGAACAATCGTTTTTCTGTCCGATTTTTGACAAAATCGAATATTTAAATTGCAAATATATTAGTTGGATATTGGCTTTTCGAGAATTTACGAATGGCCACACATTGCGATAATTGCGATCACATTGTGATAATAACTATAGCATGTGACCATTCATTTTGAAGGGTATGGCAATGTGATCGCAATGTATGACCATACACGCATAAATTTGGTATTTACAAATATGGAACCAAATATAAGTAGAACTATGCACAAAATGTTGTGAATTTGAATATTGCCTATGCCACTCATCACTACTCTCTACTAGTCTCTCCATAAGAAAGATAGCTTCAGGACTTGTGTCCAATGGGGCATCAGGGACCACATTTTAGGGTGCATTACTGCTACATTGCTATTGACACGCCCTATACATTTGAACAAGAAAGACCATGCCAATGCTTTCAGGTGTGTTTTATATATTGTGCGTCATTGACAGTGACACAAAGGCTGCAATGACCACAATGGCCCCTGTAAAAAACAAGTGGTTGTGTCCACGCTGGAAAATTATACGAGCCCTCACTGATTATACAAGCCCTCACTGATTCAAAAAGTGGTATAGTAATCTTGGGCAGGGTGTGAGTGTTAAACAGATTCCTTTGAGTTTGAGGCACTATTTGCATAATTGACCCACATTTTCAAATGTTTGTAAAAAAATGTGTTGTTATCATTTTAACATGAAAACTTTTCAAACAGCCACTGCAGTATACTGTGGACTAAGCATTTTGCTTGTATATTTGGAACATTAGCCTGTGACATTTACATTGGTACAAAATGTCTTTCAGTTTAAAACTAAACCTGTTACACAAATGTATTCTCTAAAAGACTAGTATAGTTGATTTTCTAACCTGCTAGACTTTTGGACTGCACGACCCCTTTTAAATTTCAGACACCAAGAAAAAAGTTCATCTGAGAATGATTTGCTAACTCAAATGTGTAATGTTTATTCAATTATCTGCATTTCTTATGCCATCAATGTATACAGCATAAGAAAATGTTCTTCAATTGATTCTAGAAAAAAGTCTGTGAGTTGTTTCTAATGGATACAGGATAGGACATTTCATGAGACCTTGTTAAGCTAGGTAATTACATTAAGTTTAGCAATTTGAAAAGGCGAATCGATTGCTATGACCCTTTTTACCTTTCATCCAATCAGTACAAGTGTTTCATTTCACCCACTGATAGTCTGCTTTTGTACAAGCTTTTCTCTCATTATGGAACACATTTACTGCTGCGTTTAATCTTATTTTAATTAATTCATTTAAAAAGGTGTTTGTTTCCCATTTAAAAGTGTATTTGTTTTACAATCCCGCCCTATTCTGCTAATTAAAGTGCAGAATCTGAGACGTAACCAACTGTTTTCTAACCTGTGTCTGCAGTTGTTTCATTCTGTATATGCTACATAACATGTTCTTGCTTGAGCTGTAGATATTATTAACGTAGGTGGCTCTCTGCCATCTAGAACTATTAACCAGAAAAAGATGGCTTTATTTTTGTATGCTATATATATATATATATATATATATATATATATATATATATATATATATATATATATATATATATATATATATATATTAATATATTGTGACAGGCCAGTTGTCTGTCACTGTGTAAACAGACAAAATCCAGCAGTAAATGTGCCAGAGGGTGTATCCTCGAAAGAGTCCGGAATAGAATTTGACTGCTACAGTCCATTACTGTGCAGTTTTTGTTTAGTTTTTTTGTTTTGGGATTCTTGACTCTGGGATGGGAGAGAAGGAACTGGGTGGGCCTTCCCATTCCATGCAGGGATTAACACCTGTTGGACAACAGGAAGGTAGCTGGGTGTGTCTCAACAAAAAGTGGCTGAAGCCATGCAGTCAGGGGTATAAATGGAATTTGGATACATGGTGTTGGCTGTTGGAGCAGCTGATACAGGGGGATCACAAGAAGTGTGGGACCCAGGCCTGTTGCTGCTCGAAAACCAGTGACATTCTTTCCCTGAAGCTAAAGGGAAAAACCTTTGGAATGGTGCGAAGCCAGATGGCTTGGCATTTTTCAGGACTAGTTTTGTTTGAATTTATATTTACCCCCGCAAGTGTGCTTCATACCACAAAATGTTGTTTATTTCATTCTTACTGATTGTCCTGTTATAGTTTTTGTTCTTACTCATGTGTCTTTTTCAAAAACTTTTAATTAAAGTTATTATTCAAATTAAATGTAAGTAGATCATGTTTATTAAAGATTTTTTAAATTAACAAAACCAATAGGTAACCAAATACAAAAAAAAATCTACAGGAAAACAGGGAACATTCTGAGTTCACAAGCCAGCATCGGGTAGGCAAATAACAAAGTGTTCAACCTGATGAGTACAACAAATCAATTAAAATATATGGAAAACATACAGGCCAATGACAATGCATTTCATCACATCTGTATTTTTTTCTCACAATGAGAGTGAAAAAAGTACAAAATAGCGTGGCTACTTCCCAGAATGAACATAAAGCCATCTAGACCAAAACATTTCACATTGATGTGGGATGCCACTACGTTGGAAGAGCATTTTTTTCATATGTCACTTAAATGACCCCAGTCCAATCATTAAAGGAAAGAGAAGAAGATTTCCAGTGTATAGTGTATTGGATCAACTTCCATCCAATAAGTAGAGCTTTTGATACAACCAGGAATGTATGGTTTTTAAAATCCACGAGGCCCAATAGGCAAACCATGTGGTCCTCTGGGAGTGGGTATTAAAAAACCACACTAAGGTAAAAAAACCACTTCCTTCCAATATCGTACAAGCTTGGGACATTTCCACAATAAATGTATCAAGTCTGCAGAGTGTCCCTGACAGTTAGTGCATTGATAATTTTACCTACGGTAGCTTATCCAAGAAGAATGGAATATGATTGAATGGTGACGCTGTACACTTTACAGGGAAATAAATGTATATGTGTTCAAATCTATTACTGTAAATAACAGTAAAAACGTATTCTAAATCTGAAATACTTGATAACATGAAGGAGCGGGTCAGTGTCAGAATAAGTACACCCCATTCACTCCTTTTCTTTTGTACCCAGTAGGAGATATTTCTCAGAAAAGTCATAAAAGATAGAAGGGCATAGAAGGCTTGGCGTGCTAATGACACATGTTATACTTGTATTTCTCAACAATAGAAGTAAACTACCTAAAGCTAGCCACACATGGTTCAATTGACTGTACAATCAATGTAATTCGATCAATTTTTTTAGACGGTCGATTGAAAATTGAAGCATGTCCACATGGTATGATCGTTGAAATTCGATCGTTTTTCTCGATCGAAATTTGATCGGACCAGTTGGGAAATTTTGATTGATTGTCCCCACATTGTGTCTCATTTTTTGTACTGCTGTTTGACCTGTCCAATTGAGATTCGATTCAATCAATTAGCATACTGTAACTTCTGGGAGGAGGGAGGAGGGAAATGCAATACAGTCATTTAAACCATGCAAGCATGCATTGTAATGGCTTGTGTGTCTGTTCACTGACACACAAGCATGCAAATGGCGATCTCCTAATCTCCTAATGTAATGTGTGTCCCCCAGTGTCCTTTTGCCACGATTATAATGTACTGGATTAAAATGCAAAGATATGACCTATGGGTTTTTGATCCCTCTGTGACCATCATTGGTCACTTTTTGATCACTCTGTGACCATCATTGGTCCCTTTTTGATCACTCTGTGACAATCGCTTTTTGATTACTCTACATTTAAAAACGATTAAATTCAATCGAAGTCGGGCTTTGATTGCATACTCAATGTGGTGTGTACTTCGATTCAATTACAATCGACATACGTTTTAATGATCGAAATCTTCGATCGAATTGATGATCGATTTGATGTCAATTGAACCATGTATGGCTAGCTTAACTCCTTCATGATTAGAGATCAGTATTTTAATGTGTTTTATTATTATAACTTTTTATTTAAAAAGGGCCAATATATTATGCAACACTGTACATTAAATGAGGGGGAAAGGCAGCATAAGATGACACATAGGTACATTATAGGACAGGGGAGGAGAAGAGAGCTCTGTTCAATCGGTCTTTAAATGTAAAGCTGTGCATACACGTACCAATTCCTGCACGATCCGATCCCCGATCCGATGCCGTGCTCACTCCCGCATCCCTTAAGTATCGGGTGGTGCAGGAATTAGAGGCTGCAACTGACGAGGATCGGGCTGAAATCAGCTGTCCTGTCGGATCGCACAGAGATCCGACAGGATGGTAAATTTTAGCCCGATCCCATTAGTTTGGCTGGGGATGGCTGCCCCCAGACGAACTAATGAGCTGCAGATGCAGAGTGCTGGCCGATTCTCAGCACTAGCAGGCGGGCGTGATGACGTCATCACGCCGCTCCTAGTGCAAAGAGTCTCATAAGGAATAGACGGTACATCGTACCGTCTATTCCCAGCTTAAGAGGTTGGGAAACAAAGCTTACAAAATGTAAAGGAGATGGAACTGGCTAGGCAGTGATGTTAAGGCCAGACGGAAGAGGTAGGTTTTCTGGGCTTTTTTGAAAGTATTCAAAGTAGGAAAAAGACTATTAAGATGAGGGAGGGAGAGAGTTCCAGAAATTGGAATGACCCTGAAGGTCAAAAGTCTTGAAGCTGTGCATGTGCTGATGTCATCAGTGGGGATGTCATTAGTAATTTGTCTATGCTGTAAAGGTATTTGCCCATTTCATCATGAGCTTATTTATTAAACGTTTAGGCTGAGTTCTGTAACCCCAATTGTGTCACTTTGTGCAGCAGCTGACCATATGATCTGGGCAATCGTTAGGGTTGTTGGCTGTCAGTGATCCCCCAAGGGCAACAACAAGCCAGATACAACATGATTAATGTAAATCATTTCCATTATTTTATGATATAACAAGTGTATTCATTTTATAATGTTATCATTCTGACAATTATAGTATTAAACACAGGAGCACTGCAATCTTCAGGTTTAAAGTATATTTTCCTATCCACAAAGACATATAAAGGTAGCAATTATAATGAAGCAGTGAGACACAATGGCATAAGTTACATCCACTTATACCTCTCTGTTCTGTTGAGCGTCTCAAATGCAAAAATGACAAAGCTGACTGCCATCATTTTAATGACAGAGCATTATTGTTGTCATTCATTCTAAGGAAGAGAGATGAGTAGTAGGGTTCTGTCTGGTTTACCAGATATTTTTTTAACAAAATTGTAGCCTCACTAGGTAACTACACAGTCCATTGACACATGCCACCTTTATGTTCTTGTTCAGATGTATTTGTTGTTCTTTTTTCATTTTTCATCTTTGCTCATGACTATCAGAAGACAGTCAGCTGATTTTGTGAAAATTTAACATCTCTGACAATGTAAAGTCCTTATGCTTAGTGCACATTTGTCTGCATTTTATAACTAATAAGTGTAAACTTCCTATAACTTCCCCCTGGTGTATAAAACAGCTTGCAGGCCCTAGTACATAAATAAATATATATAAACAATATTGTAACAGGGTGTCTCAGTATTAAAAAAGTCAATGTGTTGGATGGTGTGATGGTTGCACCCAGACTGAGCTTCATTAACCGCCCTAGCGGTCAGGACGGCAGCATCTTGTCCAGCGCTGCTACTGCTACTATCGCACTGGACGAGATGCTGTCATCCAGTACACATCGGGGCTCCAGGCAGCGCATACTCATAGTTCTGCGCTGTCCCGGTGTCCCCGATGTGACATGCAGGCAGTCACCTCCGTCTCTTCTCTCCCCCCCCCCCCTCCAAGTGATGTGATGACGTCACATCAGGGGGGCGGCGGGAGATTTGAAAAGTAAATTGCATGAAAGCAGTTTTCTATGTAGAAAACTGCTTTCAATATGCACCTATGTACTAAACATCACCCAAATAAAGTCACTGGTGCCCCAGATGTGCCCATTTGCTGTAACCCACTCTTCCTTGGTATGATTTCATCACACCAGGTTAGAGAGGGTTAACTGCAAATGGGCACATCAGGGGCACCAGAGACTTTATTTGGGCGATGTTTAGTACATAGCAACATAGCTTTGTTCCCTCATTTTTGTGTTTTTTCACTAATTTTATTAAAAAAATTATAAATTATTTTACATAATTGTTTGTTTCAAACATTATTATATTCAGGATGTCTATTAGATCCTTGCACGGACATATTTTGGGAAGTTACAGGCCTAAAACATAAAGAAAAATTTACCATTGAAGTCTATGGTGCACTTTTGGTACAGAAATCTGGACCTCAGCAGTGCGCTAGGGAGGTTAAACATGCTTTTCCTTTTGAATAAGCTGGTTTAAGGGTCCTGGAGCCCGGCCAAGGAAAACAGTTAGGTGGGTTTCCTAGGCCACTGAATTTACCTCCGGGAGTTATCACCTGTGGTTGGCCTGCAGCCTTAAGCCTGGTTTAATTGGACATATAGATTTGCTGTCTTGTCTGTGCATGTGGTAACATTGCCATGTTCATGTACCTAAATGCATCTTTGTGGCACCCGACCTGTCAACCAACACAGTAGTTCTTTAGCAACCGGCAGAATGTGGTACACTATGGGACACTAACAGAGGACTATATGCATGCTGGGGTCTGTAGTCCATCAGCAGCCTAGGATTTACAGTAAGCTGATCCCCTATGAACGACAACTGACAACTAGTGAGTTATAACACAAAGAATTTGTGTAATTCAGGTTAAATTGCCAAGTCAGCACTTTGAGATAAATAAGTGGGTTCTGGGTTACAGTTTGGGCACTCTGTCTCTAAAAGGTTCGCCATCACTAGCCTAATGTATAGTGTATGCTTGGCCCAAAAAAGTTGCTATCTGGATGAACTAAGCAAATAGTTACAGGTCTAGGTTCAGCAACAATATGTGCTCCGAATGAGGACAGCTGACTATCATGAATGACCTGGTTATTCCATCAATAGATTTTTTCTTCCCTGATGCCACAGGCATATTCCAAGAGGACAATGCCAGGATTCATCAGGCTTAATTTGTAAAAGAGTGGTTCAGGGAGCATGCAACATCATTTTCACACATGGATTTGCCACCACAGAGTGCAGACCTTCACCCCATTGAGAAGCTGTGGGATGTGCTGGAGAAGGCTTTGCACGCCGGTCAGACTCTACCATCATCAATGCAAGATCTTGGTGAAAAATTGATGCAACACTGGGTGGAATTAAATCTTGTGACATTGCAGAAGCTTATAGAAAAAATGCCACAGCGAATACATGCTGTGGCAAGGTCAAACAAAATATTAGAGTGTGTGACCTTTTTTTGGGTGGTGACTTTTTTGTTGGCCAGGTATATAGTGTATATAGACATATTTAGAGCATATCTCTTAGGCCAAAACATTGTTTTACATGGGGTAAGTGCTTGTAACGGTGTCAGAACACTAACAATAATTTATATAAAAGATGTGAATAATCTCAATCACTAATCAAAGAGAACCCTTGATATTGATGCCCTACCAGGGTTTATTGGCATGTTCATGTCAATTGTGTCATTTAATTAACGTAATTTTGTCATTTAGTAAAAAGTCTTTATTACAGAATAAGTCAGGACTGGTATACAAAGTATTACAAAAAAAGAAAAAAATAGTTTTTCCCCTTTCTAAAAACTTATTGATACGTATATATAGTGGGTTTCCAAAGGGGCCACATGATTTGGTGAATCCCGATGGTATTGTCCACAATCCTCCTACATGTGTCGCCCCTTGGGCTTCCTCAGGGAGGGTGGTTCTAGAACAAGTATACAGAAACACAGTTTTTAACAGTTCAGTATGTCACATATTCATATCACATTTCATTGCATTCTTATTAGTTTGTTGTTCGGAAAGAAGATCCTCACATGGCTCTTATACGCCTCATTCAACATCTGCACATCATATACATATCATATACATTAGCATATTATAAACGTCATTATAAAATGTCATCATATATATATTGCCATTGGGTAGCCCGGGGAAAGGGGAGATAGTAGGGTCCCTTAGCAGAACCTATTGGCCAGGGTTGCTTCCAGGGTAGCAGAGGTGTGCCTCACTCCCCACCCTTCCCTACCATATACCCAAGAAGAATCTGTAGGTTGATCCTTGGGAGGATAAATCATGAATTAAGGGCAGACTTAGGGTCCCCATACACCTTTAGATTTCTCTGTCAGATTTCCTTTAGATCTCCTTTTGTTTTACCAAAACCATGTAATGTGAGGGACTTTCTAAACATTCAAGTCTACCTGTGTTCAATCGCAGGGGACCTGGCACTACATAGTTGTTGGTAGGATATCTGACAGAGAGATCTAAAGGTGTATGGCCAGCTTTAGTTGATAAACTTCTTTTAGGCAGAAGACCAGAATCACTTGAACAATTATAGAAGCCTAAACCAGTTACTGCAGTTATTTAGGGCTCATAAGCATTGCAAATCTGAACCTTTGTTCCAAAATCAATCATGGTTGCACACCACTGTGTCTAACCATTCTTGCATGTATAGACTTAGTTGTCATTTAATCAGATTTTTGATGTTTTTCTAATTTCATGGGTTACTAATTTTATTAGGCCTGAAGTAATCATAAATGTCTGGGTGTATTGTGGAGACAGATGAAAAATAGGATATGATTTATATCAGCAGACACACGCTTTTATATTTTGTTAGCAAAGAAACCCAACAAACCATAAATTACCTTTGCTTGAAGATTTCATTACCGTGCCACAACTTTAACTATATTTTCGATGTCTTCTTTCATTTTAATGCAAACATAAAAAAATAAGCAAAACCTTTTGGTCTCCCTTTTAATTTACTTTACATTAAACCTTTCTTGTTTTGTGCTCCCTTCAGGGTTACTTATCATTTTTCCGTCATGTACGCAACTTTTAAATGAATTGAGCCATTAACAATTTCACTTTTAATGTCAACACACATTCTTTATTATGCTAAGCACTAATTTAATTTACCGGCGACAGTCTTTTCTTGAAGAAAGTGTGAAATTAAAATTTTCGCTATGTATGTACAGCTGAAGAGGACTTCTAAGGCACTGCTTATTGGTTTTCATAAAAAAATAATTACAATTTGTGCCATTTCACACACCTGCCATGTGAAAGTTATGATTGAAGATGAGTAATTATTCCGTTCAGTGGAAATATAGGCCTGAATACACAGCAACAATGAGAAGGGATATAAAATAGAGAACATGTACTGTAATTTTATAGGATATATTGGCTGCTACTAGCTACATTTTTGCAGCTGTATAAAAAGGACATCTTTACAAACAAACTGATATTTCAATCTGAACTCCAGGCAAACAGTAAAATACACAAAGCATGTACAAGGTATAAGGTATTTGGTATAAATTAGGATTATTTTATATTTCTACCCATCTAGTCTTCTTTCACATTCAGCCTGGCGACCCAATTTTTCTATACTGCAGTTGAGCTATACAGATTAGTTATGTTCCTGACCTCATCCTGTGAATGTAGAATATAGAAGCAACAGCAGGCTGTTCATCTACCGACTGATTCCCCATCTTAGCGTGTTCCTTATCCAAAAATGAGTTTCCCGCTCTTACAAGTAATTTTTAGAGAATAAAAACCATAAAATCATTTGGTGTCTTATGAAGTTCAGCTTAAATACTTTCATATTTTTTATTTAAATATATTCCATAATATCCACAGAAAAAAATCTCTGTGTTAAGGCTCAGATACTACATTGTAAAAAAAACAATAACACGATAAGCGTTATTGGAATGGTTTACTTTATTACTTCCAAACCCCTATGCATCCAAAATCCGCAGAGCAGGGCAACATGTGATAACTAGTGATAGCACTCTTGTAGTCTAGTCTTCTACTTCTAGTCTAGTCTTCTACTTCTAGTCGATGAGCAGTAAGGGTGTTTGACCTGCCCTGTTCCCTGGCGAGAAGGAGCTTGCTATTCTTCCCCCCGGCAGGATCTGGAGCAGTAAGATCCCACCGGAGGAAGAATCTTTTCAATAGAATTCTGGGTAGAGTACCCGATCTTTCTAGTGAAAAGCTGGCTCCAAAAATGGAAGTGACGTCAGTGCCCTGAAAACTGGATATGGTTCTCTTTTTATTAGTCAAAATCTAAAATAAAACAAATATCTATTGTCTCTACTCAAAGAACCGAAGAAGAGAGTTTAGCTGACTCAGGTAAATCTAGCAGCATGCTGCCAAAGTTTGTGCTTTCCAATGTAGTTTATTAGCACATCATGTTATCACTTGTCAGTATTTGAACAAATGGTTCTAATCATCAGCAGGAACCATCCAGATATATAACAGAACTGCAGGTTGCAATTTCCCATCTCTCTGTATTAATAGCAGCTTAGTGTTCATGAAATGTCCTCCCACTGAATTGGAATAGAGTGTCAAAAAATTCTCACAGCTAAAAAACACTTTAGTGTCTATTAGGTAACTTGTAATTGTTTAACAAAAGGCCAGCACTTAATTACAATCTAGGAGGATCTGTACATTGTGATCACTTCTTTATGGAATTGTCCAAGGAATGCTTACTATGTCTAAACTTTATAACTTAATGTTCATTTGTCTAAATGTATATTTCATCCACTACATCTAAAGATAGGTAAGTTTGCAATGTATATAATTTTGTATTGTTTCCAGCTGTGTTTAGGTCAATAACAATATTAGCAGTAACATCAGACATTTGGTCCTGTAAGTAGACAATCAACGTAAAATTGTGCTCCCTGACTACCAATGGAAGACAATTGTGGGCAACAAATTGAGTTTAAATGTACTTTAATATGTTCATGCTTATTAACTTTTCAGTACTCATGAAATATTGTAGTTGGAAGTTTCTCACTCAGTGGCCCTTCTTTTACTCTCTTCTGACCTTCTAATACTACACCTCTTTGTTTTTCGCTAATCAACAGTATCTTCTTCAGATTTGCTGAAAAGAACTCCCCAGTCAATGTACTGATCCGTATATACAGGGAGTGCAGAATTATTAGGCAAATGAGTATTTTGACCACATCATCCTCTTTAAAATGCTGTTGTCTCACTCCAAGCTGTATAGCCTCCGAAAAGCCCCTCTACCATTCAGCCTATTAGGTGATGTGCATCTTCTCTGTAATGAGAAGGGGTGGGTCTAATGACACATCACAATTCCCTAAATA
>CM070036.1:38918362-38936643 GCA_036250615.1 Ptychadena robeensis | reverse complement strand
GACTACAAGGAAGACAAGTTGGGGCAACAAATGAGTTAAAATGTACTAATATGTTTGCTTATTACCTTTCAGTACTCATGAAAATTGTAGTTGGAGTTCTCACTTCCGTGGCCCTTCTTTTACTCTCTTCTGACCTTCTAATACTACACCTCTTGTTTTTCGCTAAGCAACAGATCTCATTCAGATTGGAAAAGCAACTCCAGTCAAGTATGATCCGTATATACAGGGAGGCGAATTATTAGGCAAATGCCGTTCTTTTGGACCACATCATCTCTTTATGCATGTGTCCCACTCCAAGCGTATAGGCTCGAAAGCCTACTACCAATTAAGCATATTAGGTGATGTGCATCTCGTAATGAGAAGGGGTGTGGTCTTAATGGACCTCAACATCCTATAAGTCGGTGCATATTATTAGGCCCAAATCCTTGCCTTGAAAAATGGGTCAAAAGAAGACTTGACAGCTTAGAAAAGTCAAAAATAGTGAGAATCTGCAGAGGGAGCAGCACTCTTAAAATGGCAGAAAGCTCTGAAGGTGTATCGACAATCAAGCGTTCATTCAAAATAGGCAAACAGCCACCCGGGACAAGAAGGCATGTGGAACAACAAATGGGTTGGTGCAAATAAAAGCCATGACTGAGAAAAAGTCAGGGCAAGCTGGCCAAGATGCCAATTGCCACCGTTGGACATATTTCAGAGCTGCAACATCACTGGAGTGCCAAGAAGCACAAGGTGTGCAATCCTCAGAGGCAGGAAAGGCTGAAAGACGACACCATGAACAAGACACACAAGCTTAAACGTCAGACTGGCAAGAAATATCTCACGACGATTTTTCGAAGGTTTTATGACTGATGAAATGAGAGTGGAGTTTGATGGCCAGATGGAGGGCACGGGTGGGGATTGGTAAAGGGGCAGGAAGAGGGGAGCTCCAGTCCAACTCCGACGCCAGCCAAGGGGAGGTGGCGTACTGGTTGGGCTGGTA
This sequence comes from Ptychadena robeensis, assembly GCA_036250615.1. NCBI lineage: Eukaryota > Metazoa > Chordata > Amphibia > Anura > Ptychadenidae > Ptychadena > Ptychadena robeensis. Next base: position 38,935,664 of record CM070036.1, on the reverse strand, counting down.
TCATCAAAGAGGCTTGTGGGGGACCTTTTCGTTGAGGGATGGAGTCAAGCTCACTCCCCCCCCCAGTCCTACTGCAGTTTTGGAAAACACCTTCTTCAAGCAGTTGTTACAGGAAGAAAGACAAAAGAAGTCTGCATCTTCAAGAAAACACCTGATTTTCAGCCGGCACAATGCTCCATCACACGCGTCCAATACGCCACAGCGTGGCTGCAAGGAAGGGTATAAAAGAAGAAAAACGACTGACAGGCTCCTTGTTCACGATGAACCCCATGAGAAATGTGGTCCCTCATCAAATGGTGATTTACAAGGCGGGAAAAAAGTACACCTCTCTGAACAGTGTCTGGGAGGCTGTGGTGCTGCTGCACGCAGATGTGGATGGTGACAGATCAAACCTGACAGAATCCGAGGGAGGGGGGGCATGCTTTTGAGTGTCTTGACAAAGAAAGGTGGCTATATTGGTTCACTGATTGGGGTGTTTGTTTTTGAAGTCAGAATGTATATTGGAATTTGATATGTTAATTGTTTCACTGGTAAAAATAACTAATTGAAATGGAGTATAAATTTGTTTTTGTAAGTTGCCTAATATATGCACAGTAATAGTCACCTGCACCACAGATATCCCCCTAAAATAGCAAAACTAAAACCAAACTAAAAACTACTTCCAAAAAATTCAGCTTGAATTAATGAGTTTTTGGGTCATTGAGACATGGTTGGTGTCAATAATAAAAGTATCCTCAAAAATACAACTTGCCTAATTAATCGGCACTCCCTGTGCAGTTTTTTAGGCCACTGATTTTATGAATGCAATAATGTTACTAGCGTCAGTAGTTTTAAGTTCGGTGGATAGCAAGCAATAGTAAAGAAGAAGAGTGGTGCTTATATTGTGTTGATAACTGGAAATGTACATTCTCACATACTTAAAATCTGAGAACTCTGAGGTTGAAGGCTATGCCAGGATCAGTTTGGGGCATTAATACTATATAAAGAATGCATTGTGATATAACAGATACCTGTCAAACCTCCTGTTTTGGACAGAAAGTATGTTTTTATGGGCTTTCCCAGCAAATATCCGATTTAAAAACTTCCTAGACATTTCCGGGAATTTGGGTACTAGGAGGCGAGGGTGAGGTACTCTCACACCTACGTTTCCAATGCTTGCTGAGGGTATTGATATGCAGAGTGGTTTGTTAGGAGGTAGAGTAAACGCCCCTCCTAAGTAGCCAGGTAGAAATAGGAGGGAGGGGGACGTAAACCCCCCGATTGCTGGAAGTGATGTCAGGACATCAATCGCGCGTTTAGAACCGGAAGTTGGCTTAGCACTTCCGCTGATCCAATACCGTAAGATGTGCCGTCACTTTCTTGTAAGTTTCCCTTATTAGATAAGGGGTAACAATTGACAGGATGTAGCACCGAGAATACCAGCAAAATGGGCGTGTCTCTCTACACCTAAAGATTCTTTTTTGTTTGTTTAACTTAGACGAAAAGAAAGATTAAACCGTTTACCAAGAAGGGAAAAAACCCTAAATAATCTTTTAGTTCTATAAAACATGGTCTTTCATAAAATCAGCAAGGTACTTTAAAGACTTCTAAAAGCTTGGCGAAAGCTATGCGAGGGCTTTGAAAAAAACCTTCTGCCAACATTAAGTTCTCATACACGTTAAAGGACTACATAACAAGGTCTAAGAGTAAAAAACGGACATGTCTCCTAAAAGAATCGAACATTTAAGTTGCATAATTTATATCATCACAGAAAGAGGTGCAGAGAAGAAAAAAAATCTTTCTTTTTCAATCTAAAAGTAGCGACATACAATTATGAAAAAACATAAGAGGGGTACTATATATTCAGGCTGAAAGCCATGTGTTATTGGGAAGAGCAGAAAATTACTGAAGTATCATCTGCTATATTTTTCTTGCATTGCTTTTCATCTTCCTCCTCATCAACATACATACATTTGCGAAATAGGGTTCAGTGTATTCAGTTGTTTTAGACTGACTTCATCATATGGGTTGTGTCAGTCTTTGCAAGTCAGGTAGACAATAGCTGTTGGGAGTAACGTGCTCTTCGAAATATTCCACAAACACATGTCTAATTTCCAGCAATTTGTTCAGGATACCATCTCAGGGCTTTACAATTGCCATATATTTAATCTATGGGACGCTTCAGCTGATCATCAACATTCCAGCTCACAATCTGACCCGGATTTCTGTCCTATTAGTCAAACCGAATAGGGGATTCCGTTATGCTTGGAAGGTGGCTGTAAGCAAGGAGCGTCCAGCCTGGCTGAGGGAAGGGGAAAAGCAGACAGAAGATCGGTCCATGGGTGAAGCACTGCCCTCAGGAGCTAAGAAGAACAGAGGGCACATATAAGGGTTGAAAAAAAATAGGGGATTAAACAAAGTCAACTATCTAAAAACAAAAGATAATCTACTCGGATTTATTAATTGTACAGGGTTCTTGGGACTACTGGTTATATATCAACTTTCAACCAGTTTTGGAAAGTCTGGTTTAAAAAAAAAAAATCCAGAATATATAGGCAACAGATCATGGGCTTGCAATTTAACCATGTGGGTTGCAAAACATTATTTGTCTTATTTGTAAAAATGTGTTATGTATAAATGGATCAATAAATGCACGGTTAAGATTGATAAGTACACAAAACAACAGACTTTACCATGGATTGGAAGTGAATATTAAAAAAACCAACTGTTCAAGGTGGTGACACCCACTAAGAGTTACACGGGGGTCACTAATGATAAAAGGAAGTGGGACCCACTGGGCACATTTGGCAAGGTGCATCTGAGCCACAGAAATAAGGAGCACCTGGGGTTCACAAGAGCCCCTGCAAGGATTGACTTTGTTGCAGACGTTTCCAGGTTTGCGTTTTCAGATACACCAATGCAGTTAGCAGCTGACAATCACCAACTCGAGGGGTTCTAAGGATTTGAGACAGAGCCAGTCTGTAAAACATTCGAAGGTCTGAGAACAGGAAATCAGGAAAAGAGATAGCAGAATGAACAGGACCTTGGAGCGAAGAAACTTCCTGTTGGCGGAAGAGCACATAAAACGTAGGGGGAGTTACTCTTGCTGCCAACCAGAGAGAGCTTCTGTGAAATATCAGAGGCAAAGTAAGGAAATGGACAGAGCAGGAAGCAGGCATAGTTGAAATAACAGCATAGGTTCCCTGGTCCTTCAGAATTTAACACCTACTACCTAATGTTTCAAGATTCAGACATCGGTTCTGTTGAACATCAGAACATGTGGGGACTACTAAGAGGTTCTGAAAATGCCTTCCTTAGTGTTTTCATTAATATGCTCTGAGCTAGTACTATTTCCATCTCTAAAGTTTATTAAAGTTTTACAAATATTTACAAGTTGTTTGTTCTGTTACATTATGTGCAAATACTGTATAAACACCAGTAATGATGCTTATGGTGACTGTGTTTGCCAATTCCCTATTGGTAATAAGTTCCCACTTGAATATGCAGGAAAGCTAAATTTTGTTGATTGTAATTAAAACACCGCAAGAGATAAAGTAGAGCCACAGTTTTATGGGTGGGAACAATGTAACATATTATAATAAAATAGTTAGAGTATGTAAACATTGAATCAACAACAGCTCAACCCGACTATAAGCTTAACTTTTTGGAACTATAAAGGAGAAGAAACAGAACAGTTTTACATAATATTTCTTAGAAGATATAGGGGCCGCTTATTTTCCATTTAATAATTTATATAATTTACTGTGCAGCCAGCCAGGCCATTGACAGACCAATCGGGTGGCTACTCAATCCTCTGTATAGATAACATCAGCTTGGTCAGCTGTGAAGAGGGGTTAGTTGTACATGGCTGAGGCTAGGTTAGGGGATATAACGGGCTGACGGCTCTAACCCCAGGTGTGTAGAGGTCTTAGAATAATAAGTGGGAGAAGAGTCTTGTAATTCTAAAGCTGGCCATACACCGGCGGATTCTCTGTCAGATTCCTCAGATCAGATCGATTCATACCGCAAACCAGGTAATATGAGGACCTTTCTACACTTCCAATCATAGTTATGTATCAGGGATGGCACTTATTACTACATGGTTGTTGGTTAGATCTGATTGATCTGAAGTGAAATCTGGTCAGAGATCCTGCAGGTTATGGCCAGCTTAAGGCTCTGTATATAGAGCCTATAACAGATTCCTCCTCCTATCCCCTAGCAGACAGGGAAGGAAATTTACAAGGGAGGTCGGATGTTGCGGTCCTCCCAGACCCTGGGCTAGCTAACTCCCAAAAGGATGTCATGGATGGAGACACCAGGAACTCATATCAGGTTGTGGACGTGTTAAAAGACCCTGCCCCTCACATCAATCAGATTTATGAAAAACAAGAAGGAATAGTGGGTGTCTGGGTTCAAGTTAAGTTGCCAACCCGTTGAAATATTTTCCGTACTCAGTGACTACCTAACTTGACCAATAGGGACGCACAGCTAATTGAGTGTTGGTTAAGGCACTAATCACAATATGTAACAACCATAACAAATATTCATAAGTAGTCAAAAGGTCTGGGACCTCCCTAGCGCTTTGAAAGGTCCGATACGGTACCAAAAGCGCACCATCTACACAAATTAGTTTTTTTAGTTTCTTGTTGTTGTAGCCTGGTAACTTCCCTAAAAAAATAGTCAGTACAAGGTCTAGTAGAACATCCTGAATATAATAATGTACAATACTAAAAAAAACAAAAAAAAAAATAAAATGGCATTATTTGAATGATACAATTCTTAAATATTATTTTGTATGATAGATCCTGCATAAGCAGCCTCCGGCACTCGGAGCCCCGCGGGACATGCACTACACCAAAACGTAAGTAGCGCTGCCTAGGGCTCCGATCCCGCGGACGGCCCCATCTAGTCCAGTGCAGTACTGACAGGACAGCCCTGGAGAGCTGGTGCCATCAGGGAACAGCAGGAGGGTTAATTTTTAAAATTAGGACCCTATGTTATCTATCATCATTGCCGTAATAGTGATTAGTACATAGTGATTATCATCACCAGTGCAGTACTGACAGGACAGCCCTCCCTGGACGAGATGGTGCGCAGAACAGCAGGAGGTTAAAACGTTCGGGACCATAGTGATTATCTATCATCATAGGTGATTCACTATGGTCCTAACAGTAGTAAAAAACCTTTAGATTAGTTTATGATTATTGCGTTCAAGTAAGGCATAACTTAGTAACTTCAATCAATTTATTGCGTGTTTGTCACCTCAGGCAACTTCCATAATACGGTACAGAGAAATATTAACGTTTATTGCCAAACTAACATGCGTTTGCGTACCTCCATTACAACTACACATGTAGATAGATAACATTCACATTCCATAACATTGCTCCCCCCCCAAATGGGAGCATAATACAATTTCCAAACTTATTGGAGGAAGCACCACCCCCCCCCCCCAATCACTGGTTCATGTTCAAAGTTAATGGGGCCTGACATGAAAACTCCAAAACAAACATCCATATAAGCCCAAGACTACTTACTGAAAAAAAGGTGGTGGTTTATGTTCATGCATGCATTAGTGTGATTGTAAGCGGTTTCTAGACAGTGAGTCTGCTGGCGAGAGTCATTACGGGTGGGATAGGAGATGGGCCGAAACTGTCGCCGGAGAAACAGTTACGGCCCGAATAACACGGCAAGTTCGCCGTCGCCTCGCCGCGGACAGTACGGGGTGGTCGACCTACTGTTCGCGGCCAGAAGAGGTCTAACTTCTTCCTCCGCAGGATCACAACCTGTGTAATCCTGCCGGAGAAGAAATCTTTTCAATACAAGAAGCCGGTCTTGTAGTGAGAAGACGGCGGAAAAAAAAAACCCGGGAGTGACGTCAGTGACGCAAATCCTGCGGGCCGGAACCAGGGGGAATTGCGTTCCAGGGCGCGTCCACGACCGGATTGTGACATCACTGAGTACATCCGGTTTTACGTTTCAAATCCCCGCCTAGAGGCGGGGAAGTTGAATATGTCCGCGAACAGAGCGTACGGAGAACATCTTTGAAGTTCGACCCCGCCCTGTTCGCGACACCCCACGGGAGGGTCGCGCCATCACATTGTAGGAGAGATAGTGATAAAAGTACAAGCTGGAAGATTAAAGATTTAAGAATAAGTATAAGATAAGGAACCGGAAAATACTGGGGAATCACAAGCCAGGTTCAATGTGGGATAACTTGCCTGAAATTTATTGAGTTATTGCACAATTTAGATTTACGTTTTATTTTCCTTGATACGGCAGGAGAAAAAATGCGATAAAGAACCTCTGGGGAGGGAGACTAGTGTGACAACTTTGAATTGCCGAGAGTGTCTACGAGATTATGAACTGCAGCCAAGCAGAAGCCTGATTGCGAGCGGCAGAGCAGAACATCTATATACAGCACAAACTAGCATGCAAGAGCCATAATTACTTGATGTGGTGTCTAGATGGTCTCCAGAGCAATCCTATTGATCCAGATGGATCGAGATTAGACAATTTATTACATGATATTTGATCTTAGCGGGATAAGGATAATGAACAATCGCTTGTAGCCGTAATAGATAGATTGCTAATGCCAATCGGCCAAGTTCAGGTTCAGTGTAAACACAGAGGTCCTAAACAGTTTTATTTTCTATATACAGTGCTATGCTTTTAAAATCGGCTTATATACCGAGCAGGCACAAAATTTTTAAATATTTTTTGATAAAATAGTCTTTACATCGCAGAGCATGGATGGTCTTTTTTTCCTTAGTGCATAGAGAAGACAAAACATTTCCATTTTTATTTAATTGCATTAAATCGGAAAAAATACAAAATTACAAAAGCTAAAAGCAGCTAAGGCTCAGGCAAACACAGCAACTGTGTTGTTAGGATTGTTTGTTAAATATTATTATCTGGAGGTGTGTTTTTGCACAAAAAGTTCAAATTTGACTTGATTTGAACCTCATTTATGCAAAAACGACATGGGCCGGAGCAATATTTTCTTTTTCAAACGTTCCCACAACCTTCTCTACATCTCCAGCAAATTTGATGATGATAGCATAACCTACAAAATGCCCGATTTGATTTTTTTGACCCGAATATAATGTTACACAAGGTGTGCCCCTTACGTTGGAAATTTAGTTGGAGTGTGGAAGTAGGTTTAACCAAAGGGGCGCTCAAAGAGTTATCTCTAATAAGACCCCCCATCTAGGGTGGGGTGGGAAGGAGGCTGCCCATTCACGCGAACCTGGATACATAGGGACTCCTTTGGCAGAGAATGTGCTTTCAACCTTTGTGCTAAGAAAGCTACCACACGACTACAGCTCTATTATAGGATGATATCCAACTTTCCAGCTAATTCTGAGATAGGAGTTTATGAGCCTGTACATCTTTACCATACCGCCCTTAGAGGGCGATAGGGGTAGTATCAATAGGGGAGCCTAACGCCGGATCCTATGAGGGAGTGAAAGTATAAACCACGTGTCTTTTCATCAGGCAACGCATTGCACGTTCTTACAAAGTTCTTACCTTGGACTCATGCTTGTTACATGGAGTGCAGAATATACGGCAAAGTTGTATTTTGAGGAAATTTATATTGAACAACAACAGGTCTCAATAAACCCAAAAACAAAATAAGATCAAGCTGAATATTTTTGGAAGTAGTTTTAGTTTGTTTTTTAGTTTTAGCTATTTAGGGGGGGAAAAATCATCGTGTGTGCAGGGTGACCACAGTTATTACTGTGCATAATTTTTAGGCAACTTAGACAAAAAACTAATTTATACCATTCAATATTTATTTTTACCAGTGAAAACCAATATAAACATCTCAACATCACAAATATACATTTCTGCATTCAAAAACAAAAAACAAAAACAATCAGGACAATTATAGCCCACATTTCTTGCAAGGGCACTCCAAAAGCCGCCATCCAGGATTCTGTTCAGTGTTTGATCTGTCACATCAACATTGCCGTTTGCAGCGCAGCAACCACAAGCCTCCCAGACACTGTTCGAGAGGTTGTGTACGTTTTCACTCCTTGTAAATAACACATTTGATGATGGACCACATGTTCTCAATGGGTTCAGATCAGTGAACAAGGAGGTCATTGTCATGAGTTTCTTCTATCCCTTCTTGCCAGGCCACGCGTGGAGTACTGGCGAGTGTGATGGAGCAGCATTGGTCCTGCATGAAAAAAATCATGTTTTTCTGGACGGAATGCAGATTCTTCCTGTACCACTGCTTGAAGAAGTGTCTTCCAGAAAAAAAACTGCAGTTAGGGGACTGGAGTTGAGCTTGACTCCATCCCTCAACCGCGGAAAAGGCCCACACGTGATCTTACTGATACAAGCCCAAACCAGTAATCCACCTCCAACCTGCGGGGTCTGAGGCGGACTGGAGCTTTCTCTGCCCTTTACCAATGCAGCACGTCGCCCATCAATCTGGCCCATTTCAAGACTCACTCTCCATTTCATCAGTCAATTAAAACATAGAAAAAAAAGTCTTGAGAGATTTATTGGCCCAGTCTGAGTTCAGCTTGTGTGTCGGGTCAGTGGTGGTCGTCTGTCAGGCCGTTCTGTCTCTGGTAATTGCACACCTGGTGCTTTTGGGCAGCAGTCCAGTGATGTTGCAGCTCTGAAATATGGCTCAAACTGGTGGCAAGTGGCATCTTGGAGAGCACGCTTGACTTTTCTCAGTTCATGGGCAGTTATTTGTTTTATTTGACCCCTGCATCCCTCTGCCAAGTATCTCACTATTTTGACTTTCTAAGCTGTCACGTCCTCTTGACCCATTTTGCCAAAGAAAGGAGGTGCCCGAATATTATGCACACCTAATATAGGGTGTTGATGTCATAGACCACACCCCTTCTCATTACAGAGATGCACATCACACTAAATGCTTAATTGTAGTAGTGCGAGCCTATACAGTTGGAGTAAGACAACATGCATAAGAGGATGATGTGGTCAACAAATACTCTGTGTCTAATAATCTGCACTCCCTTGTATATATATGTAAAATGTATATTTGAATGTGCTTTTATATTGAAGTTATATATTAAGTGATGTGTGGACACAGAATCCAAATAAAAAAACTTGTTGTACTATAAGAGGATAACTTTTGAGCGACCCTTTGGTTTAACACTATTCCACACATTCCAACAAAGTCCCAACTGTTATGGGAAACTTTTGTTAACAATTTCACATTTCTGGATAGGATTGTTGCAATAACTGAAGCTGAATCCAGATATATACTGTCTGACCAAATATAAGCCAGATGAATCTTTGAGCCATTTCAGGTGCTTGAAAAATTGGCTTATATTTGAGTACGATGGGTAAGTAAACAAAACTCCAGTGTCATAGTGTCTAGGCAACATTTACAAACAGTTCAACTATTGCAGCTCAGTCGTCCTTTGTTGGGCAAAGGCACACTGTGTTCGGAACACGTGTTCACCCCCCCCCCCCCTGTCCCTGTGCGGGTTGCCTAAAAGTGACCAGGGAAACCTAATCGAGGTTTTTTTCAGGGGTTTTGGCTGTAAATGTGGCACACCCCCCCCCCCGTGTCCCAGTCGCGGTGGCCTAAAAAGGACCAGGGAACACCTAATAATGTAGTTTTTTCAGGGGTTTGGTGCTTGTAAATGTGACATTTCCAGACTGTCCATGTTCAGGGTGGCTAAGGGCAAATACCAAATATTTTAGTAATGGAAAGCTTAAAGTAAAACATTGAAGATACTGACTTATATATGTCAAAAATTCTATTAACCTTTCAAAGCTTATTCCACAACCATAACAGCTAGATCCCTAAAAAATTGGATCATCATTTTGCTAATCTGCACCTAAAAAGCGGACCTTCTATACAATGCGTGCATGCAAAAGATTCAAAACCAGAAAGTATCAAATCTCCTCACAGAATGGAAGAGTTAAAAACCACTTAGACTTCTTCTAGAGGTAGGCCACCAATTTGAGGGAAAGATAGATAGCCAGGGAGGTGACAAGAACCTGATGGGGGGCCCTCTGTGAGAAAGGATAAGGACAAACCATCTCTGTCACAATCCACCAATAGGCCCTTTATGGTAGAGTGGTCAGACTTCAAAAGTCTTTGAGACAAAGATTTTAATTGCCAGTGTGCCAATACCACACCTATTAGATTGTAAGCCTTATCAGGCAGGGTCTCGATCCCAATGTTATAAATTTACCTGTGTGTATCTTTGTTGCATCTCAATTGTACATTATTGTACAGTGATGCGTAATATGTGGCGCTATATAATAATGGTGATAATATACTATGTAATACCATCCCAACAGTGAAGCATGTGGTGGCACCATTATGCTGTGGGGATGGCTTTCGCAGGAAGAACGGGAGAATAGTCTGTATAAGGGAGAGAACTGCAGCAATGTACAAAGACATCTTGGATGAGAAACCTGCTCCAGAGCGCTCTTGAATGTTCATCTTTCACCAGGACAAACAACCCTAACCACCGCCAGATATCAAAGGAGTGGCTTCAGGACAACTCTGTGAATGTCTTGAGTGGCCCAGCAAGAGCCCAGACTTGAATCAAATGAACACTCTGGAGAGATCTTAAATGGCTGTACACCGCCGCTTCCCTGATGGAGCATGAGTGTTATGAATTTACTATCAATGGCGGAAATTTTTAGTGATCGTACAAGATCTGGGTGATAGTATACAGTATGAATTATGCGCACAGACCTAATAAACGAATCGATCAGGTGCAAAACGATTGCCATTGATGTATACACAAGATGGATGTTCGATCTCCGATTGACAATTGAATCAACGATTGAATCCTAATAATCGACCTGTGTAGGCTAGCTAAGATGACATTATGACCAATATTGTAAGGCGACGTTTTTCTGATCACCAATGTAAGTGTGTTATTCCACGCCTAATGATTAACATAGATGATAATTCCAAAGAGCTGAATTTGTGTAAAGGGTTCTCTAGGGTAACAAAAATGAAATGCTGTTTAGCTGTTTAATCCAAACACAACAAAACTATGGAGTATGTATTAGATCTTTGAGGATATTTAAGATAATAAGTTCAAATAGAGGCTCTTTCACACACATGCACTTTTGGAAGTGGAGCAGTGGTTTTGTGGTTAGCACTCTGGCCATGCAGCACAGGGTTTGTAGAATGAATAAAGAATTATATAGTGAGATGTTAAGGTGTGTGGTAACCTTGTTTTTTTCTGACTTGGCAGCATTATCTTATAATCAGGTAGGTTAAATGTAATATGTGTAATATATTTTACAGTCAAATGCAAAACAATCATATTCACTTCTGATGCTTTAAACACCTTAGGCTCTTTCAAAAGATACTCTTCACACCTGAAACCTGGGTTCAGCAAGACTTTCGCCTCATCATAGGGTATTTATAATGTTTTGTGGATTATTTTAGAGAAAACGTTGACAAACTATAGAATCATGATATGCTTTACAATATGGCCACAGTCATTGTAAATAAAATTCTGCAAGTTCATTGTCTCGTCTTCAGTATCATGCCAATTACATTCCAATACTGATTGTTTACCATCTTCTAAACCATTAACAGTACACATTATGAAACCTATAAAATTCTATATTATGGAGTTTCATAACAATTCAAAATACATTAATACATATAACAATATTAATAATAAACAAAAAAATGACAAAAGATAACTAGGTTAAATCTTGGCATGGGCTCTATCTGCAAGGGTTTGCATATTTCCCCATGTCTGCCTGGGTTTCTCAGGTACAAAGAATGTGATAGGTTATTGGCTTCCCCCAAAAAAAGGAATCTAATATGTTAGCAACATAACTAGACATGACTCTGTTAGTTACATATACATGACTATAGTAGGGACATTAGATTGTGAGTAGTGATGAGCGCAATAGGCAACATTGTATTCGCGGCATCTGCCGCGAATTTTGGGAAAACATTCGGAAAAGATTCGGAAAATATTCGCATTCGGCATATTCTTTTATTGCGAATATCGGCAGTTTTATGCGAATTCGCGAATTTTATATATTCGCAAATATATGTTTAACTTGCATTGAGGGCATGTTGAAAAAAAATTGCGAATTTTGGACGCATCTAAGTGATTTTCGCGAATTAAAGTGCAGATTTTCGCAATATTCCGAATATTCGCACCACCAATATTGGATTTTAAAACTGTTGATGGTCGAGGCAGTGGTTGCAAGCTCTTGTGCAGCCTTCCCATTTGTCCACTTGCATGAGAGTGTGTGTTATGGAAAAAAAAACAGAATATTCGGAATTGCGAAATTCGGCACAAATATTCACCATCGTAGCGAATTCCGAGGGTCAAAGTTTCTGCAATGTTAAAAGATAGGGGGCGAACCGAACTCGCCATATGTTGGCAAACATGGGCGAACGCGAACATGCGATGTTCATGGGCGAACGCGAACGCGAATAGTTCTCCGGCGAACAGTTCGGGCCATCACTACATAACACCTTTTCCCACATGCTTTTGGGAGACTTCAGATGTGTTTTTGAAAAATGTAGCCTGGCTTGGAAGCTTTTTTTTCATTAGTAAAGGCTTTCGTCTTGCCAATATACCATACAATACTGCACATCACCAAAAGAACACCATACCCACAGTGAAGCATGGTGGTGGCAGCACTAACAGTTCCAAATACAAGTCAATATTGGCACAAAACCCTCAGACTTCGTCTAGAAAGATGACAATGACCCAAAGCATACATCCAAATCAACAAAGGAATGGCTTCTGAGCGTCTGGTCCGAGTTAACTCGGGCTGAGTTTCATGCATCATGAAACTCAGCCCCAGTTAACTAGAGCCGTGCTCTAGGTCTCGCCGTCTTCCTACGGCGGTCGGGAGCACCGGCATGTATGCCGATGCTTCCGGGTCCGCCCCCGATCGCGTCACCAGTGACGCGAAGGGGGCGGGGGTAGGCGGTGCCATAGACCTCCGTCAAACTGGAGGGGCGTCGCTTTTCATCAGCGTAAGTCCGGCGTCTCCAGTGACGCCGGGCTTATGTTAATGACCTCTAGCTGAGCAGGAAATCGCGGCGGAGCATATTGTGCTCCGCCGCGATTGCCCGTGGCACGGTTATAAAAAAACTGTGCCACGTGGGAAACGCTCAGAGGGTTAACCAGAAGAAGATTAATAATGCAGCCACATTATTACCCTACATGACCCTATATGAATATGTATAACATAACAGTCTAGATCAATTATCAAGTAAGAGTTGAGAGTCTAGATCAATCAAGTGAGAGTTTAAGGCCCCCGCGACCATTTTACAGCCGACTGTTGTGCGTGTGTGCTCGCGGCCAAAATCGCTATATATATTTGTATACTGGTGACATGACTGCTTTCTATATCCCAAATGTCTTTGAGTGAGTCAAGCTGACTGCTGTAGAAGTTTCTGCAGAGAGTGGACAGATGATGATGGAAATTCAGGTAAGGATTTTTTATCTTTTCACAGATCATACCAATAGGGTTTTTGCCAGTGGGGGACATGAAGTACATAAGATTAGGTACGTTTATCAAGTTACCAATGCTTTTGTTTGTTCTGGTTGGTTGTATACCTGAATGTTCGATTTTTTAGTAAGCTTTTCATATTATTTCTTATTTATTGGTTTGCATAGATCTAATATAATTTGCATCAGGTATATTTTATGTATTTGTAAATCAGTAAGAAAAATAAAAATAACTTATATAAATGGCAATCATTTTTTGGAGAGAATATGTAGGACATCAATAAAAACTGCAAGTGCTATTTGAAACTCAAATGGTGGTATTTAAAGTAAGAATGTTAGTACTTTAGTATAGTCATAAGCGACATAGGCAATATTCGAATTCGCTAAATTTCGCAAATTATTCTACTCATATTTGATTCTACATTCACAAATGTTTGCACAAATGCGCACAAATGCGCACAAATGCGAAACTAGATTTTCCTCGCAATTACCTTCAAAATCAATGGTTTCTTTATTTTGGCATTGCGAATATATATTTGCAATCCATGCCCATAAGCATCCCAATGGTGAATAATGTGAATATTTAAAACTGCAAATATCCGCCCCCATATTTGCAAATAGCCAATATTTTCCGAATATGTTCGCAATTCGAATTTTCGAGCTCAACACTACTTAAGTATACAAAGATTAAAAATATGAATACACCAACTAGACATTATCTTTTATATAGAAGTCTGCAATTACATTTGAGTTTTCCTTTAATAAAAAAGGAAGGGGTTTTAATGTATGTCTATATCTTCATTAACATCTTCTCTTTTGTCTCTAAGCTCTTAACTTCTGAATTATCACATGGTCTGCTTACGGCTGGATAAGTGTACACTTAAATGGTAATGCAGATGAGAGTAAAAGTGGTATTAATACAAATGATATCACTTGTTATAAAGAATTTTACAGGACAAATGTCTACTTATAAAGTCCAACTCTCAGCATTTATTTAGTACCTAGAGCAGAATGAACAATTGATCTCTGCTTAAAAGAAAATGATTTCTCTTAATCCTTTCATGATATATTTTCATCTTCGGATGATGAAAATGATAATTTTACAATGGTTTATGTAAATTTGGCCTCAGGCCATAGCAGCTGGAATTACATAAGAAATGAGAGATGAATATACATTTCATGAGATCAGAAATCACACTCTGCAACTGAATGAGGCCATCCCTTATATTAACCTTTGATAAATGAAACCTGTGCAGACAATACATGCAGTGTTCCGGTAGATGGACATCAACATTATTAACTCAGAGCACTTCTTCTGCTTTTTTTTTTACAAAGCACAGATTCAATCTGTAGCTCTTCAGTTGCCAAGAAAATTTAACTGTCAACACCCCCTGAAAGTCAGAGCCAAAAAGAACATTTAGGTTAGCTTATATATGAGACATAAAGAAACAACAAACCTAAAGAGGTTTAGTCTACAAAAAAGCCATTATCTCCTCTCTCTCAGACTTCCTGACTGCCGTGCCTCCATCTATAAATGGGTCACAGGCAACAGAGAGTTAACTAGCAAAGATTTTCACCATCTAAAAAGAAAAAAAATGCTCTTCAAATTATAGTTGTATAAATATCTATAAACCACATCTATAAACTGTATTGATAGTCAAAGGTGCTGTGGGGTGAGGGGTTGGGTCCTTCCCCAAATTTAAAAAAACAAAAAGGAAAGAAAAGCAAGATCCTCTTTTTCTAACATTTGACAGGAAAATCTTTTCAAAAGACCAAATTTCATTGATTAACACTGTCACATCAAAAAAAAGGTCAGTGCTTCTATTACATTGATAGTCATTGTCAGTTCATTTGTCAAATAGGTGCACATAATATCAGTCAATATCTACAATGGATATAAAAAGTCTACACATCCCTGGTAAAATGTCAGGTTCCACAAAAATGAGACAAAGATGGAGGTGGTGGCTTTCTGTATCAATGCCTGTGTAATATTGATTGTAACTCTCAATGTTATTGATGGTGAGTGTAAATGCTTGTGTTACATAGGTGGTCATTGATAATGACTGTATAACATTGATTGTCAGTGTCAAAGCCTTAGATTGAGTTAGATTGGTGGTTAACTTCAGTGGTGCATTGATGTTTGGGCACATTGGTGTCTGATGCAAAGTCATCTGGATCTGGATGATAACATTTGGATTGTTTATTGATGGTAACAAATAGTTAGAAATAAATAGGTCAGTTTGTTGAGTTCAGTTTGATCTGTTCAATTAATTATTGTCATTATAAATATGCTGGCATATAGACAAGGCAATTCTCCCTCGATAGATCAACTGCAGTGTGATGATGTCATCACATTGCAGCCGCCCCTTAGCTGATCGGCTGGGAATTTACCAACATGTCAGATCACTGTGCAATCCGAAACGCAGGAGATTCCTGGTTGATCTGTCTAGGTCCAGGCCCACTTGGTTTGCAAGCAACCACCAGACGACCAGCAGGAATGCACACTGCAGTCAATTGGGTGAAAAATCGGGTGAAAATTGGCCCGTCTATGGCTACCTCAAGCTTTAACAAATGAATCCTTTTTTATTTCTATATTTGTTTTCTATTACCCCCTCCCCTTTGTTATTTTCATTGTATATTTTCATTTTTCGTATTGTACTTTACCTTTGTTAACACCTAAAAAAAATAGAAAGGGGAAGAAATGCTTCATTAAAGTTCTACTGTTCTGGTGTCAGCTCCAATAGTATACATGTAAAAAATACAAAGCAGAAAGAAAAAAGAATGGGAATTTTGACAACTGAAACAACATTACTCAAATATCTGAAATATACCAACTTCATAAAAAGTCAACAAATTGCTATTTATTTTTAAATTGGTTTTAAACTACAACTTAAAAAACACATATACATAAAATAAGCACATTACTTACCTGTCAGCAGTTCAGATCATGAAAAACTGCAACACAAAAACAAATAAAACCTACTTACCTTCTTCATGTTTTCACTCCCCTCTTCACAAAGTCTTGCAGATGTGACGTTGGCATCACATCTGGGTAACTGAGCTACAAGGGCTTTTGGGAGAGAATTCCCAGAAACCCTTGCGGCTTGTTAAGTCTTACCTCGGCCATATGTAACACAGTGGGAGGGGCTGTCTCTAAAAAGACACCCTCCTGCTGTCAGAAATGAGCTGCAGCTGATACTGCAGAGTGAACAGGTGGTAGGTCCACTTTAATATTTATTAAATTGATCTGTTTGCTAGTTGATCTGCATGAACATTGTATGCAAATTATAAGTTTATCATATCTTTGTATTGTTTCCATTTCATTCTCCATTTAAAGTTAACAGATTACAGTTTATCCATTCACGATGATCTTTTATCAAAAACGCAATTGTCCATCTTTATATTTTTATATATATGGTACACTGGTGGTCAGTTTTAATCACTGTATTACATTGATTGTGAGTGTCAAAGCCTGATTTACATTGGTGGTTAGTTTCAGTGGTGTATTGGTGGTTAATGTAAAGTCATATGTAATATTGATATGATCAAAAAGAAGAATTACCCCTGGTACTATTAATCCGTTTAAAAAATATATAATACAAGAAATAATAAAAAAAAAATATACAAGAAAGGTTGCATATATAGTCAACAAAAAGTCTACCCCTAACCGTGCCCTCCGCTCCTCCAGTGACCACTAATGACATCCCCATTCATAACATAATCACATGTGCGGCTTCAAGACTTGGCACTTCTACTCTCTGGAAATCTCTCCCTTGTCAAATTTCTCATACATTTACAACCTTCAAAAAAACCTGAAAACCCACCTCTTCAGTCTGGCCTACTCATCTTCTCATTCCTAACATCAC
>CM070036.1:38906325-38918262 GCA_036250615.1 Ptychadena robeensis | reverse complement strand
CCAGCTCCCCTCTTATGTTCAAATCCCAAATGACTATCATTGTAGAAATCCTTCGTGCGAATTTATTGCGTGAAAAAAAGATTTCTTGGGAGTTTTGCCATGGACCCCCCTCTGTCATGTCATTGTCCAGGTGTTAGTCCACTTGAAATTTTTCCAACTTTTTCCAACTTTTCCAACACTATTGTGGGCAGAAAGTCTATGGGGTTTGCCGGGTTCGCCGGGTTCGCGGACATTTGCGGAGGTTCGCATTCGCCGTTCGCGAACATCAAATTCCGAGTTCGCGCCATCACTAGTGTTATGGTCTGATAAAACCAAGGTTGAACTTTTTGGCCATAATTCCAAAAGATATGTTCTGCACAACAACAATACTCCGCCATATTTGCAAATTCTCAAATCGCCGATATTCTGCAAAAATATTCACAATTCGAATATTCAATCTCAACACTAGTACTTTATAGCGCTTGAGTACTTAGACTTCTTAGAAGCATCGTCCTTCTTGAAATTCATGATCTTCTGGAAAATTGTTGACTTTTTCCCACATCACTACTTGAAAATATGTTTGCTAAAAACCTGGCAGTAGATAATATCATCAACCAGGAAAAGTCCTGGCAGTAGATTCCATCTTCAACCTGGTAAAGTCCAATTATTTGCCCTTAAAATGTATTTACCTGCATGGTTTCTTCTGTTAGAACAACACCATTTGTCAGTAATCCTACTGCTCTTTTCATTTGCTGGATTTCTCTTCTTGGAATGAAAGCCATAGACTGTCAATAAATTAGCATTTCAGAAGGGTAGGTCAACAATGATAGCCATTAATTTTTTTCTCAACCCAAAATGTGTATTTATTGAAATAAACCTGTCTTGTTCAACATCAAAGGTATGTTATAATGTTGTAATTTCAACATATTGAGCAGTAGAAGTGGAGCACTAATGCTATCACTAGTGATGGACAAACATCAGCTGTTCGCGAACAGGGGAATCGAACTTCTGCTAATGTCTTCAATGGAGGGCGAACTTCTCAAACCTTCAGGTCCTATTTGTAGCCAAAATACCAATAAGAAAAGTCAAAAGAGAAAAACCATCCGGACAGTGTCACGCCAAATAGGAATATAGATTTTAAAAATGCTGGGTATTTTATTTCAAGTCTTATGGCCGGAAATCCCATCTACATAATAGAGTTAGCTGTCAGCCTGAGCGTACCTTCTGCAGCGCATCACATTTAGTCAAATCTCTCTGCAATGCATAATACAGCATACCCCACCCCCAGAGAAGGAATTTTGTGGCTCAGTAATTAAGAACTACATGTAACAGAATACCTTAGCTATATCTACAGATCACTGGATGGAGTATAATAGCAAAGTAGCTAAGCCATTACTCAGCAGCATCCCTATCTATCTAGTACTGCAGACACATGATAACTGTAAAATTGCCACCAGGATGCTTCTTTTATAAGGGGGGCAGGGGGGTGTCCTCCAGGAGGGAAAACTGTGTTATTGGCTGTACTGTCTCACCTGACTCCTGACACTTTGCCTCCATGTAAAAGTATAGGAGGCGGGTCGAACACCCATAATGTAAATAATATTTTCGGCCATCACTAGCTATCACTAAACATTTTAAGAGATAAACTGAATGTACAAAGTACAAAAAAGAAAATAATTTTAATTACTGGAAACTAAAATTAAATTCTTTGCTTTATTGGTTCTATTTCAATAAATTGTTACATTTAAATGAATGTTTCTGAAGTCACAAATAAATATCAAATGTAACAAATTGCTACCACAGCCACACAGTCCCTAACACTAAGGACTGAATTTCTTAGCTGGTGAATTTTAATTATAAAATTTCTATCTATTTTATCAGCTTTCACTTACCGCTATCCTTAAGCTTCAACTGTTTTTGACTCATTTAAATGCACGCTGGAAGCTGTTTTAATGAGGGAATATTTCAAAGACTTTAAAAGCAAATTACAGTACTACTGTATAAAATGAATTATACATTTTCATCTTTTGGCAAATTACTGAAAACGCTATCTCAACCACAAAATGAAAAGATTTTTTAAAACTAATTATGCATTATTTCTGTTGAAGATTTGAATATGAAAATTCCACTTGATTATCCAGTTTGTCTTCTATTCAACTAAGAAAGCAAGACCAATCTTTATTTTATGTTTATTGAGCACACTTTGGTGGGCAAAAATATTGTCATCACTAGGGAATGATAAAATTACATTAGACTGAAATTCTTTTAACAATCTTCAGCTTACCATATCAGTATCCCCAATCACTGTCTGCTTAAGGGAAACTTGTGATAAAAGAGAACTACTATATGGATTAATCTTTTGGTAGACAGCTTCTATTCATCTCATGTGGGTGTTTCATTCAGACCCATTACCACAGGTGTTTAGACTCAAGCACTAAAGGTGGATTTACACATGCATATTCAATGAAAAACGAAAAAATTTTTGGTTGATTGAACAAAAATCTAGAATGGCAAATTTGTTTGATGGATTGATTTTGTTCGACCTCAAACAAAAATCGAACATGTTGGTAAATTTTTATCGGTCTTAAGGTGGGTTTACATGTGTACATTTTTTGTTCGTTTAACTGCCGTTTCAATTTTTTTATAGATTTTTTTGTCAAACATTGTTTGTCCAGTTATCGAATGTAACATTAGATTTTTTTGTTCGTTTATCTTGATATCAAATAAAAATACAATCAGAATTACTACGACCGATAAAAATTTACCAACATGTTCGATGACCTTTTGAACGATTTTTTGTTCGAGGTCGAACTAAATTTATCCATCAAACAAATTGGCCATTCTAGATTTTTGTTCAATCAACCAAAAATGTTTTGTTCTTCATTGATTGGATGAAAAAATCTACAGGTGTAAACCCACCTTAAGTAATTCCGAATGTATTTTCATTCTAAATCGGGATGAACGAACAAATAAATCTAATGTTACCTTCGATAAATGGACCAATGATGTTCTAAAAACAAAATCTAAAAATCGAATCGGCAGTTGATTGAACAAAAAATCTACACGTGTTAACCCACCTTTAGCCATGTAGTCTGCACTTCCAAACATTTGTGAAATTTCAAAAAGCACATGGAATTCAATCATTCATATGATTGTTTGTCACCTATTCTGTTGTTAGAACAATAGGGAGGGGGCGTCTCTAGAGAAATTGCAGCAGATTTGGGAACTGGTACCATACCTGTCAACTATCCTGTTTTTAATAAATCCCAGATTTTCTAAATCGGGGTAATTTAGATGGGAGGGGGCGTTACACACCCTTCTAAGTTCTCACCCCACTTGTGCTGATAATGTGCAGGGTGGCAGTAGCAGGAAGAGTAGCAGGAAGAGTAACGCCCTCTCCCTCTTTAATCAGCCGACAACGTAATCTGATACCTTCAATGACATCACTTCCTGTTTTTGGAACGTGGAAGAGACGCTCAAAATACCGCAAGTGACGTCAAGTATTTTTCCTTTATTTTTTTACTTTAAAGTTGACAGGTATGACTGGGACTTTTACATCTCACTTATGTTTCTATGTTTATGTTTATATGTTTGTTTCTTATGTTTCTCACTATTCATTATATTATGCTGCATTTGACAACTACTTACTATGTATGTAAATGTACGGGGGTATGTTTTTAGGATCAATATGCTACAGGATGTTTAATAAAGTGTATTCTAAACTGGTTACAGACATATTTAGACTTTTGGTTAATGTGTAATTAAAACACAGGAATAATATTCCAGATTTGAAGGAAGGACTGTGTCCAATAGAGAAGACCAAGAGCCATTGTGGATATGTGTTTAAAACCTATATATAAATATATATATATATATATATATATATATATATAAAAGTAATTTTTAAGGTTTTATGACAACCACAAATATTAAATATAATGTGGGTCAGCCTGCTAACGCCTCTTGTTGTATTGCTGCTGCTACCGTACTGCTGTCTTTGGAAGCCTAGCAATTGCACGCAATCGGCTTTTGCTTTGCTATACTGAAAATGAGAATGTTTTTTAGACTATGATGTTCCATTACGCAATGCCACTCTACAAATCACAATAGTCTATAAGAAGAAATGATGAAGAGTGACTACTTGGCACAATATTAGGAATCAAACATTGAAATGCTGATTAGATAAACAATGGAGTGAATAACAGGTCAACTTACTGGAAAGAACTTGACAGATCTAATTTGGCACTAAAATAGAAATGTAAACAGATTGTTGTGCTTCAGTACAGTCTATCTGGCAGCTCTAAATGAAACATTGAATGCAGATTGCTTCTTGAAGTGGCATATATTATCCACAGGTAAACAACTTATTGCACAAGAAATTTTTCTTGAAAAGACACTTCTCCTTTTGTGAAATAAAAATGTATGACTAAACATTCATGCATTGAAACAAAATTCTGTCATTTTTTAAGTGATGTCATAGAAAATTTAAATGTCATTAAAATGTGATGAGCATATAATTACCAGTGATTAGCGAACTTGTTAACCACTCCTCCACTGATAATTCACCTGGCTGACTCTATCAATCATATCAATCACTCTTCACAGGAATAAAATCAAAGCACTTTACAACTATTAACTTTTATTGATTACAGCTGAACTACATGAAAGGATGTAAATATAGAAATGAAACATTTCGTGGAACTCTTGTGGACAGCATAGATTGGTAAAGTCACTAAACTTTTCTCTGTCTCAGTTCGACAATACAGCTTGGTCACTTCTCTTCTCTTGGTCAGTTATTGGACTGGAAGAACAGCACATTGAGCTGATTGGGGCATAGCCATACTAACTTTGATCCCCTTATACTTACATTTCAAATTTGATTTGAAAAGGTATTTAATTTAAGTGTGAAATGTCTGATATTTTGTTAAAGAGCAAGGTGTCACAGTTACATTATTAGTTACAAGGTACACAGTTACATTATTCAATACAAACGATTGTGTTAAGTCAATAATTTGAAAAATCGATTCCTTTTTTTTTTCGATCAACCTAATGTGATCTATGATCTTGATGTAATTGAGCAGTGATCAGACTTGTTGTTAAATGTTATTCATTCAAATATCTGACACATTTGCTAGGTATTTCCATCAATTTGCATCCAATAGCAATATGGAGCATGAGCACAGGTCTTAGGAAAAGCATCACTCTGTTTTGAATCTATCACCTTATGTGGTGGTAAAAACTTATTAAGTTTAAAACTTAATATGATTGTATAAGTGGATCCAATAAGAACTTGAATCATGCATGTCCATTCCTAGTGCAACGATAGACTTCCAAAACCATAACCAAAATATAACCCTGAGCCACCGAGAAGCTGACAGAAGCATTGACATCTTTTTGATTCCATTTATACTGTTTATTTGGCACAGTAACTTTTAAGTTAATAAATAAGATGTTAGACTGTTTTCTTCTATCATCCTAGTGTGTACAAGCAAAATCCAATCGTATGTATTTGCATTTGATTGTCAAACACATCTTCATCCTATTTACTTAGCTCAGTAGATATCTCTTTTACAAAGCATCCTACAGGATTTTTTTGCTAGGACAGTTTATGAATCCCATTGAATTTAAAAAGACGTTACTGTTTACTAGACGAGCGGCATAGGCAACATTCAAATGTGTGATTGCGATTAATTCTACTAACATTTGACTTAATATTCGCAAATACGAAATTCGAGTGTATGGTCATGCATTTGCCATCACATTTATCTTCAAAATGAATGGTCACATGTGGTATTTGTTTTTGCATTAGCTTCCCAGTGCATTATATCTCGAATATTTAAAATTGCGAATATCCGGAACTATATTCGCAAAATTAGCAAATTCTCAAATAGCCGGTATTCATCGAATTTACAATTTGAATATTCAAACTCAACACTACTGTTCATCCAGTGAAACCTATCATGGGAAATTGCTTTGCCTAAAGAAAAGAACTGTGCCTTTGAATTTGAAGAGAGCTTTCTAAAAACTACAAGATCTGTATGGTCCATGCAATAACTTAGAGCCAGATTGGGGGTTATGTATAACACTAATGTAGGATGCTTACCCCCTCTCCCTTTCTTCTACCTTTTTTCTCTTCCTCTCTCTCTGGTCCTTTCACATGTCACTTATGTTTTTGATTTGCCATTATGATTTACATGAGGCACCTTTTGTTTTATTGTCCTCTCTATATAAATGTTTGTGAGCAATTATTCCCTTTCTTTTTTGAATACAATTGATGTGTTACTACCCCATGTTTTGCACCTTTTCAGGGGATGTCCACATTCTATCAATTTCTTTTCTTGATATATCAAGTTATTTTCTTGTTTCACTGTTTACTCTTTTGTTAAAATGTATTATTTCTTTAAACTTTTATAAAGTTATAACTTTTTATAAAAAAGAATGTCTAGACATACACTTCAAAACAATATATACACATTCCCGTTATTTTGGTATTTTTTGTGTCAGTGTAAAAGTTTCTAATTTACAGAAAGTTTGGAGGTCAAGTGATCCCCTTTATTGGCTAACTGAAGTAATTAAAAAGCAAGGATGTCTCAGATCAGAGTATTCCCACTTTTTCAATCAATAAACTATTTGTTCTTCATATGCAAAATAGAGTGAGACAGGATCGTGATAGTGTGACCGGGGGCAGATAAATGTATTAGCCCCAATCCCCACAACATTGAACAGTATATACAGAAAAGGACTCCAGAACAAGAACCCAGAAAAAGCTGTTAGACGGTCTGACTGAGCTGCAGTGACGGCCATGCCAGGTACTGTGTGCACCTTGTTTGGGGCTAGTGTGTCCTCCCTTGAATGCAGTGAACTGAAGGGGGTCTCGGGTTCACAGTCACCACACCGGAATTCAACGTCTTTTAATCAACAAGGCGTTATTTATGCCCAAATTAACAGTTTGGTTTAACTTCAGCCATTTAAAAACAACAGTGCTTCAGCAAAGCAGCAAAGGCAAGAAAGTAAAGATAATTCTCACCTGGGGAGGGTTTCCCAAAAACACCGGTCATCCTCTCTCAGAGGGAAGCAGTCCAGCTTTTTCTGTCCTCCAGACAGTGTCCATTACTCTTCTCCCCTGATTTGGCCAGGTGGTTAGAACACTGCTGTGCAGCCTACACACCCTCACAGGTGCTGGGTGGGGTGAATAGGAGGCCCTCTCAACCTGCCTATTCACAGTCAAAGCCCTGTTATCAGTCTAACAAAGTTGCAGTCCACAGACTGCTATCCAAATCCTGTACTGTGTCCATCCAGCACCCTAGGGGTTACCCTAAAGGGGACACAGACCAAAAATGGGCGACACATATATCCGATTCAGGACCCATCCCTGGCGTCCTGTACAGATGGATTACTAATGGATATATTATGTATTTCTTTAGATGCACATATTGGTATATAACTGTAGCAGCCTAGGTATTAGATTGCTGGGTGATCCCTCCTAATGAGGCCACTGCTTGGTGAGGCATTGTGAGTGGCATTGATGCAGTGACTTCCCATGTGAACCCACATATTTATTGATATATTGGTATTCTTTACTTGTATTGTGTTTTATTTTGTATGTACTGAGCTGTGCTGTTGCACCGAGCTGTTGGTCTTAGCAGACCACTTTTTATTGATTCCAAAATAAAATCTGTAACCAAGTTACTTTGGAGTTTGACCAGTTATTCTGCCACTAAAAAATCCTGGAGACTAGCCACCTTGGTGACACAGGTTTCTGTATATACTATTTGTTCTTCATTTTTTAGATTTCTTCCTCTTAGCAGATTTGTTTGTATTTTTTTTATAGAACTACATAACGCACATTTGGGATGGGAAACGTTTTTTAAAAGATTTAACAGGGGTAGACATTTCTACACAGACACAGATAAATAGTTAAGATACACAATTTTAATAATAATCTTTCAATCCAAGAATTTCTGAGGAGCTTTCTGAAACAGCTCAAATGACTACAACAATGTATGATTTACTATGTAAATAGCAGTAGCTAAATAACCAACTCTTACTTACTGTCTTGATTCATTTCATTGGATTCCTGGGGTTCATAAATGGCAGTGATCTCCAGGCTTTTAAATAGATAAAAAAATGAAAAACTTGCTTCAAATGCCACTTAGTCCATTTTTATCCATTATTAGGATCTTTAAATGAATCTTTACTAAGCAGTTGTGTGATGTACTGTATAATCCAATTTTTGTTAGCACATGCTGCCAACAAGGAAAGCTGCCACTGAACAGCGTAAGCCTAATAGTAGATGTAACACTTTGTTAGAATTTCTTTTCACTTGAGGATTAATCAATTTGGACATATTATGTAACATTTTAAAATAAATGAAAGTGAAAAAACATAAGGCACTGAAGTATCTGTGGTCAGAAAACGAAAACATTAATAATTCAAATTACTTGTGGTTTTCTAAATAAATATTTAAATATATTGATCCATAACAACAATAAATGACAGGTTATCAAACGTCTAGTGAACCAAAATGGTATAGATCTGTCCACATTTATTTGTATATGATCTGCTTCTGGCCGCTGTAGTTACTGTTGATGATTTGCGGTTTGTTCAGTGTACATGTAGGTCATTTGTTCTTATGAATATGCTACAAATTACTTACGTAGAGAACATATTGTATGAAACAACAAAATAGCCCCAATTCAAAAGGCAGTAATTCATTTGTTATTTTCGAAAAAGCATGTTCAGTGATTTGACTGTTATTTACAGCTCTAATTGACTGTAATTACTGTAGAATTATGCCTGCCATGGAATATGATTGTTGCAGGTTACTTTAAAATGCATAGTGAAAGCTTACTGGTGTATTTAAACAATAACATTTTTATTTTAGAAACATGGTTGAACTCCTTTTTGGATTTCAATGATGTTGACTTTGCATGCATTCCAGCATCAGATTGGGTGGAATATAATTGCTGAATATACTTCCTGAAAGTGACAACTTTGGATTCAAGTTTCCATGGCCTTTATTAAAAGCACATGTGATAAGGTGACAACAGCTTACTGCTGTAATTGGTAGGCATGGATTGACAGATTGTTTTCATACTAGATTAAGATGTTCCTGAACAAGGCAAGAATTACAGGGTGTTATTTAAACAAATGCTACAAATGCTACATGTATTCAATTATTACAACATTTTGAAATGAAAATAACATGCTAAAGATTATAGGAGACTTAAGTGATAGGTTATAACTTGTTTTCTTTTAAATTAATAAGAATAATATTTACCTGATTGTACATCTTGACGACATCTTGACAACCTCCAGCAAATATTCCCGATGACTTGAGCTTCCCATACACGGGTAGATTCCCTCACGTTCTGGCAGTGACTGATCACAGCATGGTGATCTCACCACTCGCCGCCATGCAACCCACTTGCGGGGCTATTCTAGTTGAATGCTCCAGGTGAGCGTCTCGGATTTGCATATGACCATATAGCAAGTGTTCACTGTCTGTTACATTATTGGAGCAGCAAACCAATTAGTCAATCAATGACTTATTGGGATAAGCTGATGCAAAAACAAATTGTAAAAAGAATAGGAGAATTATTATCGTAGCTTATGACAGAGGCCCTGCATATGTATTGTACATTAGCAAAGCTCAGTGTATTATCCCATAGCAACCTCTGAGGATTTATCGTTCACTTATTTAAACTTAATAAAAAACAAACAGGTTGCACTTGTTTTTTTGTATTGTTTGCAATGCTAGGCTAAACCTAAATTTGGCTCTTTATTGAAATATAGATATAATGTAGTTTCAGCAATATAACCTAAAGCAGCCATGGGTCAGTGTTCACCCACAGAAACTTTTCAATTATTAGTTTGTATGATTTGATAAAATTCTAAAAACAGTATACAATTTCTTAGGTGAACTGAACCGAGCCCCCATATTTCAAAAGGAGTACAACAGCTTGCACACTTCAATAACTGAAACAATAAAAACTACTTACTCCTTAAAATAAAGTGAAATCTAGGGGCTATAGATCTGTAAAAGTTCTCATTTATTCAGGTCATGGTATAGCTAGCAATAGTTAGTCACATTCAACTGGACTATCGCAAAGCTAAAAACATTTCATAGCATATCCAGGTTGACACTTCGCACAATATAATTGCTCAATGCCTGTACAAGTCAAACAAGTCATACCGTGGTTTTTATTTGATTTGTAAGTTCCCAGCCTAGGTCAGGATGGAAGATTGAACCTTTATTTCAAAAATCTCATAATTATTGCAAGTATCAGCTTATACTTTTTCCTAATAAACAGCCTCCAATAATCCATTTCTCAATGACTTTAACAGCTTGTTATCCACTTATTTGCTTATAGTTTAGAAGACACAAAGCTGGCATGAAAGCTGTTTTATAGTCACGGCAAACAAGCTTTTGCCAATTAAGTGTCAACACTGTGTTTCACTGTTATCCTTTCACTGTTTTAATCCCAGTTTCAAATAGGGCATAAATACTGTATCCACATGTTTGTCCTACCTCCAGTGTATTACTATTGTTGTTCCCATTTTTATATTAATATTGTATTTAACTGACTAATTGCTGTTTGCTATAATGCTTTGTTGGTAACATGGGACATCTTAGTAGAAAGGATTGTACTTATTGCTTTCCTGTATATTCATTGATTGCTTCTGTTAAGATATGAGAAAAGAAGTAATGCTATCAGTGTTACAATGTCAGAGATAAAAATTTTTGGAAATATATGCAAGGAATTCAAATTTATACTACCATTTGTTTTCTGGGATACAAAAAGAGAACAAGCACCTTTGGTGCAATGGCGATAGATATTTTCCAATATAATATACCCAACCCCTGGAAACTAAAGTTACCTCTAGATGTGGTGTCTTCTAAAAAATTTGTTCATTTATAATTAATGTATTATTTCTACCTGATGATCCAGCAGTAGTACATTTCTCCACAGCGTTTTGTGATGCGCCGGGATCCCCTACACTAAGTGCAGTGCTTGGCGGGGTCCCGACGGATCACATAAACTTTACCTGCCTGGTGGATGCTGTTAGCCGATCCGCCAATGTAGGGGTTAACTTAGTGCAGTATGTTAACCCCTGCATCGGCGGATGTCTGAACAGAGCATTTATGTGATGCATCGGGACCCCCACCAAGCACTGACATAGCAAGACATAGCCTATGGGTGATAAAACTAAGTCCACTATATCTATGGGAAAGGGATGCATCCCTCCCTTAGCTAACAGCATTGCCTGACTACAGGGGACTAGAGATATTTCTGAAATTTTGACTATCTGATTTTACAACTTAAATTTTTTTATTTGACTTAAAAAAACTAATAATACAGGTTCTACAACAATGCTTTAAAAAAATTATAATGCTAATTGGACCAATACATTTGGATGGTTACATAAGTGCCTAAATCCTGCTAACTATTTTGTAAGCAGTTAAAATGTGTTTTGTTTACTTTTAAGAGAAGATTTTTTAGAAAAGAAGGTTTTACTTATAAGAGCCCATATGAGAGATAAATGGTTTGCCTTTACTCTTACATTCAATTTTGTTCAGTATGTTTCAACAAAGTTGCAAAAAAACCTTGAAATGTGCAATCAGACATTTTACGGTGTTTTGCTCATATTTATTTTATACCTTCCTTCCTTTCTTATAGGCTCTTTATGAGTAGTGCTGAGAGTGAATGTAGGTACTTCAAGAATTCGTGAAGATCTTGACTATAGTGCTATATCTTCGTAATCTCAAATATTTGAGAGATTTACACTTAACCGGCAAACGAGTGATCATTCGAAAATCCAACGTTAAAAAAAACTTCAAGTGACTCTGATGTCGCAGTGACAATACGATCACAACATTCGCAAGTCAAAGTGCCAATAAGCTAGCCATACACGTGTCGGATTCCATGTCCAATCGATTCATCATCCAATCGATTC
>CM070036.1:38865337-38879057 GCA_036250615.1 Ptychadena robeensis | reverse complement strand
AACCAAATGGATATTTAATTTAAAGGCTACACAATACCCCGGATTGAATGAAATGATCTCTTATAAACCATTCTTATAGATAAACATTAACACTTATTCAATAGTCACCCTCTGATTAATAATGAATGTGTGTTATACTATATTCTTCTCTTTCACACACAGCTCTAGTCACATACACCCCTTAGGTGCTGATTGGCCTGAAGAAGCCATAAATAGGCGAAACATGTAGCCACAGGCACCTGACTCTACTGTCCTAATATTGAACGCCACTGTGTATGCGCATTTTTACCACCACACTTTATGTATGTTACAGTGTGGTTGGGATTTTGTAATGCTGTATTTTAAACATATACCTAGACTTTACGAGGTGACTGGATTTTAATGACCAATAAAGTTTGCTTCATAATTCAATCTAAATTTCGCGTTACACAATCAATCCGCCTCCCATCTATATATATTTATGCAACACTGTTCCATTTAAAGTCCCAAGAGGGAACCCTATCTTCTGTTTTTGCTGTTTAGCACAATGAAAAGGTTTATGTAAATATGCGATGTATGTGTATACTAATAGGCAATGCAATGACAGTAAGCATGCTGTAATCAAACACAATTTACACACCAACATCTATGCAAGTAATAAAAAAACAGTGATTAAAATGTACCTTATTAGTCTAATAAGTACACTTCAATTCTCCACAACTGAGAGCTCACATTTTAATTCACTCGCAATGAAAGCTTTGATATTCTTCCTGATAAGAGTTTCATTCTCAATGGTAACGGGTCATTAGAGGTCTATCAAAACATGCCAGCATGATGTGAGAAAAGAAAGCCATCACTAAGATGGCTGACCCCAAATAGAGATACATTGTAGAGACATTGTGATCCAGTCATGGGTAAATATCACCAGCAAGAAGACCACAGGCAAAACAACTAAGCCTTTAGCTGGGAATAGACGGTACGATGTACCGTCTATTCCTTATGCGATTTTATGCAGTAGACGGCAGCATGATGATGTCATCACACCCGCCTGCTAGTGCCGAGAATCGGACGGCACTCTGCATCTGCATCTCTGTGTGATCCGACAGGACGGCTGATTTTAGCCCAATCCTCGTCAGCTGCAGCCTCCAATTCCTGCATGACCTGATCCTTAAGGGATGCGGGAGCGCGCACCACATCCGATCGGGGATCAGATCGTGCAGGAATGAGAACGTGTATGCCCAGCTTTTGCCATTTGGTTGCCTCTTTTGGTTCAAGAGCTTGGGGTTTTATAAAAAAAAACTAAATAATTTAGCTTATTTAGGAATCAGCTTTTTTAGTTTCAGGATATATAACTGTGCCGACTTACTAATGAAAAAGTTAAATTTTTTATTTCTTTGGCAGCTTGTATGAGAAGGTCTGAGATCAGATCCATGAGTTGCTTCTATTTCTGCTTTCAACCCAAAACTAGTGATGAGCAGCATAGGCAATATTCAAGATTTCCTGTCATTACTATGTATTGGAAAATCGTCATTTGTACATGCAAATATTGCAAACACAATGTGTGTTGTCACGGCGACATCTAGTGGCAGAATGTGAAATAGCAGCTGCAGTGTAACCACCGCATGAGACAACTTAGAAGTAATTAATTGCAAAAATTGGCACTTGTACATGCGCATATTGTGAATGCAATGCATGTAACTTTTCCAGAATCAAACATTTTTTTAAGATATCGAAGATATAGCACTTTATTTGAGATCTTCACACATTTTTGAAGTGCAATAACAATTTGCAAATCAAATATTCGCACTCAAACTCAAATAAGGTTTTAAATTATACTTCTGTTAGCCTATAGTCCCTTATTTAATGAATGCAGATAACAAAAGTAAAACCAAATAAGCAAAATGTGACCTACTGTTAACAAACTTAAATTATGCTTAAAATTAGCTTTTACATACCCTACGCTAGCACTATGATGTAATTACCCCATCAGTGTTGGATATATGAGAATATATTAGTGTAAGGTGCCACCCTATTTTATAGTACTATAGATCTAGCCATTGACTACTGAACTACTTTATGCTGCCCTCTCTCAATGGTCTAGGTCCTCACCAAAGTTTTCCACCCATTCAAGTAGGCAGTTTGTTGCCTTAAAAGAAAGTGACTGAGGCAGCATTAACATGGTTATATTTCAGGTTGCTTTATGCTCATTTAAGCACTCAAAACCCACCAATGCACTAAACATATCAAAGCCACCTATGAAGGCATTTTAAAAGCACAAATTGTGCTGTCAGTTATCCATGCGCTAACAGGTAATTTTTTTGGATGTTATTTTGGCTGTTTAAATGACATTGTGAACTAGAATGGAAATCTCTGTAGACACTTGTCCAGGACTATGAAGAGTAATTTTTTAGGTGTTACATGCCTGGTTGTTAACATATTAACTTAACCCTACCAGATCATTTCATCAAAGCGTTCAACTGCCCAGTCTTAAATCAACCTTCTTAAGTTGGGCATGGACGGTCCAATTCCTGCACGATCTGCTCCCCGATCCGAAGCCGTGCGTGCTCCTGCATCCCTTAAGGATCGGGTCATGCAGGAATTGGATGCAGCAACCAACGAGGATTGGGCTTAAATCAGCCGTCCTGTCAGATCGCACAGTTATCCGACAGGACGGTAAATTTTAACCCGATCCCATTATCCCATAAAGAGTGCCGTCCGATTCTCAGCACTAGCGGGCAGGTGTGATGACGTCATCATGCCGCTCCTAGTGCAGAGAATCGGATAAGGAATAGACGGTAGATCGTACCGTCTATTCCCAGCTTTACATTTTTATGACCAATTTGTGGGATCAGCTTCCGTGCAGAAGCCTGTTCATTAGATCATATCCACTGCAGCAGCGCAGATCGGTAAGTTTGCATTGCCAGGGCGCCGATCCCCACCGGACGGTCCCAGGCTGTCCAGTGCAAGACTAACAGGTCAGCATTGGATGGCCTGGTTAAATTTCTGTACAATCAACTTTTCTTCTACCAAAACCTTGTAATATGAGGGCCTTTGCACACCTTCCCATCACTATGTATTCTATCAGGGAGGACCTGGCACTACATAGTTGTTGGTAAAACTTATGGAAATTGTATGGAGTGATCTAATGGTGTATGGGGGGCTTTAGAAAGGTCCTCATATTACAAGGTTTTGTTAGAACAGAAATTGTATGGTAATAGTGTGAGGTGTATGGGGGCTTTAAGTGGAGGACTGAGTGGATGTGGTTACATGCCTTTGTTACCAAAAGGAAGCTTTTCTGTCTTGATAAAGGCAGATTGTTATAAAAAAATACTAATGTGAGTTTAGGTCCAGGTAATAGTATCAGTGTCCAACCCTATACTCTTCAATTGAGATAAAGTTATTAGCTCACAAACTAGTGCAAAAGTGTATTTTCTTTCTTGGCATTTTAAATAACTCCCATTTCCACCCTAGGGATAAAAAAGCACTTATGGGATCAATAACAATTCCATTTTCATCTGTTGTCTGAAACCAGTGAGATTGGATTGTGAGCATGACTCTCACTTGTTAACATTGTATTATTTCAAGTATTTCTGTGAATATAACTGTACATGATAAAAAACGGATTCCATTCTAGATGTGTTAAAAAGTTATTTATCTGAAACGGCTGCTGAGCACTACTCCGTTGTCAATGAAATTACCATAATGTAATAGGTTACACTAACCAAACCTTCATATGACTCGAGAATTAATTGGTAAAACTTCTGAGAACAAGAAACAAAGCAATTTTTCAAACAATTTGCTGCAGTCATTCATGCTTCCAGTGTAGGTTTTAAGTAAAGATTGTTTGGTGTTTGCTGATTCTGAGGATCTAGCATTTTTCTCATTACCCTGTTGATTGCATGAATTACACATTACTGTACACAGAAAATGACTAATGCATACAGATGAAAAGCAATACAAAATATCATCCATTAGATATGTTACTATGTATGATATATTTAATATATTCTATAACATGACTCACACAGCCCCACTCTCTATATAATGTACATATATTACACTAACTGAGATTTATCCAGCAATGTAATGACAGAGTAATGTTCATAGTTAGCACACATTAGGACACATCATATTTAGCTGAGGATTTCATAAGCTCTCTACTTTAACACCCTCTACATGCAAACCTGGACAGCCAACTGCATTCCGTTACAAGAACCTTGATGACTCTCAGAGCACATTCTAGTGCCCCTCATACCACTTTTCCTTCAGTCCCCTCACTCCCTTGGCATTGCTAATCAAGAAATAGTCACAAAGTTTGTGAATGCTTTTGACTAGCATATTTGTGAGATAATGGTAAAGCCTGAATATCATCACCACAATTATCAGAGCTGTGCTGAAGAGTTTCATTCAAAGTATTTCTCTAGCAAATAAATAAAGTATTTCTTTAGTAAATTAAATTAAGTTCAAAGTCAATAACACATTTTTGGAGTCAAAACTTGCAACCTAACTCCTGAAACTATATATATTATAGTGTGACAAATGTAAAACCCAAAACGTACTTAGTTATCCTAAAGTGCAAACATGGCAATTAACCTCCTTGGCAGTCAGGTAGAGTTTGTTAACAAAACAACCTCTGTCTCTGTAGGGATCAGGCACACTTGCCTATTCATGGTGAGCCTCCAGGTATTCTGCATGGCGGCAGGTGGATCACTTTTTGGGCCTGACTTTGGAGTCATTAGTGAAGCATTAGAGGTGGGGGCGGCACCATAGACCTCCATATTAATGGAGAGGCCTCACTTACAGGGGGGAGGGAGGGCAGGGAATACCAGCAGAGTACTGTGTTTTCTTCTGGGATTGCCCGTATTGCCGTATGTTTCATAAATATATATATATATATATATATATATATAAATTATTTTGTTATTGGAAAAATAGCCAAACCCCACACTTTAGCATTCTAGTACCTAAAAGAGTCAGACAGTTTTGAACCAGAAAATAGAATCTTTTTGTTGCTTTGTCTTCGCTAGCTAGCAAGTCTGACCAAGGAAAAAAATATTCATTATTCCCTGTTCTTCTCTAATTAAGCTGCACTGTCAATCAGTACAAAGTAGCAAAAGGTGTGTGCAGAAGTGCAACATTCTTAAAGTGCAATTCATCCTAATGCCAACAAATGAAATGGAAATCACACATGTTCTCATTGTAAAGCAATATACGAAAGTTATAGTTAATTATATTTAGTAGCTTTTAACTTTGTATAGATTTCGAGTTTGGACAAATTGATTTGCTCATATCTATTTATGAATTCATTTACTTATCACATCTAAATGTGTGAAAAATAGGAATGAAAAGTTACAGCGCTGACTTTCTAGCTACTTCCCCACCACAGTCCATTTTCACATATACCTTGTTAAAGAACAATATAGTTCCCATGGGAATCAATGACCCCTATATCTTTCATTGTTCCATTTCTTTCAGAGATCAGTTTGGCATGCAAGGAAAGAATACAAAGCACACATCTATTTCTCAAGTGTATGTCCCGAGAGAGAGAACACTAAATGTGCCAAATTATGCTTGTAAATATAAAACAAGGTAATATATTATTTCCGTGCATGCATTATCAACTGACATTTATTGGATTTATAATATTATGAAACGTACTTAAAAGGAGAAAAGCTACTGTGATGGTTATTTTAATAGTCATTATTTAGAACAGTAGCCTGTTTGGTTTCACAATCAGGATATTTAATGTAGAAATACTAACAGTTGTCCATTTAATACATCAATAGGTTTACACTGCCCAGAGCAAAGTAATGCATAATTCATTTTCTAATGTGCGGTGCAGCCATAAATATCAGTCATAAATAGCAGTGTACCATGAAAATGAAAATATATAACTCATAGTAAGGTTTATTAGGACATGTACACTGCAGCAAGTCACGCAAATAAAGGTAGGTGTGGGTTATTATTTGTTGTTCAAGTTCAATGCTCTGCTAACTGAGGTTCTATATTTAGAATTAAATCACAATGATATCTGCTGCTGTAATAAGTTATGACAAGAAAAAGATTTGACCTTATACCATGTAAGGGAGTGTTCCCTTTTTAATACAAGTTGACAATCACTTAAGGTCCCATTGTATAGTTACATGGAGTGTTGGAAAGGATTCCATCTGATTTCTGTTACTGTTAGGGTCCAAGCGGCAAAATTGGCTGTGGATCACGGATGCCCACATAGGTCACAGATCGCTGTCACCTTAAAGCTTGTTCGGTCAGAGAAGGACATGTCTGTAAATCTCTGGCCGATGCCATTAGTTTAGATTGGGACACAAAGGGTGCCCGCTGATACTCTGAGCGATGGAGAGCAGCTAGATGATGTCATCACGTTGTTCTCCACAGCTCATCTGTCAGTCCCCACTTGTTACGTTTGTGGGGACCTTAATATCCTAATTATCAATTGTGTGTTTAAATAATCTTTGTTCGCTTAATGCTCATGCACTTTCAGTGGACACCAAGCATAACAATGCATACTAACCAGCCACTCAGATTTGAGAATTGAAAGTGGATCTATACTCACATATTATATTCCATGTCCTTCAAGCCAGCCATAGAAATGCTGATTCCCAGCCAAAGTTGCGGGCTACTACAGGGGTGCCTGCCTTGAGGTGCCCACCTTGAGGTTTCAACCCAAAAAGCTGCACGGCGATCCATCCTGCCATTTTTTGGTGTGGCCAATCTTGTTGTAGGCAGTTAACTTGGAGGGGGAGCACAGAGCACACATAGTTCCAACAACCCTTCTCTACATGTACAGCAATTTTGGAGATGATAGCATTTTGAGAGGCTTTCCAATCAGCTCACAAAGTCAGCTAGTCGAACAATTCAACTATCTCTAAGTCAGGATCCAGAGCAGAAGGAGCGACCAGACAGGCAGCACACACTGACAACCAGCCAGGGATATGTGAACCAAAAGGGGTTTATTGTGCACTTACAAGACAGGAACAAACAAACAGGTACAAAATAGTCCAGTGTTCAGTGACAGAATGGAGAAAAATGCTCCGCCAGCATGGGTGGTTGAGGCACATCTATATAGCCTTCAGGCTAACACGGCAGGTGACCTCAACCCAGCCCATGCTTGCAGGGAGCCACCTGCTGGTGACTGAGGAAACAACCCAGGGAAGGGCAAGCACAGTGCTACCAGCAGGTGGTACAGCCGGGGTCCTCACACTCTATACATTATATTGCCGGAAAACTTATATAGGAAGACTAACAAGAAGTCAGTCTTCAATAATGCAGATGGCAACTGCTGACGCTTGAGAGAGCAGGTAAGTATATTTTTTTTTAGGATTGTGGAGCACTTCTCCACCATTGTGCTGGCTTGTATAAATCCAGTTGAATGTAATATTTATCAGTTTTAGTAGCCCAAGATTACATTAAAATTACATGTAAAACCATGAGGATGGAAAGTGAAAGACAGTCAAATTTAGAGATAAGAAAGACCATGATATTTTAAGCTAGTCAAGTTACCTCAGCTTTACAGCATCCTGGAGTGGTGATCTCAGTAGATCTGTATTCTGAAATTAAGTTTTTTGGTTATTAGCTTCTATCATTATATATTTGTATAATTACTAAAAGAAACCATTCAATCAAAGCTGAATAATTTGAAAATGTCCAGCATATACCATTTTACAATATATTTTATGTTTTTTAATGTTTTAAGGAAATTGGCTTTTAATTTGCCTTGTAGCAATGTAAGATAAATAGCATTGTATAAATAACTAAAGGAAGATGCCTGCGTTAAGCCAGTAACTTTATAAAACATGTTTGCTGCTCACTAGTGATGGCCGAACTGCCCGCAAGGCGGACAGTTTGGCCGCGAACAAGCATGTTCGCACTCCTTCACGCCGGCGGACAGTACGGGTGTTCGACCCGCCCTGTCCGCCGGCGTGAAGGAGCCCTCTATTCTTCCTCCGGTGGGATCATACGCAGCGAGATCCCGCCGCAGGAAGAATCTTTCCACTGAAGACCGGGTAGAGAACCCGGTCTGTCAGTGGAAAGCCGGCTCGTAAACCCGGATGTGACGTCAGTGACGTCACATCCGGTAAGCACACCAGGAACTATGCGTTCCAGGTGCCGGATGTGACGTCACTGACGTCACATCCGGGTTTTCCGATTCTAATTCCCCGCCTAGCAGCGGGGAATTAGAATCTGTCCGCGAACGGGCGGACAGCGGACTTTTTTAAAAGTCCGCTCCGCCCGTCCGCGGACGAACATGGCCGAGGTTCGGCCATCACTACTGCTCACCATGGCTTTATCATGACGATTAAATGATGGCATTACCTGTCACTGAATGGCAATAGGTTTGTAACGTTCTTTATCTAGAAATTTCCTTATAAATTATATATGTATATTCTCAGTAAACAAACCTTTACTGATGAAGTTGAACAGAACATGATTAACCTCTTACTAAATCCAAGAACTATTCTGCCCTGTGTAAAACATGCCAAGGAAATCAACATTCTTTGGGGCAAATTAAATGTAAATCTTACTTAAAGAGTAATATTCCCCAGAGATAAGTGGTATTTATTGATCATTGTACAGTGCATTTATAAAACTGCAGATAGAAGCCTTATTGAAAAGTGAAAGATTTAAATTGAAAGCTGCAGATTCTTTGGCTAGATACAGATTTTTTTTGCTAAGTAGTGTATATATTTTATACTGATACTATATAGATGGGTTTATTGCATTAACTAGTTATGCAACACTTCTCTTATGAGCAATAAGCCAGCTTTAACTTCAAAACAGGCTCAGTAGTTAGCTCAATTGTTCCTGTCTTTGTGCTTTTTCCTTCCAGTCCCTTTACTAAATGGATTTGTTCCTGCAATAAAGGTTTATAGGGATGACATTTGGAACAACTTATTTCATTCATAAATTGCAGGGACAGGCAGTGGAAAGGACATAGTAGATGCATTCCATTACCAATAATGCTTCATTCCTGACACAGAGGGATAGAGGCCCATACCCATGGCACATTACTCTAATCCCTCACCATTCTTTCCAGTTATACTTGCAGGACAGATATGATACCTTTTTCTAGGCTTAGACAATATCTGGAGTTATGAACCATTCGGTCAGTTTAAAGAGAAAACTGTTAAATAATAAGGTTTTACAAAATAAAGCTGCCCCTTTGCTTTTTGCTAAAATACAAACCGATCAGAACAGACAATCTGTGCACATTTTTGTGTAGGTTTTTGTTTTGTTTTCTGTTTTATAGGTATGCTCTATTTAATGGACTTTAAAAGGTATTAATTTATGGGCCTTCCATAGTTACTATGCTGGGACTAAGCATGAAAAGCGAGTTTACTGCATATTAATGGGGGGCCTTCTTATAACCACATCCAAGATCAATTTAAAAAATACTGCTCTGTCTGATACATCTCCCAATGGGGATGTTGGCTGAACCTAAACAATTTAGGTCTGTAGGTCACTGACTTGGTAAACATTCACCTTTTTTATATACCTTAGGGGATCATGTACAGTTGTGTTCAAAGTTATTTAACCCTCAATGCTGTAAAGGGTTTTAGGGAATTCAGTGTACATTTGTTATTGTGTTCAGAATGAAATCCTACAAGGACTTTTTGAAGAACCAAATGCAACTAAAATGGCATCAATTGTTTTTGTAATACAGTATAAAATGTTTTTTTTTTTTTTTTTCATTGACACAATTATTAAACCCCTTAAAGACTACCACGCTTAAGAACAGAGGTTCATTTAAGTGTTTTCGATCAGGTATTGAAAGCACCTGTGGATGTCAACGAGCAGCAATCAGGCATAATAAGCACCAATTAGGCAGATTTAAAATTACTGTGATACTCAGCTCCTTCTAGACATTTACTGGTGTGTTTACAAACATGGTGAAGTCAAGAGAATGGTCCAGGAAGACAAGAGAAGAGGTGATTTCTCTTCACAGGAAGGGCAATGGCTATAAGATTACAAAGATGTTAAACATACCAGGAGACACCATAGGAAGCATCATTCGCAAATTCAGAGCAAAGGGCACTGTTGAATCGCTACCTGGTCATGGCAGAAAGAAGATGCTGACTTTGACTGCTGTGCGCTACCTGAAGCGCAAAGTGGAGAAAAGTCCCCATGTGACTGTTGAGGAACTGAAAAAAGATTTGTCAGATGCAGGTACTGAAGTTTCAGCTCAGACAATAAGGCGCACACTGCGTAATGAAGGCCTCAATGCCAGAACTCCCAGGCTCCCCTTGCTGTCTCCAAAGAATAAGAAGAGTCGACTACAGTATGCCAAAAGTCATGTGGACAAACCACAAACGTTTTGGGATAGTGTTCTGTGGACTAATGAAACAAAATTAGTACTGTTTTGGCCCATGGATCAACGCTATGTTTGGAGGAGGAAGAACAAGGCCTATGAAGAAAAGAACACCTTGCCTACTGTGAAGCATGGTGGGAGGTCAATCATGCTTTAGGGCTCTTTTGCTTCTGCAGGTACAGGGAAGCTTCAGTGTGTGCAAGGTACCATGAATTATCTTCAGTAGCAGGAGATATTGGAAGGAAATGTGATGGAGTCTGTCACAAACCTGAGGCTTGGGAGAGGTTGCACCTTTCAACAGGACAATGATCCCAAGCATACCTCCAAGTCCACTAGAGCATGTTTGCACATTAAAGGCTGGAACATTTTGGAGTGGCCATCCCAGTGACCAGACTTAAATCCGATTGAGAACCTCTGGTGGGACTTGAAGAAAGCAGTTGCAGCGCGCAAGCCTTAGAATGAGACTGAACTGGAGGCTTTTGCCCACGAAAAATGGGCTAAGATACCCGTAGATCGCTGCAAGACACTTGTGTCAAGCTATGCTTCACTTTTAAAAGCTGTTATAACTGGAAAAGGATGTTGTACCAAGTGCTAAGAATGAATGTCACTTGGGGTTGAATAAAACTGATAATGATGTGAGCACAGAAAAGACATTTGTGGTTATTTCATTATTAATGTTGTGTTATATTTGTCTGACTTACAAGCGCCTCTTTCATTTAATTGTAAACAAGATGAGTGAAATTATCAAAATCAATGTCAAAATGGCCAAAACACTCAATTTCAGTGGGGGTTGAATAATTTTGAACACAACTGTATAGACTCCGCCTTGTCTAAGTTGAGTAAGCTGACAGGGAGAGCTACACAGGACCCTGTGTCCCCTGGAAACAATGGTCCACCATCTCCTGCAGTACTTTACAGCCCAGTAGACTCCCTTGAGGATGACCATTTGTTGACACTTCCAGTCCAATCATAGACTTCCCTTTACTAAGCTTCAGTACAATAATCTTCTGGTGAAGAGTTCACAGCCTCTCTGGAACTTGAAAGTAGCACGAATGTCCCCAAACATGTATATAAAATGCGGAAACTATTTACTGTACAATCCAGGCTTTATACATGTATCTCTATCATTCTTCCACTAGACAGTGCCGTCCGTAGGTATACCTTTCAACATAGAACAGTCCTTATATTCTAAAAGTATGAGGTATTAGAGGAGTGTTGCTGCTCCTTAAAAGGTATGTTGGTTTAAGTTTTTATGCCTCTCTTTTCCTTCATGTCCTCCTTTCTCAGGGTAGGGGAATTCTAAGGCTTTGTTTCCATTGTACGTCGGGAGCCCTCCGCTAAGCGTATACGCTAAGCAGGGCTCCCGACGTATCCCATAGACTCAGCCTGCCGGCGGATGGTCTGTTTAGACATCCGCCGGTGTACAGACTGAACGTACTCGACTGCGTTCAGCCTGACACCGGCGGGTCGGGTCGGCGCAATGAAGACAGACCCGTCCGCCGAGCAGGTAAGTCTGTCTGCTACGTCGGGGACCCCCACTAAGAGTGTACGCTTAGCGGAGGGCTCCCGACGTAATGGAAACAAGCCCTGACTCTCACATATTAATGACTGGTGCTTGTAGTCCCACACAGACAACGTCTCTCTCTCTCTCAGTCTTCCTCCCAGACAGACTCCTCTTAAACAGGACCTTGTATAACCCTCTGGGACAATCAGCATCACCCATTGAATGGGGCGTGCCAACTAACTTAAGGGGGAAACCTCTACTACATTTCCACCACACTACATGTCTATTCAGACTGACAAACTGCAACAAGATGCTTATATATAAAAATGGATTTAATATTAAATGTCAGTTATCAGAGTCAGATAGCCAGTGGAAACGATCAAAAAAATTAATAAATATATATATATACACACACTAAAACATACTAATTGGGTTCATTAACATTTGGGGTCATGAACCTTTCTGTGGATTGGTCTGTTTAGTAAATAAAGGTCTGCCAAACGCTACAATTAAATGCTTTTACTGAAAGTTCGAATGGTCAAAAAAAAAAAACCAAAAAAGTATAAAACTTTTTTTGTGCTTAGGTATAATTAAAATAATTGAAATTTAATATGTTTGATGAGGTATAAAGTATGAAGGATTCTTAGCTCTTCTTTCAAGCTTTCATGTGACTCTAAGCTGTAGCCAATGTATCTGTACAGTGATACAGAATCCTCTCTAAATAGGTAACAGAGCTTATGTTTTGTATTTAGCTATTTATAACCTGACATATGCAAATTAGTCAGGGATTTGCAAGTCCATGGAAAATTCACTGTATTAGTAATAGTACAAAGAACTTTTGTAGATCAAAAGAAAAGAATGAAAATGCATCTGATGTGTGAATCATGCCTATTATTCTATCCCTTAAGAGTGTGCTGCCACTTTATAATGTCTGATTTCATTCATTTTGTTTTGCTTTATCATTACATTACATTATTAAATTAAATAACATCAGAATCAAACCTTTTTCATCAAATGGTATTTTGAAGATGGAAATAAAAATATACACCATGTACCTGCTAAATCATATTAAATCAACCCACGTGACTCTTATTCTTAAATAAGGACAAAAACGAAAAATAATATATTCATTTCCTAAAAGCAGATATTCATATTAATTTTTCTTTCTTTCATTGATATTGACATTCCATTGCAGCACACATGCTGCCTACTGTATCTTTGAAGGAGAAATGTAGCAAACCATGGATCTCAATTGTCAATCTCAATTGTCCCACATCGGTTCTCCCCTCTGATGGTGCATTCCCGCTTCTGCGGGGAACAGAGCGATTTGGAGAGGGCTAAGAATGCACCCTTCTTAAATCTTTCTAGAGATACTGTATGCTTTAGCATTGACCATCTAATGACCAATCATGATACTGAAAATACAGAAAGAAAAAAACTAGGCATACACAGCCCAATTTTTTTTATAGATTTGAGTGCCGTGCTTGATTGTGGTTGAATCTATTAAAATAGAGCAATACAGCCTTTCTATGAGTGGGACCAATTGAGCATAATAAAGGAAGACTGGCAACAGATGAAACATCTACCAGTACTAGAAATGGGGGCTACAAGGCCTAAGGGAACAGTAGGTAATTTTTTTCATGATTGTTGTATACTTCTCCAAAATGTTGTTGCCTCATAGGTTATTACATGTTTACTTCAATATGCTTTTTTTTATTGTTGCTATAGATTTTAGTGCCATACAAGTTTAACATCTTTACCACTTTTAAAATAATTTTATATGATCTTTCCTTTGGTTTTTACTATAGGAAAAAAGCTGATCACTGTATGTGTTATGTTATTTGACTAAATTTTTCTTGGAAAAAAAACTCGCTGGTAGGATCAAGGAATATTACAACTATATAAGAGTGATC
>CM070036.1:38853224-38865166 GCA_036250615.1 Ptychadena robeensis | reverse complement strand
CTCAGTCCCAGAACTGCCCCTCCGAAGAGGCAGAGGGTGGTGCAATAGGCCTCTATGTTAATGGAGGGGCGTTGCTTTCCGAGCACCCATCAATTGTGTCATCAATGACGCTGGCAATGTGTAGAGGTGTACTCTGCTTTGATAGTCAATACCATGCCGGTACAGGCTAACTGCTAGGAAGGTTAAGTGTGTGTATAAATATTAGAGGCATTGTTATTTTGTTTCTGTGCATCTGTCAGGATTCAGACAGGGGGCGACCAGGTAGGCAGCACACACTGGCAACCAAAAAGGGATATGGTCAAAGCAAGTTTATTGGCACTTACTATCAGGGAAACAAACAGGTGCAGAAATAGTCCAGGGTACAGGTTCAGATGACCAGGGTTCAGATACAGATCAGGTACAGAGTACAGATCAGATTCCAAGGTAAAATATCCAGGTAAAATGCTCAGCAAGAGTTTGTGGGTGAGGCACATCTATATAGCCCTCAAGCTAACGAAACAGGTGTCCTCAACCCAGCCCACGCTTGCAGGGAGCCACCTGCTCGTGAAACAATCCAGGGAACGGCAGGCACAGTGCCACCAGCAGGCGGTACCCAGAACAGCATAGGTCCTCACAGCATTGTTCTAGAACAACTGCTTTCCTACAATGACTGGTGTTCTGGACATTATGTATATAATCAAATAAGGATAAAGCAACAAGATAAGTTAAAAAATCATTTTTATTGAGTTTTATTAACATACATCAAAAAGAGAAAAACATCCATTTTAAAAGGTGTGTCAAACCAGTATAATTAGCATAGTATATCTCTGCAGAGGTGTCATAAGGCGCAGAATACCATTATACAGGTTTCGTAAAGTTTCACATTAGTGTCCAAAACAGCTCTAGACACAAGTATCATTAACAACTATATAATCTGAACCATAACATTCATATACCAGTACAAATATTTCAAACAGGTAAAGCCATTCCTATAGTACATTCATAGTTGTCTATGTGTCGAGGCATGTATCATACTCAAACCATGTCCAGGTCAGTCAGTTTTGGTCCAGCTGCGGGTAGCAGAGGCTAAATGCTTCCCATTTGTTCTGAGTCCTGAGTCGTGCTGTCATGAACTGCACCTGGGAGCCCAGCAGTTCCTTCTTACATATATCTAGGAGGACACCGGTCAGATGCGACAAGGTAGGTGGCTCCTCCTCTATCCATCTTTTCATTATAGTGCATCGTGCAGCTAGAAGTCATGTGTGGGTCCACTGGGAGTGGTGCCGTATTGAAGAGGATGACCCTGTCCAGACATAGCTAAATAGCAGCAGTAAGGGATAACTTTTTTTTATCTGGGATATGGTTCCCTAGCTGTCTCATATTTATTACACACACCCAAACAATTTATCTTTGATTTTTGGACTTTGATAAAAATATGTTTTACTTGGGACATGTTCCAAAGCGGCCCTGATCTTAAAACCCGGGATTTGTTTAAAATTTTGGTGTTTTGGGATGAACTCAAAATGACTGTAGCTATAGACTTTCAAATTGTGTTAATTGGCAAAATGATATTGAAACATAATTGGAGAAATGTTTGCATCTCTGGAAATGAATGCTTAAATATTAACATTTTCTAAAAAGTAAATCAACCAAGGAACAGATCAGAGGAGGATGCCAGACAAATCAATCACAATCAAATCACGGCTTTCAATCACATCATATTTAAACCTCTACCCTGTTTCCCCAAAAATAAGACACAAAAATAAGACACAAAATGCACTAGGGCTCATTTCTGGGTTTAGAAGATGTGACAAAACGCCTCCTATCATGTCTTACCTAAATATGGAAGCTGTCTCCGGGAC
This sequence comes from Ptychadena robeensis, assembly GCA_036250615.1. Lineage (NCBI taxonomy): Eukaryota > Metazoa > Chordata > Amphibia > Anura > Ptychadenidae > Ptychadena > Ptychadena robeensis. The sequence goes on along the minus strand of CM070036.1, from coordinate 38,863,325 downwards.
ATGGTAGGTCTTATTTTCGGGCAAGTGCTTATATATTATAATTATATATTCAACGAAAATCGGGTATTTGAGAATTTACAAATTTCGCGAATATGGCGGCGAATATTTGCAATTTAGAATATTCGCATTGGGATGCTTATGGGCATGGGTTGCGAATATATATTCGCAATGCGAACATAGATAGCACATGTGACCATTCATTTTAAAGGTAATAATGAGTAGAGATGGTCTCAACTTAATTGCAAAGCCCCTGAGCATGGTATCATCACCAAACTTGCTGGAGATGTAGAGAAGGGTTAGGGGTAAACTCCAAAAAAGAAAGTAAGTCTCTGTCACAAATAGTTTTTTCACAAATTAAGTTCAAAGTCAAGTAAAAAAATGCGAAAATCTGAATTTCGACTTTAACTTTGAACTTAAATGTTCCTCCAACCCTTCTCTACATCTCCAGCTAGTTTAGTGATGATACCATGTTCAGGGGCTTTGCAATAAGCTCACAAAGTTTGGAAGTCGAAAAATTCGACCATCTCTAATAATGAGGCGATTATCGAATATTAGTAGAATTATTTGTGAATATAGCGAATTCGAATATTGCCTATGCTGCTCATCACTAGATAGCAGTTAGGTCTTACTTTCGGGGAAACAGGGTAGTTACAAAGTAAATTTTAATTTAGGATTTGCAGTTTTCTAAAACACCTATAGGGGCTCTTTAACAGTAGCTATGTTTGTTGCAGTGTGGAAACAGGTGGCATTATATGTTAAAGGACCCAAAAGCAAACCAGCTTCCAATTAGAGATGGTCGAATTTTTTTTCAAAAATTCAACCATATTGACGATTTTGAGTTAATCGCAAAGCCTCTGAACATGGTATCATCACCAAACTTGTAGAGAAGGGTTGGGGATATACTACAAAAAAAGTATGTTTCTAACACCAATAGTTTGGTGCAACACCAATCGTTGCACAAATTAAGTTCAAAGTCAAGTCAAAATTTCGAAAATTGGAATTTCAACTTTTGAACTTAATTGAACTTAATTAATTTGAACTTAATTTTTTACAATGTTCCCACAACCTTTAGCATTTAGCTCACAAAGTCAGCTAGTCAAAAAATTTGACCATCTCTTCTTCCAATTGCCCAGTAACCACAGCTATTGGGTGGCTGCCCCATAGATTTTTCAATGGAGTGGTTGATGACTAGTGATGGCCAAACTGCCCGCAAGGCGGACAGTTCGGCCGCGAACAAGCATGTTCGCCCTCCTTCTCGCCAGCGGACAGTACGGGTGTTCGACCCGCCCTGTTCACCGGCGAGAAGGAGCCCTCTATTCTTCCTCCGGTGGGATCAGAAGCAGCGAGATCCCGCCGCATTGTTTTCATTGAAGACCGGGTAGAGAACCCGGTCTTTTAGTGAGAAACCGGCTCGCAAACCCAGATGTGACGTCAGTGACGTCACATCCGGTTAGCACAACCAGGAACTATGCGTTCCAGGTGCCGGATTTGGCGTCACTGACATCACATCCGGGTTTTCAGATTCAAATTCCCCGCCTAGAGCCGGGGAATTTGAATCTGTCTGCAAATGGGTAGAAGGCTATTGATGACCTCCCACTGGCACAAATGCTACAACCCCTTTATGGAGCATTGCACTTTGACTTTCAGGTATAGCAGCCACCCTCGAACTGATAAGTGTGAAAGGCTACAATTCTATTGTAGTATACACACCTTTACATGAAGAAATAAAACCAGAGTTTTGATTTTCTTTTGCTCTTTACTTGCTGCTACAGTGTTTCCTAGGCCATATCATTTAGATTTCAGCTCCAGTGATTATTTTAATACAAATAAAATCTCATCTTGCAGGGCCTTTAAACAAGAACCATAATTACACAGTGCATTGTTTTTCCCATAATCATCAACTGCTAGTAATCAGACTGCGCTTTTTGTTTTTTAGATTTATGAGTACCTTAATAACTATTAACTGTACTATTGCTTTATCAGCAGGCACAGAACAAAGCATTTTATAGATATGCAATTACATGGCGACAAAAACATTTTGTCCTCATGCTCACTAATAAATAGCATTTTCTGTGTTTAATTAAATGTAGAATTAGAATATTTGACATAAAAAATTAAATTAAACTTGCACATCCCCAGCTTGCATTTTTTTACATATAATTTGGCAGAACACATTATTAGAGTTATGTAGAATGCAAAAGTACTTGCAATTTAAAACGTGCAGTGTTTAAGATATTTTACTTTGGACCATAACAGATCATTTACAAAATCAATATTGCTATTCGTTCATATTCTGCAAATAGTTTAAATTCTCTCTCAAGGTGAATGCTTTATAAAATGGCTTCAAGTCTTGTGGTCTATGACTATTGTTGTTCCATTAATTCCATACTTATGAAATTGTGTATTATTTATTTTCTACATGAAATGTAGATGTATTTCACTTTTTCTGTTTATTACTAGAGATGGTCGAATTTTTCGACTTGCTAATTTTGTGAGCTGATTGCAAAGCCCCTGAACGTGGTATCATCACCAAACTTGCTGGAGATGTAGAGAAGGGTTGTGGGAACATTTGAAAAAAAGAAGTGTTGCTTTAGCACATGTACTTTTTGCATAAATTAAGTTAAAAGTTAAAGTCGAAATTCCGATTTTCAAAATTTTTACTTGACTTTGAACTTAATTTGTGCAAAAACTATTTGTGTTAGAGACATACTTTTTTGGAGTATACCCCCAACCCTTCTCTACATCTCCAGCAAGTTTGGTGATGATACCATGTTCAGGGGCTTTGCAATTAACTCGAAATCGGCGAAATGGTCGAATTCAAAAATTCGACCATCTCTATTTATTACCACTTACATCTATTATTGCTTAATCAGTCCCCCAACAAAAAAACTACACCCCAATCACTGTAACCATGCCTGTCAAATTACCATTTTCTCCAAATGTGCACTGAAACCACAAGCAGCCAGAGGTTTGGAGGTAAAAAAAAAACCTCATGCCCAAGGTAAAAATTCAAGTCTAAGGGCTTGAGTAAGATACAGTGGATATCAAAAGTCTACACACCCCTGGTAAAATGTCAGGTTCCTGTGATGTACAAAAATGAGGCAAAGATAAATAATTTCAGAACTTTTTCCACCATCAATGCACCACTCAAATCAAAAACTAACTGAAATCTTTAAGATACAGGGAATATAAAAATAAAATAATGTGGTTGCATAAGAGCGCACTTAAACTAATACTTTGTTGAAGCACCATTTGATTTTATTTCAGTCTTTTTGTGTATGAGTCAAATCAGCATGGCACATTTTGGGTAGGAGTCTATCAGCATGACACATTTTGACTTGGCAAGATTTGCCCACTCTTCTTTGCAGTAACAATCCAAATCTGACAGATTGAGAGGGCATCTTCTATGCACAACCCTTTTCAGACAACCACACAGATTTTCAGTCGGATTCAGTTCTGGGCCCTGGCTGGGCCATATCAAAAAACCTTAAGCTTCTTCTGGTGAAGCCATTCCTTTGTTGATTTGGATGTATGCTTTGGGTCATTGTCATGCTGAAAGATGAAGTTCCTCTTTATGTTCAGCTTTCTAGCAGAAACCTGAAGGTTTTTTTGCCAATAATTACCTCTTCTTAACTAAGGCCCCAGTTCCAGCTGAAGAAAACCAGCCCCAAAGCATGATGCTGCCATCACCATGCTTCACTGTGGGTATGGTGTTCTTTTGGGGATGTGCAGCATGTTTTAGTGGCAACACGAAAGCCTTTACTAACAAAGAAAAACATCCAAACCAGGCTACATTTTGCAAAAACACACCTGAAGTCTCCCTAAAGCATATGGGAAAAGGTCTTATGGTCTGATGAAACCAAAGTTGAACTTTTTGGTAATAATTCCAAAAGATATGTTTGGCACAAAAACAATACTTTGATAATTCATGAAGATCTTAAGTATAGTGCTATATCTTTGTCAGGGCCGCCGTCAGGGGGGGACTTGCAATCCGCATGCAGGGGCCCCGGATCGGCACAGCAGTCAGCTGTCACTGTCAGCCCGGACTGAGTACGATGTGATGTCAGTCCGTCCGGGCTGATCGGCTGCTGCGCCGATCCAGGCAGCACGCGCGGGGGGGGGGGGGGGGGGGGGGGGGGGGGGGGGGTCAGATTGGAGATATTTCTGGTAGCACCCCCCGTCATCAAATCCTCCCATTGGGCCCGGACATTTTTGCTGTTCCGGGCCCCATAATTTCTGATGGCAGCCCTGATATTTGTAATGAATATTTTACGTCAGCTGTAAACAACAATGGATTAACATAGATGGAATTTATGTTAACCACAGGCACAGCGACTGCTGGACTGCAGGATTATACTCTTACCGGCCACTAGTGATGGCCAAATTTCCCCAAGGTCCATCTGCGAACAGGCGGATCGGACTTTTAAAATAGTATGCCATACGCCTGTTCGCGTGCAGATTCAAATTCCTCGCCAATTGGCGGAGAATTTAAATCGAAAAAAACGGAAGTGACATTACGTCCGGTACCTGGAACGCATAGTTTCTGGTTGCAATTGCCGGATGTGACATCACTGACGTCACTTCCGGTTTTCCGAGCCGGCTTTTCACTGCAAGACCGGGTTCTCTACTCTGTCTTCAGTGAAAGATTCTTCCTCCGTCTGGATTTTACTGCTCCTGATCCTGAAGGAGGAAGAATAGTGAAATCCTTTTTGCCGGCGAACGGGTCGGGTCGAACACCCGTACTGCTCGCCGGCTAGAAGGAGTGCAAAGAAGGAGTGCGGACAGTTTGGCCATCACTACCGGACACTATATTAGGCACACCTGCCCAACTGTATGTTGACGCAAATTACTGATCACATGGTGTCAACTCAATGCATTAAGGCATGTTGACATGGTCAAGACAGACCGCTGCAGTTCAAACCGAGTTTCAGAATGGGGAAGAAAGGTGATTTAAGTGACTTTGAAAGTGGCATGGTTGTTGGTGCCAGACAGGCTGGTCTGAGTATTTCAGAAACTGCTGATCTTCTGGGATTGTCATGCACAACCATCTCTAGGTTTTATAGAGAATGTTCAATTTGCAAATGCAAATGCCAGAGGAGAAAAATCAGAGTGGTTCAAGCTGATAGAAAGGCAACAGTAACTAAAATAACCACTCCTTACAACCAAAGTATGCATAGGGGCATCTCTAAACGCACAACACATCAAACCTTGCGGCAGATGGGCTACAGCAGTAGAAGACCACACCAGGTGCCACTCCTGTCAGCTATGAACAGGAAACTGAGACTACAACTCCCACAGGTTCACCAAAATTGGACAATAGAGGATTGGAAAAATGATGCCTGGTCTGATGAGTCTCGATTTCTGCTGCAACATTCGGATGGTAGGATCAGTATTTGGCACCAACAACATGAAAGCATGGATCCATCCTGCCTTGTATCAATGGTTCAGGCTGGTGGTGTAAGGGTGTGGGAGACATTTTCTTGGCACACTTTGGGCCCCTTAGTAGTAATTAATCATCGTTGCAACGCAACAGCCTACCTGATTATTGTTGCTGACCATGTCCATCCCCATGAACCAATGTCTCTGAGGAATGTTTCCAGTACCTTGTTGAATCTATGCCACTAAGGATGAAGGCAGTTCTGAAGGCAAAAGGTGGTCCAACCCAATACTAGCAAGGTGTGCCTAATAACATGGCCAGTGAGTATATATGGCTACATTAAAATGTAGAAGGAACCAACACATTTTTGTGGGATGTGATATCAGATTAGTTCATTGAGAAATCCCAGATAGTTTTATTAACTGAAATTTGTCTATGGATAGCAACTGAACTTAACTTAATTATTCTGAATTAGTAGCATTTATGAATCATTATATGTTGTTAACACATAATTAACATTCCTTTAAATTAAAAAAATAAGAGAACCATATCAAAGCTGGACAGCTATTAAATATAAATAACACATTATACAAAAAAACATAATATAATACAAAACTCTACCAGGTCAATAAAGTAAAAAAAATATGTACTGTATATATTCTGACATGGTACTATAGGATAAAAAAACATTCCAGTACTAGAATAATTCAGGTTGTGTTCCCTTGGGTAAATACGGCTAAAGATAGAAAATTGTGACCCCAGTTATACAATGCGGACTATATTATGGCACAAATTATTCAGGTATGTAAAATGATGAAACATAAGAATAGACAATGTGGTTATCTGCATGGGTATATGGTTCCTTTTACAGTGGTCTTCACAAAATAAATCTGTAAAATATCAAATAAAAAAGCCAGCAATATAATTTCACCTAAATTATACATAAACACAATGAAGATGAGGCATAAAAAGAAAAACAAGTAATGGGTATGATAATACATAAATATATATATATATATAGTACAGAAAGTATTCAGACCCCCTTTAATGTTTAATTCTTTGTTATATTGCAGCCAGTTCTTTTCTTCCTCATTCATGTACAACTGAAATATCACATGGTCCTAAGTATTCCGACCCTTTGCTGTGGCACTCAAATATTTAACTCAGGTGCAGTCCATTTCTTCAGATCATCCTTGAGATGGTTCTACACCTTTTTTGAGTGTGGTTTGATAATACTGTTTGGACTTGATAATACTGTTTGGAAAGCCACACACCTGTCTATATAAGACTTTACATTTCACAGTGCATGTCAGAGCAAATGAGAATCATGAGGTCAAAGGAACTGCCTGAAGAGCTCAGAGACAGAATTCTGGCACATATCTGGCCAAGGTTACAAAAATTTCTGCAGCACTTAAGGTTCCTAAGAGCACAGTGGCCTCCATAATCCTTAAATGGAAGACGTTTGGGGTGACCAGAACCTTTCCTATAGCTGGCCATCAGGCCAAACTGAGCTATCGGGGGAGAAGAGCCTTGGTGAGAGAGGTAAAGAATAACGCAAAGATCACTGTGGTTGAGCTCCAGAGATGCAGTCGGTAGAAAGTCAACCATCATTGCAGCCCTCCACCAGTTGGGCTTTATGGCAGGAAGCCTCTCCTTAGTTTTAGACACATGAAAGCCCACATGGAGTTTGCTAACAAACACCTAAAGGACTCCAAGATGGTGAAAAATAAGATTCTCTGATCTGATGAGACCAAGATAGAACTTTTTGGCCTTAATTCTAAGCGGTATGTGTGGAGAAAACCAGGCACTGCTCATCACCTGTCCAATACAGTCCCAGCTGTGGGGATGTTTTTTTTAGCTGCAGGGACACTGAAATGTGATGCTACGGAAAACAATCTGGTCTGATAAACAACTTCAATATAAATACTAAAGAACAAAAAATTTGACCAGAACAGTTTTGCTTGTTACTCTTGTATGCTGAAGAACAAATAAAATTTTTAATGCATAATTTATTTTTTAACTGACTCTACAGTCTATATCAGCCTGTACTTCTCATAGGGGATCTTACGTTTATAAAAAGTTAAAAATACTGCTCCCCTCTCCTATTCTCATGAGGTGCTCCGATTTAATATCTCATTATTTAATGTGCCTAATTTAATCAAAATGATAACCAAAATCACCGAAAGTGGTCCTGGTGTAAATCCCACACACCTTAACAGCTGGGGACCATAATATACACAATGGTGTTTACACAAGTGTTTAAGACAAAGAGTCATTTCAGAAAGAATGCTCATACTCAGAACGTCTTTGATTGCAATCAGTGTCTGTGTATAAACAGTCAATATATATTCATTTAGAGATGCAGTCTTTGCTGGATACCAAGCTGTGAAGAAAGCAACATAACTGAAGGAGAAAATATTTTTTTAAACTTTTAAGTCAGAGAAGGACATAAAAAGAGATCTAGAGTATAAAGATGGCTCTCAGTAGAAAAAAAAAGATCCTTTTGCTTTTTCGAAATCTTAACTATTACAAAAAAAGGCCAACTTGCAAGTAAAACCTCATTAAAGAGGGGTCAGCTTAGATTATTGCAACCATAAAACAATTATTTGAGATTAATTAATGTAAAATTCAACTAATGACCATAAACATTATGTTTGGAGAGGACACAGCAAGGCTTATTACAAAAGATACACTATCCCTACTGTGAAGCATGGAGGTGAATCACTGGTGCTCTGGTGCAATCGCCTCATGGAAAAGTTGGTGCCAACACCCCAACATAACACTAAATCAAAAAGAGAAGTACAGTTCCCACCTTCTGGGTCAGAAAGAGTGAAGGTATTTTAAAGGCATTCAGTTAATTAAATAATATGTTTATTTAAAAAACAATGATTAACTCCATCATGTTATAATATACTCAACAACAGCTAAAAATGTTTACAGAAAATTGAAATCAACAGTCAATAGGTATATGCAACTGTACCCCAATGGATACAATGCATTCTTAGGAACCAAGTGTATATAAACGCAATTTTGTTTCTAATAAAAATCAAGGAAAACTGTTTTGCCTGATCACTTCTGTTTTGTTTGAGGAACATATTGTGCTTGGTATGTAAAGCAATGTGTCCAACTGAATACATAATAATAGATTACTTTAGATAATAATGTAATATAATTTTTTTTTCGATCTGTATTATCTATTGTTTTCCTGCAGACAGTACTTTCATGCAACAAAATCTCCCAGTGCTGACATAAAGTGCGCATGAATAGATGAACTGTATAAGGTAGGGCATGTAAAAAACAAGGAACAGTTTGGGAGTGAGAGAAAGGCGCACATGCACTCAATCAAGCACTTTCCCATTTGGCGCTTTAAGCTCCGCGGGACTTTTAAGGCACCAGTGGTTAGTTTTATAATTCTCTAAAATCCAGAAATAGCATGTCTCATATATATACATTTTATCATGATTTAAGGTGTAACAATAATAATAATAAGTGTCCAAAATTGGATAAATAGCAATGATAAAAACAAGATGGAGTCAGACTGGAGTTCACCGGCATGCAGGGAGGGCCCCAGGAGGCAGACAGCCAGCCCCACCGACCCCCATACTTCGCCTGTGGGGGGGAGAGGATAAAGGGGGACACCAATGGGCAGGCAGCGTCCACAGATACAACCTGCGGGTAAAGATGATATGTTAGGGTGTTGCAGATGCATCATCCAGGAGAGTGCAACAAACCATCCTAACCTATGCTATTGGACCCCTAGGAATAAATGTCCCTCAAATATGAAAACCATAGTAAACCTAACCATAATCAAGGTAAGATCAAACCACCAATTCACAAAAACAAAACATGATGTGTGAAGGATAAAGTTGATGTTGGGCAATCTTCTGATGTGTGTGACCTAAAATAGTCCTAACTCTGTTGTGCCGTATGCTTGTGTGATATATTAACAGTGGGAGTGAATCCTACCTGTTAACAGGATCCTGTGATGGTGACCTATGATAATATGTGGTACTTGGTACAGTTCTTTTCTAAATGCTCCCAAATTAATAATATGTAATAATATAATGCTATACCTGTGACAACAATGAGTCAGGATTATTTTAGGTCACACACATCAGTAGATTGCCCAACATCAACATCAACTTTATAATTCACACATCATGTTTTGTTTTTGTGGTTTGGTGGTTTGATCTCACCTTAATTTAGGTTAGGTTTAGGTTTAGGATGATGCAACTGCAACACCCTAACATATCATCTTCACCTGCAGGTGGTATCTGCGGATGCTGCCCGCCTTTTGGGGTCCCCCGTTATCCTTCCCCCCCCATCTTGTTATTTATCGAATTTTGGACACAGAATCTCCTGAGTAAGCTGATTAAGCGAAACGCGTTGAGAAAGTGTCTGTCTAATAACGTTCAAATTATGATGTATACCGATAATATGGTTGTGCTATACAGGGAGTGCAGAATTATTAGGCAAGTGGTATTTTTTAGGAATAATTTTATTATTGAACAACAACCATGTTCTCAATGAACCCAAAAAACTCATTAATATCAAAGCTGAATATTTTTGGAAGTAGTTTATTTTGTTTTTAGTTTTAGCTATTTTAGGGGGATATCTGTGTGTGCAGGTGACTATTGATGTGCATAATTATTAGGCAACTTAACAAAAACAATTTATACCCATTTCAATTATTTATTTTTACCAGTGAAACCAATATAACATCT
>CM070036.1:38821299-38853199 GCA_036250615.1 Ptychadena robeensis | reverse complement strand
GCCCCCTTTCGGTTGAGGATGGAGATCAGCCCACTCCCACGTCCACTGCCATTTCTGGAAGACACCCTTCTTCAACGCAGTCGGATCACGGACCATACCACGTCTGCAACCTCCCAAGACAACACATGATTTTCACTGCCAAGGGAACCAACATAGCGTCCATACAACGCCGTTCCAATTACTCCACAGCGTGCGCATGGCAGAAAAGGGTATAAAAGAAGGTAACAAACTAATGACAATGGTCCTGCCTTGTTTCACCCTTATCTTACACCCCATTGAGACACCTCGTGGCCGGTCCATCATCCAAAATGTCGTCGATCGTACACAATGACCGGGCAAACACCCCATTACAACACCTCTCTGAAACAGAGTGTCGGTCGGTCCCTGGAGCAGGCTGCTGGTGCCTGCTGCAAAAACGCAATGTTTGACTGGTAAACAGATCAAAAAACACTGACAGAAATCCATGGATGCCGCAGGCCTTTTGAGAGTGTTCCTTGCACCAAGAAGTCTGGCTATATGGTCACTGATTTGTTTTTGTTTTGTCTTTCTTGAAATGTCAGAAATCTTAATATGTTGTGAATGTTTGAGATGTCTATAAGATATCTCACTATTTTTGACTTTTCTAATAGTGTTGAGCTCGTTTTTCGAATATTTAGCTCGAATATCGCTATTTCACCATTTCGCGAATCATCGGATATCCGACGCGATCGCGATTTTTCACAATTTATTGCGCTTTTATAATCGCGATCCATTGCAATGAATGGGATCGCGATTATATGATCGCAATGCGATTTTTTAAAACGGAAATGACGGATATTCTCCCAGTCGAATATCCGAGCACCATTGACTTGCATGCATTGCGCATAGTGGATCGCAATTGCCATTCTCCATTCTCCGCCATTCTCTATTGACTTCAATGTATTGCGCATATTTGGTCGCATTGCGCTTTCTCGGATAATCGTAATTTCGGATTCCGCCATTCTCCATTGACTTCAATGTATTGCGCATATGTGGTCGCATTGCGCTTTCTCGGATAATCGCGATTTCGGATTCCGCCATTCTCCATTGACTTGCATGTATTGCGCATATTGGATCGCAATTGCGATTTTTAGATCGCAATTCATGTCGTAAGTGCGGATAATCGAGATTACGAATATGGAATCGAATATTATGGCGGATATTCGCGAAATTACGCGAATTCGAATATTGCCTAGTCGCTCATCACTATTTTCTAAGCCTGTCAAGTCTTAGGAAAGGAAGTTGCCTAATAATTATGCACACCTAATATGCTTAATTGGTAGTAGGCTTTCGAGCCTATACAGCTTGGAGTAAGAAAACATGCATAAAGAGGATGATGTGGTCAAAATACTCATTTGCCTAATAATTCTGCACTCCCTTTAATTGTATTATTGTTACTCCTTGAATCATGATAAAATGTATGTATATGAGAAATGCTATTTCTGGACTCATTTATTTAATTATTTACTTTTTAGAGAATTATAAAACTATCCACTGGTGCCTTAAAAGTCCTACAGAGCTTAAAGCGCCAAATGGGGAAGTGCTTGATTGAGTGCATGAGCGCCTTTCTCTCACTCCCAAACTGTTCCTTGTTTTTTACATGTATAGCGGGATGAAGAGTCCCAAGTTCGTTTTCATTTGTTAATATGTATAAGGTAGGGCATGCTTAAATAGAATGAAAAAGAACATCAACATCAGATATTCAAATTAAGCAGGGTACCGACGTGGAAATATGGTCAAATCGATGGCCGTTTCGAGCGCCGGGCGTGCTCAGCGCCATCTATCTGACCGATATAATCTGCCCCATCGCTGTTTTCGCGCGGGACAAATCAATGACCATTAATACGGCGATGTCCGATGCTTTGCCTGGGTCTCCAGGCAAAGCTCGGCTGAGGAGAAGGAGCTGGGGACATACAGTTCTGCTCTCCCCGGCTCCTCCAATCCCTGCAGACAAATCATTTTACTAAACATGTCATCTTTATGTTGGTGAAGTACTCAGTTTATATAAAACTAATTGATGAGAAAAAGGACAAACCACGCAGTCATAGGAAGGTTAGCCTACCCTATCTTCTTATCATCACCACCCTGCCAATCCCATCCCCACAACCTATTTTTACTTTATCATCCAACCTATTTAAGCCTGATCAGGCAGGGTCCCCTTCTCCTACTCTGTCATATCCAGTGTCAGTTTATACATAGTATCCTTAGCTTGAGTGCCACTTGGTTAATACACGACCTTATGCTTCATCTCAGGATGGCCGAGCAGAGGAAAGATTGGTGAACATCTGTATGTTGTACTTTGCTGTTCTCACTTTGTTTTTAACCTGGGTATGCTTCAAACACATCATGCTATATTTGTTTCTCGATCAGCTACTATGCAGCTAGAAGCCAGAATTAGAAACAATTAAAATAATGCTAGTACTCTGTTTGCATCCAATGCAGAAAACCCATAAGGGGTCTCCAAAAAGAGGACTTTGTATTGTTAACCACTCATTTACCATAATAAGGTTAATAGTAATAGGAATAAATTAATAGAAATTTAATAGAAAAACTATTACAAAAAACTCAAAAATAAATTGTAAATTACACAAAGAAAAATTTTTTGTGTACAATAGACCTTATCATTATCATATGGAATTTATGGTAACACATGCATATAGGGAATAGTGCATTACAATGTGCTGCGTTCATTTAAATGGGCTTGCCTACCGTAGTAGTGTGCTAGAAAATATGCGCCTAAGCCTCTGTCCCATATTACAATTTACTGTTTTCTGCAGTGCCGCCTCTAGCATTTGGGGGCCCTGTGCAATTTTTGTTTTGAAAAGTTGTTGAGCAGGGGGGTTGTGCGATTATGCGTGTGGGGGCGCCGGCGTCCCAGGGCCCTAATCACCTGCATACTTTGCATAGTGGCAGAAATGGCCATAACTATTTGTTGCAGTGCACTGCAGAGAACATTCATTAGCTAGATGCTCTAGGGTGCCACGGAGAATGAAGACCACTGCAGCGCGTAAAATTTCAGTTTATTTGACTTTGATGGGAAAGTTTTTAGGGCTTGAGGGATGTTTAGTAGTACAGGTGTATGAATGAATCTTGAAGAAGAATTTACTATTTCTCCGTTTGTAATTTTAACATCCTTATAATGTTCAACTAATAGATATTGATCTGCTTATCTATTGATCCAAAAACCATTGGGTGATGTGTAAATGTTGAATGTAGGAGGCTGCGGTTTGGAACCTCGTTACTCTACAGAGCATATTAAATATAAGTGCTCCAATATGTATTGATTTTGAGCAGCAGTGTCACTTTAAATTATTGTAGAAAGCTACTGGTAGCTTTCTTAGTAATTGGTAAGCAAGAGCTTGTTAGCCACTCATTTAGATGATAATGTTAAACAAAGCCATTAAGAAATGTACCATTACTCAGTTATCCAGCTTCCACACAGCAACTAATACTCCATCCTATGTCCCTGATCACTAGACACACTGTACAGACATGTAGATATATCTATGGTGCAAAAAATATTCTGAGAAATATAGCTTTAGTGTGTTCGCCATGAGAAAACCTATGTGACCCATGGGGTGTCAGAGCAGATCTCAAGGTGTCCCCCTAGGTATCTAGGGCTTGTATGGTACACCAATGTACCTCACTCTCCATTGACACAGTCATTCTGTCATTATACAAGGCAAATTCTACCATTTTACATGACTCACCACAATGACTCTTAAAAAATCATTCCTACTAGGCATGGTCGAAAAATTCGCAGTGCGAATTTTTAAGTAGAAATTTCAACTTTTTCGCCGAAAATTCGCATAGTCGAATTTTGATGGGGTCATTTCGACTTTTAGCCAAAAAAGTAAAAAATCAGCCTGATATTTCGACTGAAATCGAAATGTAAACTTCAAAAATAACTTTGCTTTTGATTTGCCATGCCGCTATTTCGCGTGCGAGTATCGCCATTTTATTAAAAATTTTTGCGTGCGGGAGTGATTGGAAAATTTGCATTGGTGAAAATTCGCATGGTGCTTGCTAACTTTGTCAGCTTATTGCAAAGCCCCTGAAAATGGTATCCTCACAAAAATTGCTGGAGTTGTAGAGAAGGGTTGGGGAAACATTTGAAAACAATACGTTTTGCTCTAACATGTCAAGTTTGTGTATAAATTGGGTTTAAACCTCAGCTCTGATAGTAAAACTCTGCTACTATGTACACTGATTCTTCTATTATAGCTCCAGCTCATACAGAAAATCGAAATTTTCCACCTTATGTGAATTTTTGACCTTATATGAATTTTAGGCTTTATGCGAATTTTTTACTTCGATGAAATTTCGCAGTCCAATCGAAATTCGATTGGGAAACTCGAAATTTAAGTAGAATCAAATTTTATTCATTTCGACCATCTCTAATTCCTACACAATATGTTTCTTAGAACATGTTTAGAGAGTCCCTATCTTTGTACATAAGATGTAAAAGTGAAACACCCTTTTTCTGTATTTGTTCTACTTATTATAATGATTCTCTTTTTCTTATACAAATCACTATATTCTGAGTTGTAAAAATACATTTTTAAGCAGTTTTAATATGGTCTTGAGACGTATACCCTTTTACTATAACTTTAAGGAACCTGGTTTGTGGGATGTAGCTGGTCAAGTGGGCTGAGATTGTCAAAATGAAAAAAATTCTATTTAACTTCATTTAGATTTTTTTATGCGAATTGACTTAAAAGTTTCTAGAAATATTCGCGATCAACACTGTTTAACATATTTTTTGGTAAAAATTTAGATGTAGCAACATACATGGGTCGACTTATGTTCGGTCGATCACCAATTTAATCGGCTTGTGTCATTCGAACGTCTATCGATCAGCGAGCATCGATCGATTGTACTACCACTGTGAGGACCCCAGCTGTACCGGTCACCACTCCCTGCAAGCATGGGCTGAATGGAGCACACTTGCCTCGTTAGCTTTAGGGCTATATAGGTATACTTGATTCAGACACGCTTGCTGAGCATTCCATTTGATTTCAAGCCCTGTCTGAGCCTGGACCCTGGACTGACTCCTGTTTCTATCCCCATCTGAGTCTGAACCCTGGACACTCCTGAACCCTGGACGTTTTGTACCTGTATTGTGAGTCCAATAAATCTTTTTTGTTACGGCATACCTCTGTCTGAATGTCAGTGTGTGCAGCCTGTTTGGTCGCCCCCTTCTCTGAATCCTGACAACCACACAGTGTAATCAATTTGTTTACAATCTATTTATGATCATACTATACAGCACATGCGTATTACAATCGTTATACGAATGTATTACACATGTGCTCTGTAGTATGATTGTAAATCGATCGAAATGCCTATAAAACCAGATACTTGTATGATCATCTAAAATTTACCAACATGTCTGATCTTTTGCTGATTGACTTAGATCCCTTTAAATCGATCGTACCAGGTGGGCAGGGATTTCCATTTGATTCACTAAAAAATCAATAAAGTCAACCAAACAGAAATATCAAACCGTGTATGGTCACCTTAACTCATCCTCACCAAAATAAAGGAAGAGATCTGTGTGGCAACCTTAGCCAGCAGAGTGTGGTCACCAGGAACCAAGTAACAGTCAGGATTTCCAGGTAAGTGCTCACACCAACTGAAAAGTATTGGAAATCTGTAATGACAAAATATGTTTTAGGTTCATAGATTTCAACCAGCTAACAGTTGCTTTCCGTGGTGCTGAAACCTTTTACACATAGAAATACACAGTTTTAGCAGTAGGATGGTTCATGTGAAAGTGTAAAAACAAAACAGTGCTCCTGCTGTTTAATAGAAACACGATATGAAGCAGCTCGGCAGGCCAGCCATTCTGGGGGGGACAACAAGGAAGCGAAGGTCCTGCTGATTCTGCACTTAAAGTATAAAATACACATTTCACACTTTAAACCTTGGAATAAAAGTTGAAACCATAAGGAAGTGTCACGGGAAATTCAGAATGAATCTAGATTCACTTAGTGATAAATGTAAGGAATAGCACAGTAGAGCACTTTTTCCTTAAAGAACAGATGGCTATTGCAGTTTGTGGACATTTTCACATGGGGGGATATGATGTATGATGCTATTTTTGATAGCAGAAATCACTGTGGAGAAATAGTGGAAATCTAGATAAAAAATGATGCAAAGGCTAAGTGAATTGCTTGCTAGATTATTTATATATACATCCCTAACTTTTATTATTAGAGAAAGAACACATAACTAAATATAAGGTGTACTCTTTTTCTCACACTGTCACAATGTTCTGTTTTGTTTTACAGTATGTTACATATCATCTGAGTCGGTCCCAAAATTGCTGTTGTTTCCTTCTATGAGCTGGCATGGCAGCCTCTGAGTACTGCTGGAGCTCCCCCTCCCCCAATATCCACCAAGCTGAGCACACATGTTCATGGAAGTGACAGCTAAGACACATTGATGTTAATAGAAAATGTGTGTTATTACCTACTTGTATCACTCACAGTACTATTTAGGAGTTATTATAAAACACTGTCTGAAGTTTTCAGAAGGCCAGCATGTTAATGTGTATTTAAGCATGTTTCTTTAATGTTGCACCTAAAAATGTACCTTACTCCCTGGGGGTGGAGAGCTAGTGTAAAATTCATCAAGTCATCACATTTATAAGCAATTATAAGCAGCATAATCTTTCACCTCTAATAGCGCTTTTTCCCTCTGGCAGTCCTTAGTGTGTTCCTGGGTCACCTACTAAATTGAACATATAAGAAATAATCTCATGCTACTAGACAATGGTAGTGCGGTGGTATGGCGGGCAGTCTCTGAAATACTCTATGATAAGAGGATAAGAGCCTGTAGCTGCTTTCTTCTCTTCCTGCTTTGTTTTTAATGTAAATTAAAAGCATATACACTTTACAATTTAATGGTTAACATATGATTGATGTAGTATGTCCTTTCCAGCAACAACCCACAAGCTTAAAATGCTGCACAGGTGGTATAGGGTATGCTACAATAATGCATGGGCAGTCATATGTTGGTCTGATGCCTTAGACAATAGACAATGTATTGAATCTGTTACGTAACGGACTGTTGCCCTGTATGTATGCCCTGACAGATGCTTAACAGATGCTGAACAGAAGCACCCAACGCATCATAGTTGCGTTGACAGAGGGACATTGCTGGACTGAAAAACGCTGTAGAAACTTTGTTTGAATACTTGATGGTTTACACATTTATATTTGTGTCTTTAATTTTTGGCATGTCTATAATTTTGTGTTCTGGTTTTGTCATTAAGCAACTTTGTGTCTGCAAAAATCCATCTAGTTGTATTACTATGGTACTAATTGTATAATATTTCACATCGTGGAACTATTTGTGGTCATATTTGTTCTCTGGCCAGTATATTATGAATAGTTCATATTTCAGCTATCCAGTGTCATCAAGTGTTTCTTAGAAGTTACTATAGTGGAAGATGGAAAATGTGACTTCTTGTAGAATTATTCTCTTTGAAAGCAAGGGAAGAATAAAAATGAAATCTAAACCCAAATTGTCAATCAATCAGCAATAACAGTGTGCTGGCTTTACTGCATTTCACAATCTTCCTAAGGATGCTTGACTTGTATTTGTTGTATGAACATTTGTTTATTTTGAGGCTTACCATCGACAGTGAATAAAGTAAGAAAGTAAAGCCTTTGTGCTAACATTTTAAAACAAGCACATTCAAGAAATCGAAGTAATGCATTGTTGAGTTATGTAACAGAGAACTCCCTGGAGTTACTATAGAAAAGTTTGGGATTAGGGGATCCTAAAGGATAGATTGTGATGCATCCATGATCATTGCAGCTAAGACTGTTCTGCATCAATAAGAAGAGCCAATACCCCAGAGCAGCATTGTAAAGCTGTCATCCTTGTATGCGAGTGTGTGTGCTGTGTGATGCAGGATTTATGGCAATGTGCTATAAAACAGTCCATGTCATGTTTTGTGAACTGTCACTAGAGGCGTGCCTGCCTTAGAGATGGAGAGCTCAGGCAGAGAGCAGAATTGCAGCTGTGTGGATCTGAGCTGATGCTGCTCTCCACAATCTCTGTGTACAATGAGATGGCAATAGAAGTGCTGCAGTTCCCTTCTTCCAGTCCAAGCTGGAGCTTACTCTCACCCTCCTCTGCTCCCTGCTGAACAACAACTTCCAAGAAGCAATTCATTGCAAGGACAGAGGCAGCCTGCCTGAGAATGGAGGTCCAGGGCAGCAGAGACATTGACAAGAGAGCAGAATAATCAGGATGAATCTCAACACGTTTTGGAATTAGATTACCAAGGCTAAAGGAGTGGATGCTTTCACCTGATTCCAAGGATTGCTCCATTATCACCGCATGCAACTGGCTGGTAAGTGCCAGTGATTATAGTCTTTTCCTGCTGCCTCTTCATTATATGTGTGTGCTGTCTTCACTGCATGCAATGCAAGATTCATGTTTATTCTTCTACACATAGCAGTTTCACACTTTGTCATCTTTTAAGATGCAGTCCATGTCTCACATGTTAGAAGTGCTGCATACTACCCACAAATAGTTCCAGCTCTGTCCAAACACAGTCCCTGCAAGACTTCTGAGCTGGCTGGCTTCACAGAATTTGCATCAGATATATTTTGCATAAATCTGCATGTATTTGCATAACCTGAAATGCATTAGTCTTGCACTGCTGTCTATTACATATATGGATCAAATCCTGAACATGCCCTAAAAATAAAGTTTGTCTGTTAGGGACAGAATGTTGGCTGTAAATTGGTGTACAGCACAGATATTACCTAGTGGGTGTATGTCCTTCCAACGTAACCCTAAAATACTCTGTACATGAATGCGTCGTCCTTGATAAATATTCAGTTGAAAACATTATGCCAAAACAAGTGGAGCAGTTATCCAGATTTATAGTGCACCAGTGACATTATACTAAGAGCTTGATCAATTCCAATCATTTCTGTGTAGGAGGTTTTAGAAGGCTTGGTGGTTCCTATGGGCTTTATAAAACTTGCAAAATTATTTCTCTTTCAGTGTTTGACACATTATTGTAGTGCAGCGGACAATGCAGTTCATGGGACTAGGGTAATGTATGCAGGATGTGAATAATTGGGTTGTATATCAGTTTGCTCTTTAGAAAAGTGGGTAAACTGTATTGTAGTATACAGATATAATGTATGCTTCTATGTATGCTGTTTTTATTCTTTCTCTGACTTTGTGACCGACACAGTGATTTTCTAGAAATAGGATTAATACATCATTGTGATCACAAGTCAAGGATTTCTCGAACGTGAGATCAGGCTTGCAACAAATCAAGGGAATATGTGAATGGTTTGTCTGTTAGCTGAGCCTTTCCTTGAGGCACAGAGACCCTAATGAAAATGTTTGCTCTGTGGCACTTGCTATGGGTCGGCGGGTGAAGTAAAAGGAAGTTAATGTGTTAGAAATGGAAATAGAAGGTCTGTAGCTTGGCATGAAAGCAGGATATCACAGGCTGCTGATTTAATAAATGATAATCTGAGGTTGTCCCTGCATTATGCTCCGTCTAGTGAAATATTTAATACAGTTAAATATTAAAGCGTGGCTGTAATATATCTAATTCTGACACGTATTGTTCTCCTAATAATCCAGGTCCACTTAAATAGATCTTCCTGCAGGAACCCTGGGAGAGTTGCCATGCCAAATGGCCTATTTCATGTAGAGAAGCTCTGACATTATCACTACTTAGTGCATTTAAAAATAAAGACTTAGTCTTTGACTATATTTTATATATGTTTCATGTACACATGGAAATTTCTTTTCATAAGCAGTTTCTTGTCCTCCTACAGTTTTGCAACTGATGTGCTTTGCATAGTTCTGATGGGAGGAAATCTAAACAAATAAAAAAAAAAACTGATGGAAGCTGTATCATCAATCATTTAAATGAGTTCTATTGAATTTTTCTCTCTTGCCTGTTGTCGCTGCTGGTGCTAATGAGGTGCTGCATAGTTTGAGTAAACATCATAACATGTTTATGACATATAGAAAAATCCAGCTTTTTAGGGTGTAAATTTCAATAGATGAATAGATGTTACATGAGCTGATCATTCAAACAAAAAATGACTTCTACTTTCCTTTCTACAAGTGTCACAGGAACCTTTGTATAATACTGTTGTTAATTAGTGTGCATGGGCATACCGCCTGTCTCCCACATCAGTCTCACCTCCGGAGAGCTTGTGTTCCTTGTACGCTACAAATGATGTTATTGTAAAACATTCTTGCATGTGAAAGTCAGATGGAAATTACATCACGTTCCCTCCAGAAAATAGATTGACTGGTAACCAAGAGGTGATTTTTCACAGAGAACCTTCAATGGAAACGGAGAAAAATAATAATGGAGAGATTAAAAAAGGCAGCAAAACCACTTGATTATGGCTTTGAAAGCTCGTAATCTGTTTGGGAAGTGGAACAAAACCGTATGGCATTGCATTAGAAGCTCCAATATCCAAATCACAGGAGCTGAAAAATATAAGAATTAATTTTGTTAGAACCAGGTCTGAAGTCAGGCACACTTGCCTTAGTTGGGCTGAAAGTGCTCTCTGAGGGTTTGCAATATCATTTTTATATTGTTTTTTCGTTTCTACACTCTTCTTTTGACAGCTGTCAGCTCGGGTACACACAAGTACTCCAGATTTGTGTGTACCCGTGTTTAAATTAGTTTTGCATCCAAATGATGCCTCTGTCTACTTTCAATACATTACTTTAATATCAGTAAAAAGCATGGTAGCTACTGTTCTAACTCTTTTTGCAAGTGCAATTTTCAGAGTTCTGCTCTTTGGCCATTGATTGACCTGGAACAAGCCTATGTGTAACACCATGCAACATTTACAACTCACAAATTTATTTCAGAATGGGTTCACTGTGGAACATATTCCTGGACTGTTTGAGCCTTTAAAAACCAAGCAGTGGGAACTTTCATGTGTTCATTAAGCTATACCGACTTATAGACCAACAGTAACTAGTTCTCTCCATACACAGTATCTAGGCATTGGACTATCAGGAGTCCCATGAATGCTTGGCATAGGAAGGGCTACTTAACTGAAAAGATAGAGAATGTTTTAAAAAAGGATTTGTAAATATTGAGTAGCTTTTATTATGAGTATGAATGAATACCTATAATATACTATACACTTTTGCTAGATGGATAATCCATAGAAGCCTCATGAACTTTGGTGTTGGAGTGAATTATCCCCTTCTATTGTGATCATACTGGTCTTGACTGTATACCATGTAATGCTTCTAGTTATTACTGGACTGAAACTGTGTGCATATGTATGTATGTGTGTACATACATGTATGCTAGAATGTTCTATTTCAATGACATTCCTACATAGTATTGTAAGGGCCCCCATAAACCTATAGATTTCTCTGTCAGATATTCTATAGATCTCCTTTTGTTTTACCAAAACCATGTAATATGAGGGACTTTCTAAACAATCAAGTCTACCTGTGTTCAATCACAAAGGACCCGGCACTACATAGTTGTTGGTAGATCTAAAGCAGATCTGACAGAGATATCTAAAGGTGTATGGGCAGCTTAAGCCATAGTGTATTTTTCTTTCCTATTCCCTTCTTGGGAATTAATTGCTGTTCTGATTGGCTTGGAAGTATGATCAAAAGAGCTTAGTCAAGTCTCCATGAATACTAACCTCTGTTTCCACTACATACAACCATTGTGCTATGGAGGATTTATATGCTGTTTGGCATTACTGAAAAAAACCCCTTTTAAATGAAAAGAGAGAAATACCTGGGTTTTTGCAATGCTAGCCTCTTCAAAAAGTGCTGGTTACTTGGTTGTCTTGCTTTTTAATTTAATTCTACAATAAAACCCAGGACAGGTATACAGACCAACAGTAATGACCTCTCTTGCTGCATGCTTGTTTCAAATCCATAACCTAAAACTGTAACCCTGAAACCCAAATATTAGTGTATCAGGCCTTTAGCTAGCATTTCATTGATATACTCAAGGACTTCTTCCAGATTCCTTTTTTGTTGTAGTTGTAGTAATTTCATTTAAAATATGCTTTTGCATGGCTTATCTCACCATATGTTAATATAGATAATCAGGCAAGATTTGTTGGTGCAAACCAGTAAAAATAGATTTATTGAATGGTGGGGTCTAGCACGGGGAGTCTATCTGGGTTAGCTCTTTGCAACAAATTGTTAATCATTGTAAATGCTTTTTGTAACAAATATGTCACAATTTAAGCTTTGAAAAGTAACAATAATTTAGTAAAGCTCCTTTATCCCCCAGAAGATATATGACGTATTAGAGCTAAGCAGTGTGTACATTGATTTAGGTGACTATTTGAATACGTGGGACTCACCCCCGCTCTGCTCTTTGTAGAATATAGTGTCTAATTTAACTTAATATATACTGTTTTCTGTTAAATAGCTTATCAAACTGAATGATATAGAAGAGTTATACCTTTGACAGTTATAATTCTGTGATGGAAATTGCAGATTATAAAGGAAATATAGAATCGGAAATACTTGAAACTAATTCTGTGACGTTTTTTTCAGAAGCATTAGACTTATTTTATAACAGAAACTATTTGCATTGTGCCTAAAATCTAATATATTACAAATGAAAATGACTCCTTTCCTTGCACAGTGTGCCTGAAATTCCATTACATAGCTTTACCAGTGACCGTTAAAAGAATCTATAGGTAACCTTTCATCTGTATGTTAATGAGGTTCCCATACCTGCATTAAAGTCTGCCAAGGTTTGGAAGAAATGGTCATATAATGTTCCTCCTTTCCATTAAACAACTTTCATTTTAGGTTTAAGAGTGCTGTTAAATTTGCTGGTCAGTTGCCAATATATATTCTAATCTAATGTCCTCTCTATGGTCCATTCACATCAGTGCTCTTGATAAATCAGATAAGTCTGTCAGTCGACCATTTTTTTTCCTTCTTTCGTGGTGTACTTATGTGTTGCAGTTTCTTGCATTTTTTCTTTAAATGCTGTATAGGTGTAAAATTTTTTGGGTGATTTGGGTATAGAATCAACCCGTCTATGGCTCCCTTGACTATGATTGAAGATGTAAGATGACTCTAGATGTACCCTAGCTAGGAAATGTGTCAGGTTCTATCTGCAGTTTAGAGTGAACCCATAAATGCCTGAAGTTCACAACATGCAATTAAATCAGTGCATTTTTAGTATACATGAGATTAAATAATTGTTTAAGACAGGAAAGCTTTAACAGGAGAGGAAAATGGTGCATTTATTGCTAGAGTTTCATAGGCATTCCTTGTAAGTGGACCATCCATTGGTCATAGAATAGCAAAAAAAGGACTTATATAAAGAAAAGCAAAAACATAAGACTGTCAGACACAATTAAGTATTTTTTACTGTATTTTTTATCAGAAAAAAAGAAGGCCACGTTCTGGCTGCTACAGACAACACTAAGTTATTCTATTTCATCATTTCACATTTCTTGGATCTCTCTACTTAGCCATTGATTGCTTGGCCAGCTCTAATGCAACAAACATGGATGATAAGTCACTAGACATTTTTCTTTTACATTTCTCCATGGCAGCCAAGTCTGACACATCTAAGCTGTTTTTCTCATCTGATATTTGGGATAGTGTTCAGTTTACTGCTGCACCATTGCAAAGAAGCTCTGTTTTGTGAATACTAGTGCAAAGGGAAGCCTATCTACCACTGCAAAAAGCTGGCTTCCCAAAATGCACCATTGCATCTAGTGGTCTGTCCACTGATCATCATATAATGATATAATACTGTGCATTCTTGGCTTGTGGCTGATTTGGGAAAAAACAACTTTGGTAAATGTAAATAGATTAAAATGTAATCTGTTTAAATATTCTCTCTGTTCATGCCTCCCAGCATGCCACTGGCCCAGGTCAATGATGCCAGGGATGCAAGGAAATTACACTGATGCCAGAGAGGCATCTCTGGGGGACACTGTGGGTCAATTAACCTCCCCGACGTCATCAATGGGACATTGTTGCCAGGCGGGTATTGCCAGATAGACAATGTAGGCTTGTATGGATCAGGTAAAACATCAAACCATTTGTGGTACTAAAAATCTACCATTCACCAATAGTTGTGAGGTTAACATATTCCAGTTGCAAAGGATTTTTTTTTCCAATAGGCACCATTGCTATAGAAACAGTGGAGGGGTCAACAGTTGGGCAAAAGGGGGCCTGTCAATTTTGCAATGTGATTATAATTATACTTCCACTTACATAAATTACTCTCTTTGTAGACAAATATCTCTGTAAAAGGTTGCATTAAAAATGATTGACTTTCTACTTACTTTGCTATATATTTCAGACCATATTTGTAAACCACAAAAATATTCTCCTAGTAAATCTCTTGTCATTTAGCAAAATTCTAACAGACATGTAATGTTCATTCTATATGCACACTCTGTTGTAGGCTTCAAAAGAAGATATTGAATTTTTCTTTTCCTTTTCATGTGTGTGAAGGCTGCAAACAAGAATTTAAATGGAGGGGGGCAGGAATTTGTATGAGGTCAGGTGAGAGCTATTTGTCACTTGCTAAGTCAATCTACTTGGTCCTGTCAGCACTGAGTACAGCTCATTGTTGAAGCTTGTACATTATTTTGTCCAGGTTGTCTCAGACCAACGTTGTGCCCCGTGACCGCAGTTCAAGGTGCACAGTGCAGGATGTCATGTTAGCTGCAAGACAGAAAAAATCTTTCAATGTACAATAAAATGGCAGAATCTATTTACCCTGACCTTGGCAAGTTGATATAAGCTCCAGAATTAAATGGTTTTCTTTCTGTTGTAGGTTTTGCAGCTATCGCTAATAGTATCTCATGATGTATATCCTTTTACCAACAAGGTTTGAGAGTTAACGATTAACAAATGTATTGTCGGTATCTGACTTCTTCCAGTAATACAGAAGGTATGGGCGTCATGTAAACAATTTGTTTATTTTTGCCAAAGCACATCTATAGGGAAACTATTGTATTATTGTAACTCCATTTAATCAATATCTGTTGTAACTGTATTTAGTATTGTTTAAAACACAGTTGTGCAGAATTTGCTCACATGACTAAAAACAAATTATTTGAAGGAAGAAAAATAACATTTTTATTATATCTTTATAACATATGAAAAACAGGTTCAATGTCCACTTTACATCAGTTATATATTGCATGCGTCCATCAATTTATAACTTTTACATTAGTTAGCACTGGGGTGCCTAGCTGCATTACACAAGGGACCAAATTTAAAAACGTGGCCAAGGTCGTGGGCTTACTTCGACATTTACTGAGAAAGTGGAAGTTTTTCCTTCTCATCAGATATGATGATGATACAACAAGGAGATCTAGAACCTGTGACTAGCCTCTGGGGATTTTTGTGGCAGGGTAACAAGGTAAGAGTTAAAATCACAAAATGTATTATGCATTCATTAAAAGGTTTAACTCAGGTCTACTCAGACCAGCACATCCATAAAAGGATGCATTAATTAGTACATAAAGTGTTTACCACAATACAAGTTAAAATGCCAATAGGTGCACATGGGTAGTCACAACACTGGTGCCAATCATGTGGGTTGATTCCCCGGAGGCTAGCCGCCTCAGTGATCCAGGTTCTGGATCTCCTTGTTGTACTGTTTTATGTTGTGGGGATTGTGACGTATATTTTTATTTGCCCAAGCTTATCTGATCACATGTCACTACTATTGGAATTGATTAGATATAATGATGAACCTTTTCATATTGAAACAAAATTAAGTTTTACAGAAACATTGAATCTGGAAAAAGCAAACCGTAATACTATAAAACAAACAAAAAAACAAAAAACACATCTGTGCCATTCATTAACTAAATAAAATAAAAAACAAATTTGTTATGGGACAAAGATAATTCAACTGTTGTGCGCGTTTGACCCCAAAGCTTAAGTTTATTTGATTGTGATTATCAGCACTTTGAGAATTCAGAGAGTATGGGTATGTCTCCTCAGCTCTGTCAGGGATCTGATGAGGCTGATGATAAAGAACCTGTCTGCAGCTTTCTCTTTCTCCAGCTGGAGAAGGGGGAGGGGGGGTATGCTAACAGCTGACAGTCTCAGTGACCTAGCAAACTCTGCTTACAGCCAAGGTCCCAGCACATGTCCATCGGGTCCCCCTAGCTGCTCGGGCCGACGCCAGGACCCCATTACCTAGAGGGACACGACGGACAGTACTGGCACACAAAGGCTGCCCGGGCCGATTGTGACCCGATTTTCCGGCAAAATGTGTCACAATCTAAATGTGTATGGGGGGCTTAATAATTAGAGTTGATTTCGAATTTTTATTGCACACACTTTGAGAATTCCAGAAAAAAATTATTAGTTGTCATGTGATAGTGTTGATCACGAAAAATCAAACATCACCACTATTTATTGTGAAAGTCTTTTGTAGAATGAAGGTAATGATGACTGGAGATCATGAATTCTTGTTTAAATTTACGATTTTTTATTAATATTATGCCAAAAATGTGCAGTATTGTGCAAATCCAAATTTTGCCTGTGCTGCTCATCGCTGGTTATAATGACTGGAGATCAGGGATTCTCTCATTTACGTATTTATTATATGTAATATATAATTATAATGGGTTTTTTATATTTTTTTCTGCAAGCTATTCTACTGAAACAAACCTTAGCCAGTCAAGAACATCAGTCTACTACCTGCGTCAGCTTTAGTCCTTATTGACGGAGTTGATGATGCTGATTCAGTGTTCACTGGCACTCTATGTAGATAGAGATGTGACAAAGAACGCTTAAATAGCTCAACCAGGGAGATGAATTGCTCCATCAGTATGTAGTGTATTACCTGTATTACTGCTGTGTGAGAATGTGTGGAAATCACACAATAGGAAGTAATGAATTAGATATAATTTGGTATGTAAACAAGTAATATATATTTTGCATTGATTTAAATTGCATATTTAGTTATTTGTCTAGATGTGTTTACTTTGTGTCGTGTTGTGTAAGACTTCTTCTAACTGCTGTGCATTCGTTTTTTGAACATCGATAAAGTGCACATTTAACTGTGATTGTATCATTGATACCAGTACTTGTGTCCCTAATTTAACAAGAATAAAAGAAAAGCTTGCAGTGACTTTCAATGGGTAGTAGACAGTCCACAGAGCACTTGGAAAGTCAGGAGTGTGTTTATGTACTACAGATTGTGGGTGCGCATGCCCTGGCAAAGTTCACGCCTTTATACCTGACCCTAGTTGGACTGTCTCTTAAACTGTGACATAATTAGTTGTTTTACTATGTATAATAAAGTTGTTATTTTTTTACTTCATGTGTGGGTCTAGTTGATGGTTCCCGACCATGTTAAGTCCCCTGAGGTTAGCCACCTCTGGTATTTCAACCCTCTAGGTTGAACTCCCCTATTGTATGTGTTTTTATTTGTGGGGACAGTGGCAAGGGATTCTCCATACATGGAATATGGAGTTCCTGGCAATGTCACGGCGACATTGAACTTGCTGAAGACAGGTTTTTTTAAAGTAAGATTCACAAACAATGGATTAGCGACTGGTCGTTTGATGATCGAACATAAAAACGACCCGAATATTCAAGATTCCGACGATATAGCACTATATTCAAGAATTTGGGAATTATCAACGTGCTGATATTTGCAATACAATTTTGGGATTACACAAGCTTTACTGCACCATATCACAGCCTTTACAGGGCTGAAGCTAATTATCTTCCATATACCATTGCATACGTATTTACTAAAGAGTAATAGGCAAGGTGCCAGGTGTAGTCACATTCTGGATTGTTGATTTGGTATAGAATTGGCAAGCAGGAAATCCACTGCACTGGATTGCCTCAAACAATAGAAGATATTTTTATATGTCATGATACTTCCTGGTGGGATGGGTGACTCTCTGTTTAGTCCTGTACCCCCAACCCCCAAGAGTGCCAGAGCCGAAAAAGATGATTTTCACACTTCAATGATTATCATATTTCTGGCCTTTTGAGCAAGCAAACATTCTTACTGGAGTTACTAGGTGCAATCTAAGAAGCAGACACAACATGTTGACAGAGCTGCTGGCTGGAGACGAATTAAAAGAAAGGTAATCTAATGAGGGCACATCCTTTAGTCCTGCGGGTCATGTAACCATATTATCTTGCTTTAGCTGAAGAAAATACACATACTTGTTTTCAGGTACAGGTGTAAACTTTAAAGAACATTAAAGAGAGCATAGCTGTAACCAACATCTATAACTATTTGGCTTTTATAGACCTTAGGTCAAACATAAGTGTTTTGGTAAACATGCTTGTAGACAAAGACAAACTAGACAAACTAGATACAAATAAGGAAAACATTTTTTCATATACTGCTGTTTCAAGTTCTTCCCTAAAAATGTAACTGCTCGTTTTTATGACCATTGTTTTATAAAAGTCACTGTATATATTTGACTTTTATCTACACTGAACAAAAATATAAACACAACACTATTGGTTTTGCTCCCATTTTGCATGAGCTGAACTTAAAGATCCGAAACATTTTATACATACACAAAAGACCCATTACTCACAAATCTGTCTAAATCTGTGTTAAGCAGGGAACACACGCATAGATATGGGCCAGATGGATGTGTGCGCTCACGGCCATCTATCTGGCCCATATCTAATGCGGTCATCCCTGTTTTCAAGTGGGACAGTGCATTCCACTTCCTGGCAATATTGAGCCTTCCCACATAGAAATCAACATTCATTTCACAGGCAACTGCTCTAGTAAACATTCCTGCAGTGAGCATTCCAATTGCACGCTCCCTCAAACGTTGCTTACATCTGTGCTGTGCAATCAAACTGCACATTTCAGAGTGGCCTTTTATTGTGGGTAGTCTAAGGCACACCTGTGCAATATTCATGTTGTTGAATCAGCACCTTGATATGCTAGGCCTATAAGGTGGGATGGATTATTTGGGGAAAGGAGAATGCGCTCAATAACACAGATTTAGACAGATTTGTGAACAATATTTGAGTGTGATGGGTCTATTGTGTTTGTAGAAAACATTTCAGATATTTGAGTTCAGCTCATGCAAAATAAGAGCAAAAACGAAAGTGTTGCGTTTATATTTTTGGTCAGTATATTTACCTGATCAGTTTGTATACATGGCCCATTCAGTGCTTTCATGTTATCAGTTTTTTGCATTAGGATTCTACATTAAGTCTAAAATGGTAAGGTCTTAAATTCTAGCCATAGAAAATGTCATTTGTTTTATAATTGATGCATCAGTAATTTGTAATGAATAGTGTTTTGATAAAATGCCAATGCTAGGAGGGCAATATAAACACTGGAGGCCAGATCTAAAAATCCCTTTTGTGATAATTATATTTTCAGATCTTGCAGATTGATGATAGAGGGTATTCTGCCAGAATATTTAGACATTTAATAATTCACTCAAGTTCAGGATTAATTACTTAACTTGCTGAAATATTTGCCAGCCATGTCAGATTAATGTGCATCTGTCTAAACTTTGGATGCTTGTATTAATTATTATTATAAAACTGTCTGTATTGTCAAGCTTATTTCTCTTAAAAGAATCATAATTGCTTGAGGGATGTATTTTAGCATAAAGGAATAGTTATGATTTAACTGCAGAATAAGAGGAATTAAGGGTAAAACCTTTGATTGTTCTTCCATACAACATTATACAGCACTGTTATTGGTTAAAATGTGTTGCATCTGCGATTAATGTCCAAGTCCAAGAAAGTTTTCCAGTAAAAATAAGAACATACTTAGTCTCAATCATGCGGAATAGCCTAACACACAAGATAAGTCTGAGCATTCAATATGCTAAAAAAGTTAAAATATTAGCAATTAAAAATGTTAAAGCAGGGACTGGATTGAGCCTTCATGCAAACCTCACATTACACGTCATCAGCTGTCCAAAGTACCTTCTCTCCTGTGTCAGGTATCTGTTTTGGAGATACATGAAAGATTGTTATTTTGGAATGGCTGCCATTAAGCCTTTCTGTTGTTTGGTTGGCTCAATAAAGCATGGTTTGGGACTTTTGGTGGACTCGAGTGTGGTGAAGGTGACCCCCAAGAAACCCCCCAATTCACAGTATATCTATACATATATATATATACACAGTACTTTTCAAACGTTTAAGCAGGTGTGAAAAAATGCTTTTAGAAATATATCCGAGAATGATCCGACCCAAATGCCCCAAAATGGCAGCGTCTTTCTTTCCGAAGGGGCCACCACTAGAATAGATTAGCCGGGGAGGTGGAGAAGCTATCAAATAGGAGATTCACCAGTGCGAGCCCTGCAAAGTCAAATGAAAGGGCTGCCAGCCAGCATCTTTCCCATCTAGCTCTGCCAGACAGAGACAGCCCCCTGATAACACACTGCAGAGGAAAGATCTCTGGTTGTGTGTTAACTGTTCGTGAGCTGGGCTGCTTTAGCTCAACTCACACGCAGTGCATATACAGATAGGAGAGCTGCCTTCTGCACTTTATTGGGAGCTGGGCTGAAGCTGCCCACCTCACACACAGTTCTGCTGGTCCGGCCTAGATGCAGGGAAGCTGTCAGAGACACCTACTCCACACCTTTCCTCCTACTCTGGCGGTTGGAGAAAGAGTAGGAAAAAAACAGAAATATTTTTCGCCCATCAGATGCTTCAGAGCATAGGGAGAGTTCTATACCTCTGAGCTTCTTGTAAGCCGAAAAATACACACACACATAATATATATATACTAGATAAATGAATAACTTGCCTGGTAACATGTGGATGCTGTCTAGTAGGTCCGCAAGGTTTTGCCTCCAAGTTAGTCTTTTAAATATCTGAAAAACCGGCAACATAAAATATTTATCCATTAACATCAACTGTGTTCTTTCATAATGATAAGCCTTAAAAGTTTAAGGATGATTAAACACACTATGACTGTAATCTAATTATGTGGGAGCCTGCTGTTATAGAATTCACTAGTGACAAGGACAGGGCGGATTCAACTTTCCTACTCTCACAAACCTAACCTAAGCTAGGAATAATTTTATCATCACGTCTGATCTGCTATTGTTATGACCACAGTGTTGTAGATTTTTCACCATCATTATGTAACAATAAAATCACACATTTTGGATACAGTTTAAAGCCAAAGAAACATCATTTATTTCATAATCTATAATTATATTATAATATTTATAATCTGAATACTGAAAATTCTGATTTTAATTTGGATTTTCTAAAATTGGTTTTAATTTTGGGGAAAAAGAAGAATAGGTAAAAATACAACGTTCTGCTCTTTTTGGGATTAACTAAAAATATTTTGCTGGATGTGAAATAGCCATGTGTGTTGTTATAAGTTAAGAAATTCCATCAACTCATTACAGTAATACATTATTACAGTTATAATGGAAAATTAAATAAAACCAAATCTAATAACATTTTAAATAAATACATTTTAATTTACCAATTATTTGCACTTTAAGTTTTATTTTATTATTAGACTACTTTAATTAAACATTATCATTGTCATTATTACTAATTTGTTAGATTTCAGTAAAATTTGTTTTCTATTTTACAAGCACAGGCAAGTGAATATATACACGGATATTAAAATCTCTTGTGGAAATTTGCCCTTTTCATACAAATGTGACAAATCTTTTCTTTACAATATGAATTCAAAGGGGAAAATGTTTTTAGATTATATATTGACAATAAAAAAGCTTTATGAATTACTTGAGTGAAAAAAAAAACAAATTTGCTAATGAGCTACTTTTTAGTGTGAAATTTGGAGATAAATCAGTTTTTAAATTTTCTTACCTTGCTTGCTAACTTTTATTATTTTTTTCGTTGGTGAAAGTTAAAGTGGAACTCTTGGATATAAAGGCAAATATTAATACATATATAAATATATTTAAATACAGGTAATTTAAGTACATGCATTTGCCCAGGTATCAGCCTTTTATAGTTTACAGCTTGTAATGAATAATCTTCTGTCTTATGTTGTGATGGAGAGAGTGGAGATGAGATCATGAGTTGCTTCCATTTTCACTGTCTTGTCATGAGACAAGGGTGGGAAGTTTAAATGTAAGTAAAATTTAAATTTAGTAGGGGTTCCCAAGTCTACAGTTTCAATCTACCAGTTGCGAAGACACTAGCAGTAGATTGCAGACACCTACCTTTGTGTTTTTATTGTCTTTATTATCAAATGTTTACAAATCTTTTGGTAGAAACTAAGTCTGGGCTTTAAAGGCACTTCAAAAACTATAAAAAAATTTACTGTAGATCAATAGGTCTTTATTACCAAAATGACCTACACATATAAAGTAATTCAAAGCGGTAATTATATACATTATAAACCTTCAAAATCTGTACACATAAAAAGTATATCATAATGCCCCCCAATGTTGGACATCTGTCCCTCCAACCCGTTTTGCTGCTAAAGGCATCTTCATGTAGTATTTGTAATAGCCAGAAAAATCTAAAGGGTTGCATCCTCATTTCTCTGTGGCTTGTATAATAGTAATGGCCTACCTCGATTGGGGATATTACCTTACCTGAATATTGGTGGATAATACCTTTTAACATGGTAAACCTAGATGCCAAATCTGAACAATCCAATCCCCTTAGGGTCTATAACCTGAGCCACCCAATCCACCCAAGATTGAGTATGTTTCTTACTATTAACTATGAGTCAACATAAGCCTTTTTCTTTGTGGTCATCTTTATTGACATAATGCTTTATCAACACAATTAACAATAGTTTTTTTTTTGTAAATTGTGCATTTCGCTGTTAGCCTGCGTTTTAATTTGATATTTAATTTTATCCTCCATAGTGTGACTATTTAAAAACGACATTGGTAGTGCAGGGAGATGGAGTTTTGGAAGAACTCTCTTCTACAGCTCATATGTCTGCAGATTTTATTTACATTTTTTTCTTGATAATTGACTCACAAATTGTGACCTTAAATTGTATATATATGTAGCTGCCAACATTTTCTGACACACACAATGATGGAGCAGGTCATGCTGCTTCAACATGCAGCATTTGTACTTTTGACTGGCAACCACCAGTTACTCGTACATTTCAAATAACTGTCAGACATTGGGTCAATCATCTGAAATCAGTGTTTGGCATATTTTAATGATAACAGGTAAGGACAGCTCTACTGTGAAATACGTATATAAATTTAATAGGTACGGCAAATAGTGAGGGCACAGGAGAGATAATAGTAAATGTGTTTATTTTGCAGTCAGCACTAAACTTAGAATTGCGATAATGATTGATATAACCAATGTCATGCTTTGGCCATTTGCCATCTTTCTTTGTAATGACCTAAATGGTTGCGGTTGCATACATACATCCTTGTTTCTATGTGATATTTTAAACAAGGCAGCGCCACATAAACAAAAAAAGGGTTAAATTAATTTATTTATATAAATATAAATATTTGTACTGTTTTTATCAAGTTGCAAGAAAAAAGTATGTGAATAACTTTGTTATTATGTGGAGTTTTGCATGAATTGGTCATAAAATGTGCTCTGATCTTCATCTAAGTCACACCAAAAGAAAAGCACAGTCTGCTTAAAATAATACTACACAACAATAATATGTTTTCATGTTTTTATTGAACATAACATGTAAACATTCACAGTGCAGGGCGAAAAAAGTATGTGAACCTTTGGACTAAATAACTGGTTGACCCTCCTTTGGCAGCAGTAACCTTAACCAAACGTTTCCTGTAGTTGCAGATCAGACCTGCACAACGATCTGGAATAATTTTGGACCACTCCTCTTCACAGAACTGCAATATTCTTGGGATGTCTGATTAGCTCTCTTAAGTTCATGCCACAGCATTTCAATCGGGTTGAAGTCAGGACTCTGACTGCACCCCTCCAGAAGGCGCATTTTCTGTTGAGGCCATTCTTTTGTTGAATGACATGTATGCTTTGGGTCATTGTCCTGTTGCATCACCCATCCTCGGCGGAGCTTCAGTTGGCGGACAGATGGTCTTACGTTTTCCAGCAAAATGTCTTGCTAAACTCTGGAATAAATTTTTCCATCAATGACAACAATCCGTCTAGATCCTGAGGCAGCAAAGCAGCCCCAACCATGATGCTCCCTCTGCCATGTTTTACAGTGGGGATGAGGTTTTGATATTGGTGTGCTGTGCCTTTTTTCTCCACACATAGTGTTGTGTGTTTTTTCTCAATTTTGGTTTCATCCGTCCACAGAATATTTTGCCAGTAGTGCTGTGGAACATCCAGGTGCTCTTTTGCAAACTTCAAACATGCTGCAATATTTTTTGGTACAGCAACGGCTTCCTACGTGGTGTCCTCCCATGTACTCCATTCTTGTTTAACCTCCCTAGCGGTTGAGACGATCCCTGTTCGTTCGCTGAACAGGGTCCTCTCAACCGCAGGGGAAGCTGGCAGCATTCTGCCCTGTGCTCTTGCAGTCATTTTTACAGGATGACCAGGCCTAAGGAGAGTAGCAACAGTGCTAAACTTCCTCCATTCGCAAACAGTCTGTCTGGTCACATGAACATCAAGGCTTTTGGAGATACTTTTGTAACCCTTTCCAGCTTCATGCAAGTCAGCAATTCTTAATCGTAGGTCTTCTGAGAGCATCAGATCGTGCTTTTTTAAACCAGTCAACCCAAAACTGGTGTGTGTTTTTAAAGGGCAGGGCAGCTCTCAGCTTAGCTCACTCCTGGCTCAAATTAGCTTTTGGAGAAGTCATTAGGCTAGGGGTTCACATACTTTTCCCACCCTGCTTTGTGAATGTTTACATGTTATGTTAAAAAAAACATGAAAGCATATGTTTGTGCAGTATTATTTCAAGCAGACTGTGTTTTTCTATTGGTGTGACTTTTATGACCAATTCTGTAACATATCTGCAGTTTAAAGTTTGAATTTTTGTCATATGCTTTCCAGCATGCTCTTACCCTGGTGCTGTCACCTGTTTGTCCAGATGATGTTGTTCTATAGATTAGTGTTTTAATATGATTTCTGTTTTAAAAAACATGAACACTCTAGTGATATGGCCATGACCTGCTTATGTCTGATGCAAATTTTAAATGTTGAAAATTGTTGAAATACTTTACCTTCATCTAAAAATTTAAGTGCTAAAATAATAGAAGCTGGTATGTTAAATGTTGCAATATAAATATATTTTGTTAAATTTTAAACTGGAAATTAGGCATCAAATTTAAAGATCTGGATTGGTCAGATTGGAAAAATAGTACAAGCATCTAGAGGTTAGAGGACTTTACTCTTAGGCCACCTTAACTCTACTTGACTTGGGACTGAGCAGTTTTAAGACCTCCTTCTCATAAGTAGATCAATTTTGTATTGACTATCAATTCATTTAATTCACTGAATTAGAAATTGGCGTCTCTAATACTCAAACTACAGCTCCAATGTGAATGATATTCTGCCCTTAACATTGTTTTTCTTTAAAAATCTGATTTTATTTTCCTAATGCCATAATGGCAAAATATTGTGGGTTGACTCTACCCCTTAAATCCCATATCTATAAATGTGGGCCTTCTAAACTACCTTTTTTTTCTTTTATCTTGACCTCAGATTAGATGTCTGAGAGCCTTACCTTAAGAGTTTGTCCACCCAGGTGTGATGTTCACCCGTAGAAGTATCTAAAGGGGGCTTGAGGTGTTGTTCCTCCAAGTCTACTGGTCTTCCAGATGAGGGGCATGAGTATTAGAGATGGTCATATTTCTCGACTTGCTAAAATTGTGAGCTGATTGCAAAGCCTCTGAAAATGGTATCATCATCAAAATTGCTGGATATGTAGAGAAGCGTTGTGGGAACATTTGAGGAAAAAAAGTTTTGCTCTAACACATGTAGTATTTGCATAAATTAAGTTCAAAATCAAAGTCGAAATTCTGACTTTCGAAATTTTGACTTGACTTTGAACTTAATTTGTGCAAAAACTGTTTGTGTTAGAGTATACCCCCAACCCTTTTGTACATCTCCAGCAAGTTTGGTGATGATACCATGTTCAGGGACTTTGCAATTAACTCAAAATGGTCAAAATGGTAAAATCTTTGAAAGAAAATTTGACCATCTCTAATGAGTATCCTATCACTTCTGCGGTTATTAAATATTACAAGCTTTCGGGTTGTCTCCGATCCCTTCTTCAGGTTTAAGCTTGAAAATACTAATGTCATTTCAACTTATACTTACCAACTTGTCCGAATAATTGTACAGTGCAATATGCCAGGCCTTCCTAAACAGATTAATCTTGATAAACTCAGTTAACAAAATTCTTCATCATAATGTAATGTAAAACTGAGTTTTTTTTAAAAAGAAAGTATTAAAAGGAAGCTGTCTCATAATGAGGAACAGCTTTCTGTGCAGCTGCAATCTATTCATTTTTGATGAGTAATTTGCTGTTTGTTTGAAGATCTTACAGTGTTACCATAAGAAGTTTAATGTGCTGCAGATTTTGGAGACTAATGCCTGCCATACACACCCCGACGGGTGCAGACAGACCAGCTCAGATGAGCTCCGGAATGCAAACGTGATGACGTCATCACGATTGCATCCTGATGCATTATGGGGCTGCACTAGTCGGCCGGCACCCTTTGTGTGCCGGCCATTAGCTTCAATGAAGACGCCGTACTTCATTGAAGTTAAAGGCATCGGCTTCCATCGGCCAGAGATTATCGGACATGTCCATTCTCTGGCCGGTCGAGCTGTGGGCACATGCCGATAAGCGGCCGATTTTTCCACTGACCAACGGCGCGAGCGCGCACGCCCGTCTGTCAGGTGAAAAATCGGCCGCTTATCGGCATGTGTATGCCAGGCATTACAGTGAAGGGGAACAGGTCTGATATTTGTAACATGCTTTGTTGGCTGCCACATAACATTTACTGGTAAACTGACATTATTTGCTATGCCAAACTACACAGTACAGGGAT
The DNA here is from genome assembly GCA_036250615.1 of Ptychadena robeensis. Taxonomy (NCBI): domain Eukaryota; kingdom Metazoa; phylum Chordata; class Amphibia; order Anura; family Ptychadenidae; genus Ptychadena; species Ptychadena robeensis. The sequence continues at coordinate 38,826,245 of CM070036.1, read as the reverse complement.
AATATGAGTGACAATCCTTCGCATTTTGCTCTTTTATATTAAATACCACTATCTTGTTTCTAGAGGCAGTCCATCGATCTATGTATTTAATGTTTCTGTCCTAATAATAATGCTGGCATCAAGTCTTCTCGTTAGCGGTCAGATTTGCTTGGCAGGGATCCCTACGGAGTGTGCTGTGTTTAGGCATCCGCCGATGCAGAGGTTCAAAGTACTCCACTACGTTCAGCCCTGCCTCGGCGGAACGGCTCAGCGCTGTGAGAACACAGCATCCGTCGAGCAGGTAAGTGAATGTACTCCATCTGGACCTCCCGCCAAGCAATGCGCTTAGCAGAGGGGGTCCCGACGAATGTGGAACGCCCCCCCCCCCCCTTACTCATAGCATAATTCTTACAAAATGCATAACGATGCATAATTTAAAGAGATCTTTCCAATTAATTACACTTTATTGTATTTTACCTGTATATGTTTCTATGAAGCATCTGCATATGTGCAATGTGAGAGTTGGGGGGCAAAGAATGTGAGAGGATTACTAAATGCAGGATTATACTACAATTGGAATCCTCAGAGAGGTGGGGAACATATATAATTATACATAGCAAAGAAATTTGGTTTTCCTAACTTCACATTTAACAAACAAAGGCTGGACTATAGCTCCTAAAGTAAGAAAAATGTTTAAAACCGGAAGTCCTCTGCGTTCCCCATGACGGTACAAACATTTTTTAAAAACACCTATGAATACTGATGAGAATTCCGGTCTCAAACTGCTTTTTCCTTTTCATTCAATGTGTTGTGTGGGTATAGAGATGTTGAGAAATGCATTAAATGATTTTTTGCCCCCCAACTAAAACCCCTATTGGTTTAAGTTATGGATTAGATTTTTGGCATGATATATTCATTAAAGTGCTGCCTTATATGTAGGCGCTATATACATATGAGATAATAAACCAATATTTCTGCCAAGATTAGCAAAAAGAAAGAAAAACAAGCTCATCAAGTTACCCTGTTTTTATTTAAAAATATAAAAAAATCCACTCACATTAAAGATTTCTCCTGAGGAAGTCAGATTAATTAAATATGTAAATGGCTAAGTAAGGAGAGCCTCAGTGTGAGGGTCTCTAGAGGGAAAAAAAAACCTGAAACAGAACAGATATGGTTTGTTAGGGAAAGAAACCAAAAAGGAGCTGATGTACAGAGAAAAGCAGTGAAGAGATTCCTTTTGGGGAAACACACAGTAAACAAAAAAACACAGTAAAGAAGATAAGGCAATGAGCACTTACTTTTTAGGTTGCTGGTAGCTGAACAGAGTCAGTATCACCAGCAACCTATTTTGAAGAGTAGGTAGGTGGGGATAATTATAGCTCATTGTCACCACGTGGTGAATGGCGGTCACACTCAGTAATGTCCGTGGATTTCCGATCTTTTTGGAAGTCCAAGTATTTCGGAGTCTTCAGTTAGTTGTCTATTTCAGTGGTCACCATTTAAAAAATATGCTAGATGGAGGCACCCGAGTATAAAAATATTTTGTCTTTTATTCGAAATCCAATGGTACAATACAGCATACATCACGAGACAAGCTGCAAGTGCGGGCTTGTTCTGATCCTGATCACCTCCCTTCAGAAGGCAAGACTCGTTACACCCATCCTGATGAAGTGACCAGTAAGTCATGAAACTGTTTATCTATCATGTTGATGTATTGTACCATTGGATTTCAAATAAAGGACAACATATTTTTATACTTGGGTGCCTTCATCTAGCCTATTTTTAAGTGGTGACCACTGAAATAGATAACTAACAGATTAATTAAATTAATAGAGAGGTGCTAGGCTATTAATTTTAAAGTTGGGCCAGTGAACTGAGCTGTTTCATGTCCTTGGGGTCCAGGGAAAAAAGGTTTTCAGAACATCTATCTGTCCTGGGTGATGGATTTTAAGCAACCTTTTAAAGTGGAGTGCTTCTCCCATTGAAAGTTTATGAAAAGAAAGTCAAATTCTATTCAAATTAATTTGTATTTATTTATTATAGTTATAATTCATTACATCAGCAAGGACAACATCTCTAAAATATAAATATTTATGGCACCAAAGGTGTAATAATGAGCTATACTTTTTGGCATCATCACTGGGAAAAACCAAAATACAAGGTTACTGTAATGGTAAACTACAGGGTTCTCTTGAGGACATTTCTATAGATGCTAAATTGTCAAGACATTAATTGCTCTTCTTCAGACTGATGAGAAATACAAGCTAAGCTTTTATTCTCATTTGTTAATATAGTTTGGATCATTTGAGTTTTCATCCAGCAATGGTATGCAGGAAAACTGTAGAAATTCAAATGTAAAGAACAGTTCTTTCCTTGTAAAAGATTCAAATTGGTATCTGGAATATCTACGCATGGACAATAAATTCCTTCAGCTCTTCAGCCAACAGATGGTAAAAATCTTTATCTAAGATGTTCAGGACAAGAAGCTCATTACTAGTGGACAGGTTAATTATATTATTATTGTTAATCCTTTTGAACAGTCAAGTGTTCACTAGATGTGAAGAAAATAAAACTGCTTAAAGTACCTTTTTATTCTTTGAGAACAAAGCTTCTGGGGATATTTAATGAACGAAATGGAATTTCTTTGTTTATTAACATTGAGGAAATGTCTTTTCGGGTGAATGTGGTACAGTGGAGGAAATAATTATTTGATACCTCACTGATTTTGTAAGTTTGTCCAATGACAAAGAAATGAAAAGTCTCAGAACAGTATCATTTCAATGGTAGGTTTATTGTAACAGTGGCAGATAGCACATCAAAAGGACAATCGAAAAAATAACTTTAAATAAAACATAGCAACTGATTTGCATTTCATTGAGTGAAATAAGTTTTTGAACCCTCTAACAAAAAAAGACTTAATACTTGGTGGAAAAACCAGCACAGAGGTCAAACGTTTCTTGTATATAATATCCTGTATATACTTTTCCCATCACACATGTAAGTCATAGAGAGCAAATATTCTTAACGAGAAATTTAAAGCTGATTCTTGCTGTGGTGAGAACCCACATTTTAATATCCCTACTTGTTATAAAAATAAAGATTTATAAAAATAAAAACCTCCTAAGCATTTAGCCCAAGTGTAGCTCAGCATAAGTTTGTTTACTAACCCTAACTCATCCCACGCTACACTCGGGCTTACTTACCTGTCTGGAGGGAGACCATGTCGGAGCCCCTGCCTATCCATTTGGGTACACCTCTCTGGTTTCACCTCTATTGATGCTGAAGAGGTTGGCAGCGCCATTGTCCTCCATCTTAAGGAGGCAATGTGTTTTTTTTCCTTACATCCCCAGCATCATATATATATCTATGTATTTATAGAACACCTGCATGCAGCAGGGCATTTATGATAACAAGTTGCATATTACCATGAATGCAAACCCTAGGGGTTAGTCTGGGAATGTCTTTTGGGATATTACTTAGGTAGACAGAAAGGTCACTAGTCAGTAGTGATGGCTGAACTTCGGCCAGGTCCATCCGCAAACGCGCGGATCAAACTTTTTAAGAAGTCCGATGTCCACCTGTTCTCGCAGGGAATATGAATCGGTGAAACCGGAAAGGCCGTCTTCTTTACCGGGTCTTCTAGTGAAAAGTTTCTTCCTCCAGCGGGATCTGCTCCTGATCCTGCCAGAGGAAGAATAGTGAGCTCCTTCTAGCCGGCGAACGGGGCAGGTCTAACACCCGTACTGTTTGCTGGCTAGAAGGAGTGCAAACAGTTCGGCCATCACTACTAGTCAGAGATCGTGACACAGAAATTAATTAATACTTACATTTTTTTCCAACAAACTACACTTTTGCCCACCCCAGTCTTAACCCCAGACACGCTTTTTTCTGACTGAGAATTGGTTTAATCTGTGCAATGGTCATTGGCTGAACATTCTCTACTAGCATTAGCTTATAATTCCCAGGGCATAATTGCACCCCTTTTCTTACAGTTGGTTGTCCTACCTACAAATACGGGACCCCAAACTCTGCATCCCCTTAACCCTTTGGAGATGTTGTGCCAATGGGCAGATAAATCCACCAATATAAGCTATGCTTAGCCGTTTGCAAAACTTTTTTACAAGCCGAATTTGTCATTAGATAGCATTTTAGGTTATTTACAAATATCTAAATTTCACTTCTTCTTTTGTTTTTTCATAAATTAACATTCGATTGTGAAGAATCCTGCAGTGAAAGAACTTGTTATCTTTAATGAGTGTTGGCTTTGGAAATGAATAACCCTTTTTTTTATAGTTGCTTGGAATGTATGAATTTTAAAATATATATTTTAGATGGCAACAAATTGGATAAGAGCAGGCCAAGCCTGCTGACACATTTGGTAATAATGATATGATGTTTGTATATGTATATATATATATATATATATATATATATATATATATATATATATATATATATTTATTTATTTATTTAAATTAATATATGTATTTGGTTCCCCAGATTCCCCCAGTTTCATGGTGCTTCAAGATCTAAATAAAATTAAGTATTTTGGGCCATTGTCCTGTTGCATCACCAATCCTCCTCAGAGCTTTAGTTGGCGGGCAGATGGTCTTGATTAATTCTGGAATTCATTTTTTCCATCAATAACAACAATCCGTCCAGGCCCTGAGGCAGGAAAACCATGATGCTTCCTCCAACATGTTTTACAGTGGGGATAAGGTTTCAATGTACTCCATTCTTTTTTTTTTAAACTTTTATTTATTGGCATTTTAACAATTTAGTACAACAACAACAGGATGGCAGTGCAGTAAATACCATACAAAATAGTACAGATGCAGCAACTGTAGATGTAATAGAAAGCCATCCCGAAACAATAAAAACATAAAAACACCCCAAAAATATAACAATAACATTAACCATAACAAACATAATAACACAAACAATAACAACAACAACAAATACATTTC
>CM070036.1:38797753-38809716 GCA_036250615.1 Ptychadena robeensis | reverse complement strand
TCTAATGCCCGGCATCACCAAGGCCTTGTCCTTCTGTCTTATGGACTATTAAAGAAACTTTCACGGAGTGTGACAACTTGAATTTTTTTTACATGACTACCACTATTATAGACTGTACACTTCTACTTCCTAGTCTATACGTTTGTCTGTTTTAATTCACATACTAGTAAGCATCTCAATAGGTGGACCTAAAATCCCTATACCCCGTTTATACGGGGAACAATTAGCGGCCTTCAGGGGGGTATTCCCCTCCTAAGACCCACCCTTCTTTAAATATATATAGTTTGCGATGGTGTCCACCGCCTACCTGGACTCAGTGATATTCTCTATATAAATGTAATATAATTGCTCATATGCAAAAAAAAGAAATCAGAAGACACTGAGACGTTACTTTATTCGAAATTAAGATAACTCTACTATGAGTGTAATGTAAAGTGCTGAACACCACATAGAAAATGAAAAATGGTGATACCGTCATAAAGATAAAGTAGCCTTAACCTCCCTAGCGATATGCCCGAACCCAGTTCGGGCAAAGGGAAGCTGCAACTATCGATACGCCCGAACTGGGTTCAGGCACATCGTGGGAGCTCACCTGCTCCGCCGCCGCCATCTTCTCCCGCCGCCATCTTCCATCTTCTCCCTCCGCCATCTCTCCCTCGGCTTCTTCCGGGTCCCGGAGTGACGTGTGACGTCACGGAGGTGGGACCCGGTGCCCGGTCTTTTTTTAAATCTTTTTTTTTTTACTTTTGAGCTGGATTATAGAAATGTCTTTCTGTAATCCAGCTCAAAGTGGATCCCGCTATAAGAAACGCTCGCGCTGAGCGTTCCTGATAGTGGGATCTGTGTCCGGCTGCACACGAGCCGTTCCGGAAATAGCCGAGGTCTCCGGCTATCTCCGTGAACGGCTCTCCTCTGCCGATGACGTCATCTGGCGGGCGGGAGATTTAAAGGTACAGAAACTTTTTTTTTTCTTAGATTTTTTTTATTTTTTTTACATTTGTTTTATTTTGATTGGATTAATATTTTATAAATGTTTTATCCAATCCAAATCAAAAGAAAACAAGTGTAACCTTCAAAAAAAATAAAAATGTTTTTTTCCAAAAAAACATTTTTTTTTCTGTACCTCTAAAGCCGATTTTGTGAATGATCACCATGCGCATTCGGGGTAAGCGCTTGGTGATCAATTGCAAAATGAACGCGCCCACCTGGAGCAAGTACTGGCGCAGTCTGATTGTAAATCAAACTGCGCCCGTGCCGGAATCAGGCGCAACCGCTGGCTCTCTGTGTACCTGCAGCATTTCTACAAAGCTGCAGGCACACAGAGCCTTTCCGCCCCTATCGGCGTCACCGGTGCACCTCAGTGAACCGCCAGGGAGGTTAAGCAAATGGAGAGCTCTTTCTAAAGATGAATTCCAAAGGAGAATCCTTTTTATATAAAAATGATTTCTTTTCCAAGCTGTGTTGGCTGGTGGATGTTATTTCATTTTAATTTAATTTTAATAATTAAATCTCAGTGATCCCCTCATTAATTTAGGCAGGAGTCTTTTTAAGTGAAGAGCAAACAGTAAATATAAAAGGATTCTGCCTTACTACCAGCAGAACATAAAAGTGTCATTACCATATGAATGAAGCCAGCTGTTGCAGCTGCAGCGTGCTCGCTAAATTTGTGCTGTGCAGAGTTTTTCGCCTCTTGTGTAACTTTCCCCACAGTTTTTCCAGATGACCTTCTGAGCCATAAACAAAATGTTTTTCCTGTTCCAGCTCTGCACTTTTTATGTGTATGGCAACCTTATCCCCTTCAGAATAAACATGCAGCTTATTAGTGCATCAAAATGTGAGAACAAAATGTAATTATCTATAATCCTTTCCTGTACTAGCACAGTGTCTTTTGAATTTTGCAGGATTTAAAATTGTAATGACTAAATTAAGCCCATTAAGTGTAGATGCGGGAAGTGTTGACTGGGCTGCTGGCATTTTGTGGCATGAGTCAGATACACATATGCGTGTAATGCCTTTCTATGAAGAACTGAAAAGTTAGCCACTCACACAGACTGCTAGAATAACTAAGAACCAATCTCATTCAATGGGCCTGCAGATGCAAATAATTAGTAAATCAGTTAGGGTAGACTTTACATTTCTTCTCCAATGCTTTTCGGTAATCTGTGAAACCGTTCTTTAGATTTGTTCTCCTACTAATGGCTTCCTTTACGCCTTGATACCTACTTGCTAGTAATGTGACTTGCTGAGTTTTCCTACTACTTCAGCCCCTCACAGGAATCAGATATCTTGGATCATACAAAGAGATGCCAATTAGATGCAATTTTTCAACATTGTCATGTAAATGCATGAAAATGTTATGCAGGCTAAAACAAAGCCAATCAAGCACAGCACCTGCTATACTTAATTGGCTTAGTTTTAGTCTGCATGCAATTTGCATACATTTGAATGGTAATTTCAGCATTTCATTGACCATCACACATTAAGGCACCAATGTGATAACATTAGTAACCCTATCTGCATCAATACTTTAATGGTTCCAAGTTCATGGGACTGCACATGTTAAACAATCATTAACAGTAGGTGTACCCTTTGGGATTAGATGTAGTTGTTCATGAATTGGTCATAAACTGTGCTCTGATCTTCATCTAAGTCACACCAATAGAAAAACACAGTCTGCGTAAAATAATACTACACAAACATAATATGTTTTCATGTTTTTATTGAATGTAAACATTCACAGTGCAGGGAGGAAAAAGTATGTGAACCCCTAGCCTAATGACTTCTTCAAGAGCTAATTGAAGCCAGGAGTGAGCCAACCTTGAGCCCAGTCAGTGTGATGATATTGGATGTGTTGCTGAAAGCTGTCCTGTCCTTTAACAACAAACACCAGTTTTGGTTTTACTGGTTTCAATAAACACTGTCTGATGTGAACCATGCCTCGCAGAAAAGAACTCTCAGACCTACGATCAAGAATTGTTGACTTGCATGAAGCTGGCACATTTTATGACCAATTCATGCAAAACCCAAAGTGTTCACATACTTTTTCTTGCAACTGTATAGGCCATGTTCTCATTGTTGGACATTCTATTTATTTGATATCAGGGTTAATACAAAATGAGTGCAGGGCTCACCCACAAAACAAAGGTTGACAAACAAAAGTAAGAAGATCTGACAAGAAAATCTTGACATTGTCAGTGAGTGTTCAGCTGTAAGAATCAGCACTCTTTAAAATGCCTGGTGGTCATTGATGATGCTGATGGGACGTGCAGGGTGTACTAAAATTATCTAAATTGTATACCTCTTCTGGCACCTAAATCACCACTAAATCGGACAACAAGGGGGTTAAAGTTAATTTTTCCTTTAAAGGGATCGAATGGAAATAAAAGTGAACATATACAATCTGTACCAATACCACACCATTATTATTTCTAAGAATAGTTTAAAAATAAGTTCCTGAAAAGGGTTATGATCACCACCAGATTCTCTGTTATGATTACCACCAGATTCTCTGTTAACTCTCCGAACCCTACCAAAGTCAGATTTTGTAGAAGAGAAAACATGCTTTTTTTTTGGGGGGGGGGGGATTCTGTGTGATGTAAGTGATGGTAACCACAACATACAGTTTCTCTCTAAATGGGATATGACTGAAACATGTATAATGGTCTCTCGCCACCATGTTTTTTTGGTAAACTGGAAAAATGCTTAATGTCTGCAGAGATATACATATGTAAAGGGCAGTACAAAAGTGGTACACAGCTACGCAAGCATAGTAAAAACTAGCTATGGCTAGCTGCATTATTGTTACTACGCACATTTGCCTAGTAATAATTAGGATATATTCCAGGTGGTCGCAGCTATAGGGGAAGCCAAGATGTCAAGGAGAATTGCAGACAGACATAGAGGATAGACATCTGCAACACGCAGAGTTCCCTTCCCCTACCCCCCCCCCCCCTTTCCCCTGATATTTTGAGAAAGAAGTCTGTGCTGTGATCTGCACATTGACGGCAAGTGTTCACTAAGGTTTCTTGTGGCTGAAGTTGGTATTGCAGGGGGATTATTATTCCAATTCAGATTAAAGTTGAAACACTTGAAATAGCTATAGAAATAACTTTATTTTATCATGTATACACTACTGTAAAAGTACATTTTTTTAGATTGCCAGAATTTTTTTCTTTGGTAAATGTGTAAATTTTATGTCATTTGAATAAAAGCAGGAAAACATTAAAATAACTATGAAAAGTTGCAGTTAGGGGTGTGAAACTGGGAAGGTAGGTACTTTCAGTTGTAAATTACTAATAAGAAAAAGATTGGACTTTTAAAGCCCCCCCATACACCTTAAGATCGATCCATACAATTTCCATAAGATCTACCAACACCTGTGTAGTAAAGTGGCCTCCCTGATAGAATAGTGAATGGAAGGCTTAGAAAGGTCCTCATATTACATGGTTTTGGTAGAACACAAGTTAATGGTACAGAAATTAATGTTGGAAATGTTGCTAGGTGTATGGGAGCCTTAAGGCTGTTGGAGATCTGGTGTTTCCACCTGCAGCAGAATCTACCATGCGGTTATGTGTACTTCTGCATATGTAGTTCTCTCTACTTACTCTGCTAGTCAAGGTATTTAGCTACTGCATCGGACACCCATATGTTTGAGACTGTATGCAAACACAATATATCTTAATATTAGCCTTCTAAGAGTCACAAACCTTTTCGTGGAGTACTTGTAGACATCATAAACATATTTACAGGACGGAAAAAAAATTTCATAGTCCAATCATAATACAGCTAAAATAATAAAAACGATAATGACTGTCATATCATATATGTAGATTCCTATTAAACATATTCACATCTGTTTAAATGTAATGAATTAGTCTGATCCCCATGATAAATGTGCATACAGCACCCTAATCCCACCAATGCAAATAAATAAAATGTATGTAACCACACAGATCATTTTGTTAATCCTCAGAAATCTTTTCTAACTAAATTCTCCTGCTAGGGGGTAATGCTGTGCTCTGTTATCTTAAGCTCTACAAAGATAAAATTGTATTCTAAGAGCCTACCCGCCATGAGCAAATCCATCTCTAAAAACACAGTTGGACTATAGGTCTATAATAAATTGAGGGACTTATTACTGTAGTTTAGCACTATCAGGAAATAAATGATTCACATGACATTTTCCAAAACGGAAAAACAGAACAGAATAAGTATTTCTTATGTTACAGCACATTTCATCTGTCTAACATATTTGAAAGTGTTGATTCAAAAGCAAAACACAAGTGCAGATCCTGTTCTTACAATTCCAAAATGGTAAATCTTAGCTGTAACTTTCTTGGACCAGTTTTCTTAATAGACATGAGAGATTACCCCTCGCTTGTTAAACATAAAAAAAGAGATTTAATTAAAATTTAAAGGTGAAAAATGGACTCAATTGATCAACTGGTATAGAATAATCAGTTCATTCAGTACTACAAATGTCTATGAGAAGAATACCCATCAAAAACATAATTGAAGAAAGGCAAGACTTCTGAATTGTGGATGTTGATGATTAATGCAAAATAAACATACAAGATATTTCTAAAACATAAGAACGTCATTCCCTCACATCTACTGATCTATGTGTGCCAACATCTCATCAATTGTGTACATATAACAAAACCTCAAGAATTCACAGAGTAATGGGGGTGCCACCATACCCCCCATCGATCATCCCCCCTATGTGGAGACTAGAGACTCCACAGGGCTTTATAGGCACCAATCACTCAACTCAATCAATCGTATATCAGAGTTGAGTGATTGGTGCCTATAAAGCCCTGTGGAGTCTCTAGTCTCCTACAGCCACCTCAATACACTTTATATATGATAGACATACTCCCATAATAACCACCTCCTTCCATGCTGGTATACTGCATGGAGAGTAAAACAAAACAAAAGTGGTGGGTAACCTACATACTAGGCAATTGTGGAATCATCTTCTGATATATATTTATATCTAAATATATGTATCTTCCATTCAAAATGTTACATCTTGTAAGTCTATAATTACAGTATTGACACATATTGTGCATGTCACACTCTGTATTCAATAGCACATCTTTCTGTGTTGTTGGGTGTCCTTGATTTGTACCATTGATACCTTTCAATACATAATATAGTAAACAAAGATATGCTAAAAATCTCATTTCCAACAACAGTGTTCTTTCTCTTTCAGATAAGACCTTCAGACACAAGCTATTGTAAAAACCTCTTCAGCTTCAGCCAAAGCTATAAATAATGTTTCGTGACTGTTCTGTACAGTTACCTTCATGTGTTTTTCACCACCCAGACTCTTAAGTTTATCACACCTGAACAAGTTCTTATGACGGGGCCTATAAACAGGGGTGCACATAAGTGGTACTCTGGTACTCAAAAGGGGCCAAAAACTAGCTATGTGTACCTGCATTATTGTTTAAAAGCTCATATGAGTACTAACAACTTGGAGGCACTCGGTGTCTGGGTGGCCGCAGCTAAATGTTAAATGTATACAATTTATGTCACTTGGATAACTGCAGGGAAACATGAATAACTATGAAAGGTTGCAGTTAGGGTGTGAAATTGGGAATGTAAATTAATAATCCCCAAAAAAAGATTGGACTTCTAAGGGTGTTGGAGATCTGGGGGATGAAAGTCAGAATAGGCATATATAAGGGTAAAATATGAAGAGAAAAGTACTGTGTGATGGAGTCGGAATATGACTATGAAAGGTTGACATTTAAAATGCTGGTAGTCTCAGGGGTTAGTTTTTGAGCCAAAAAATTTCAGGGTTGTACTACTGAGAGTTACTACTGAGATGTGGGGGTTCAAATGTGTTGTACTGTGAGAGTTACATTTGACCCAAAGACAGTGGGTGACCTGTGGATGGAGACAGCTAATCGGAGGCTAAATAAGGAACAGAGAGGTCCATCTGCGGCAGAACCACCCAAGCAGGAGAACAGTGAGGGAGACCAAATACATATGGGGTGAGTACATAACACCATCTCTTGGTACTCATCTGAGGAGCTCACTTAAAAAGTTATGTGCATCCCTGCCTAAAAACCTCCATGATATGTGAAGGTTCCCATCATGACAATCATGCCATGATGTAATTTCTGACATTTTATTGAAGACATTTTACAAGTCATTTGAGTGGCTTACTCATTAAAATTACCACAAGATGCTCTGTGTGTCTTCTTAGCATTGGGGTCTTACTTACATAAGGTGTTGATGTGTTCACACAGCATTGTATGTGCCAGACAATAAATATGACACCCTCTGACTCCATTTAAGCTTGTTTTGTTACACAAGCCCTGGTGATTAATCATTGCCTTGCTTTGGACTTTCATTTTGCATACTGACTTTGCTGTAATGGTAAAAAAAGATCTTGGATCTAGGTTACAGATACAGGGAATTATACACAATCCTGTCACACAACATGCACAAGCTCTTTCATCACAACCAACACCTTTGCCTAGGTTTCAGCATGGACAGAAGTACACTGTTTAAAAATCTGTGAACACTATTGTAAAGATATATACTTCTGTATATACTGCATCTTGTTTCTTTTTCTTTGAGTCCTTTCCTTTACTTCACCTTCTTTGTAAACTAACTTTTGCTGGAACCTAATTGCATCTATGTATTCCTATTTGTCATCAGTTTCTAATCCAAATATTTTCAGTTTCAAGATTACCCTTAAAGATCTTTCTCACTACATGTGTTGTGTACTAGCAACTTTAGTGGTAGCATTAATACTTATGTTACACTGTACACATTGCACATATTCCTATGCAAGTGTAGGGTAAATGCACTGCAGTAACAAAATGCAGCAGGGCGATATCCATTAGCGCACTTGATGCATAAAGCAGTGCACACAAGTATGAATGGTAGAACATGTTTCCTATGCGAATGAGTCCTTAGAGAAAATAGTCTTGTTCGATTTTGATCCACTGCCAATGCAACACAAAACAGTGAAAAAATTAGACCAGTAAGTAATAATAATACATTTGGAATACAGTTGAAAATGGCACATGGCTGAATGTGCTTATTAAGCCATACCAAAATACTCTTGCTAAAGAACTCAACACTATTAATAAATCACTTGTTGTTTTGCCACAAGTTTTGGCAGACTACAGGATAGAAATATCCCCAAAACTTCAAATTCATGGGAGCCCTGGGATTCTCGCTTAGAGGTGGGCAAACTAGTAGTGATGAGCAGCATAGGCAATATTCGAATTCGTGATATTTCGCGAATAATTCTACTAATATTCGATTCTATATTCGGAAATTCGAATATTCGCGGTAATACCATGGATTGCGAAAATAATATGCGCAATTGCGAAAATAATATGCGCAATTGCGAAAATCATATTCGCATCGCTAAAATCTTTAAAATGAATGGTCACATGCTATGTTTATTTTCGCAATGCGAATATTATTTTCGCAATACATGGCCATATTGCGAATATTCGGAATTGCGAATATCCGCCAAAATATTCGAGATATTGGCGAATTCTCGAATTGCCGATATTCGCGAAAAATATTCGGCATTCGAATATTCGAGCTCAACACTACAAACTAGGGCCCATTTAGTCTTTTAATCCACCACTTTGTCACCTTGGTGTTAAGGTCCCTGGAATAAGTAGAGCTCATGAGGATGATTGTTATGGTTTGCTTTGAGAGGCAGTAGTTGGCCCTGGAATAAAATGTTTAAGGTTACTATTCAAATGTAACTATATATATATATATAGTTATGATTCTTTTTTTTTAACCTGATATATATATAGATATATAAATTTTAAGCATTAAAGAAAAATTTTCAATATAATATGTTACATTTTCCACATAGGCTGAGAGGATTTAGAACAGGATGTTACTTGCATGTTCTTGGTCCGGCCCCTCTGTCAAATTTAAAAACCCATTGTGGCCCATAAATGCCCACCCCTGGTCTAGCTCTTGTTGTCTTGGCACTCTCTACAATGGGCTGTACTTTATTTTCCATTTACTGCAAAGATTGATTACTAGGATTTAGATTTGTAATTTATTTCATATGTTAAAAGCCCATCAGAGTCTAAAGCTAGCCATACACGTGTCGGATTCCATGTCCAATCGATTCATCATCCGATCGATTCCGGCGATTCTGCCGGGAATCGCAGGTGTGATCAATCGGCCAATTAAGAGTATCCATCGCAGCATACCACCTTGTCCAACGGATTCCGGCACGATTCCGGGACGATTCCGTGTCCGATTCCACCTCCGATTCCACCTCACAAATGGCAACTCCCCCTGATCTGTGCAGAATCGGATCAAAAAGACCAACATGTTGGTTCTCTGACGGATCCGATTCTGGGCCCCCGAACGATCGGACATGATCGGACGGACAAGGTGGGATGCACACGATTCCGGCACGATCGATTCACGTGCACGCGCCCGGAATCGATCGGCCCGGAATCCGGCCGGAATCCGACCCGTGTATGGGGGCCTTAAGAGCAGGTGAAGAATCTAATTTTATGTTTTTAAAAATAATTCCAGGTTGGTCTTAATAGCATCTACAAACAGATTGAGGCTGTAGGGTAAAACTACACCCAGAAATATTGAAACAGTGCCATATTGCCTTTTTTTATTCCACACAGTTTAAATCAAGCACTTGGCAGTTGACATACATGCACCGAGCGGCAGCTGATTTTGCCGCCGACAGATGGGCTTGCGCGCTCGCGGCCGTTGGTCGGCGGCAAAATCTGCCACCAATCGGGGTTGCCCACATGGGGCGACAGATCCCCCACAGCTCGGCCGGCCAGAGAACAGACATGTCCGATATTCTCTGGCCGATGCCGGCCAATGCCGTTAGTTTGAAGATGTCGCTCTCCATTGAAGCTAACGGCTGGCACACAAAGGGTGCCGGCCGATGCTGTCAGCTCTGAAGAGCAGCATGATGACGTCATCAAGCTGCATTTCAGAACTGGGATTTGTGGGGATTTAGCAAGAGAGAAACCCTGGCTGGAAAGGCTCAGGTGTGCAGAGAAGGGGTAGACTCTAGGAACTGTAGCCAGGTGGCTTACCTGTATGGTCAGGTCTCTGCCTTGATTTAGGCTCACATGGAAAGCCAAGGAGGGCTTGGGGACATTTTGAGGAACCCACTGGCAAGGTTTAGCACAGTCGGTAACAATAACGGCTAAATTATTAAAAGCAGGGGACAGGGGAAAGGAGGGGACTGTTTGATTTATTTGCTGGATGCAAGATTTGCTTTTGTTTTCTTTGGTAAAAAATAAAAACAGAATTGTGTTTGCTGAAAACGGCTGCACTGGTGATCCCTCTCCCCTGAACTTTGCAGTATATACAACCATTCAAATAATGTCATAAAAATGACACACCATTTGGAAACGATACATAATAATATAATATTGTCTGTCTAATATTATCACGTCCAGGACAATTACAACATAAATCTGTTTCATTCCTTTTATATAACAGGGACATAAAAGCCAATTAAATTCAATGTAGAAAATTTCACTACATTGTAGAATCACTTTGATTAATCCTTGATGAGTCTGTCAAGAAAATAAACATAGGATTCGTGTGCATAAAGTATTAATATTATCAGTCTGCAGATAAGAAACTGTTATGGCTCTATAGAGAAGCATTTTGGTTAATACATTCCAAATTAGATTGCAGGAAAGCCAAGAGAGGTAAATGATATATAACAGAGGACACACTGTTCCAATCAAGGCAAAACCACACACAGGCATAAAGAGATTAGATGTGGATATATACAGAAAGACTATATATATATATATATATATATATTGACTTGTGGGCCACATTGGCTTCTTAAATGTTATAAAAAGGCTGGACCAAGAGCCTCCCGGCATAGGTGTGCCAATTCCATGCATTGTCGGCATAACTTATAATGTTGGTGATGTCTAATAGGGAACGTTGTTATCTTTTAATATTTCCTGCACCTAAAAAAAAGCTATTTCCTAGAGACTGCCTGTTGTCGCCATAAGGAAGGGCCCACCGTGAGTATAAAGTTGCCACCGGAAAAATTTAACAGCTGTTGTGGGAAGAACTGTCATTAAAGACAATCCCATTCTCCTGTCACTTCTTTTTCTTTTGTCGAAAATACCCAAATGGTACACAGATGGCAAAAAAATCCCATAAAACTAGAAACTGGTATGGCTTTTAAAATAGCGCTACCCTAAAGTTTCCACCATTCATACTAGGTATTAAAATATAACCCGATGCTTTAAAATGGATCCTAAATGTGTTAAAACATAACAAAATGAAAATAAGGTGTTGATTTTGTTGCATTGGATGTACTTTATGTACAATCTCAGGAGCCTAGAGGTAAACATCTTTGCTTTAATTTGGGCTTTGATGCTGCCACATTAAATCTTTCATGGACATTTCTACCTTGCCTCTATTATATATATCTAAAGCTAAGAAAAGTACTATGTAGGCAGTTACAGTCTCTGAGTGTCGGCTTAATATTGTCAAATGTAACAGAATTTGTCTATTTCCACTAGAAAACAGGAATATATCAACTAGAAAGTATTTCTAAACAGCACTGAACAGTGGACTATGAAAAGCTGATATATATTAACCTCCCTAGTGCACTGCATAGGTACAGATTTCTGTACCAAAAGCGCACCATAGACTTTAATGGATTTTTTTTTTGTAAAAAGAAATATTACATTAAAAAATAGTTATTTAAAGTATCATTTGAATTTTGTTTGTTGTATATAATAACATTTTTATTTAAATGTAAATTTGTGTTGTGTTTTTTACTTTAAATTGTACTGGGTACAGTAATCACTGTGCCCAGTACAATTCCCTTTATTTAACTTATTTCACTTTTAAATTTCCCGCCACCCACCGATGTGACGTCATCATGTCACACCGGAGGGGCGGAGGGATCACTGAGCAGTCGGGATTGCATCAAGAAGCCTCGG
>CM070036.1:38762156-38773445 GCA_036250615.1 Ptychadena robeensis | reverse complement strand
TCTGGGGGAAGACCCACAGTGAGCTTAGACTCCCGACTCCCTACACCGGCGCAGATAACATTCAGATTCAAATGTTCAGAATCAGAGTGGAGTAAAAATGCTCAGCCACCATGGGTGGGTGAGGCACACCTATATAGCCTTCAGGCTAACAAGGCAGGTGGCCTCAACTCAGCATACGCTTGCAGGGAGCCACCTGCTGGTGACTGTGGAAACAACCCAAGCACAGTGCTAACAGTGCTACCAGCAGGCGGTACCCAGTACAGCTGGGGTCCTCACAGACAATAAGACATTGGGGAGGAAAACTATGGAAAATAATATTCTGAACTAAATAGCATATTTATATGTTAAATCAATTATACAGTATACAAATTCAGCACTGTAAAGTGAAAAGTGGTATTAAGAACCATCATTGCTGTCATTAGCAATTGAGGATAGACAAACACATGCAAACAGACACAGAAATTCAGAAAGACACAAAGGCCGGCCATAGATGTTTTGTTTTTTATGCGATTCTCCTGCAGATAGACTGTGCTTGGTGACTTCACAGCCAGTCATGCAGAGAATTGGCCGCACACCCTTTGTGTGCCAGCAGTTAATGCAATCAATCTAAAATTTATGGACACGTCTGTAAATTCTTAGATCAATTTCACGTCCGATTTATGGCCGAATTTAGGTTTAAGCATTAGATTTGCGGCTTGAAATCGGATGCAAATCGTACCGTCTATGGCCAGCTATAGACATACACATATTCAGACATATACATATAAATAGACACACACATGTTGACGGACACATATAGAAAGACACATAGACACATACACTCTACTTTCCATTGCATCTTTTTTATACACCACCCGAGTCTTCTGCTTGGCTGCCAGTGTTCAAACAGCACTGTTTGAAGCCAATGTTACTTCTGCTATTTATTAAACATTTCACTTGTTACATCTTGATATCAAAATGCTATGAAAGAGAGGGAGGGGTCATTAGTTAGGATATGATCATAATGTCCATTGGGGGATAATTATTTATTTTGCCGATTCTGCAATTTTTGACTTCTGTTTCCTTTTGTCAGCAGTAGTGTCTTGTGGTGGCACAGTTGCATAATCTTGTGGTCAATTTGTTCCAGGCAGCTAAGCTCCAAATCATCTTGTTTTAAGATTTTTGAGGAAGTAACATTTTGGAAGCTTTGATCACAATCTTAATCAATCACTAAGCAGCCGCATGTGGTCGCGCTTTGGCTTTATGCAAGCTCTCCCGGCAAGGAGATTAGCCGGGAGCTGTCAGGTGAGAGATGCGACCACTACTGGTGTCCGGATTTACCATCTGAACTGTATTGCTTATGCCAACAGAGCCCAGAGCCCTGCTGATATAAGCAATGAAGAGAGAGATTGATAAACTGCCATCTATCCCTCTCTCTGTGCCTGTGGAAACTGCAATGACTGTGCAGCTTCCACGGACACAGGCACAGCCAGAGAGGCAGAGGAGAGACTCTGCAGCCATTCTCCCTATGGCGCCCCTCCTTTTGATCAGTGAGGAAGATGACATTGTGCTGTGATAGTACTGCTGATAGTGACATCTACTGGCTGAATTTGATATTGCAATAATTTTTTCCATTGCATTAACCCAAGTGATGTGAAAACTTAATAAATATATTTTATATATACTTCTGCTCTAAAAACTGGGTGAGTCTTATGGTCCCATGCGTCCTATAGTCCGAAAAATATGGGATATATATATATATATATATATACTGATATATTGCATACTTATTTACTTTCTCTGCATACATATAGGAATATAAGTAAAAGGGGATAGGATAAAGAATGTTATCCAGTGTCACCCAATCAGTCCCCCACATCGTTAGTAAGTGGGAGTGAGGCTGATTACTCTATTCACCTCTTATATAGAGTACAAGCAAGCAGTACTCTCTATTGGGGGCAAGCAGAGTAAGCAGCCTGGAGAGTCAGCTTAATTGCTGTGCCTCTGTGCTGGCAGGAGCTTCCCCTCTTCTTTTTGCTGAAATTTCATACCATAAGACACACATACACTTTTCCTCTGACTAACCATTAACATGGACATAATGTTTGAACACGGCAAAAGGTTTTGTCACAATTTAAACACCCAACTTTAGAGGGATTGACTTTTGCTTGAAGTTGAATTTATTTTGACTCCATATTTGGTGTGCATCTAAGAATTATATTTGTGTCCTTCACAAGCATACATATCTACTGGTGTGATACATGAGATTGCAAGCTTAGATAATGACTTCTATTTTTGCCTCATTGCAGCACACTGTGAATGTGATTTATATAGTCTAGAAATCCTTGGACAATGCATTTATTATACACGATCTAGGCTGTGCATTACTAATCACCTCCCAGTTGCCAGCAGCAGTTACTATCATCATTCCCTCTATTCGTTTAATAATTTTCTCACTTTGCCGCACTTTCACCTGTGTTGGATAAAGCATCATATATTCTGATTATGATGCAGTGTATTTGCCATTAATATCTCCTTTTGTTGGTATTGTACAGTACAGTGCAGTGTAAATCCAAGGAAGAAAGATATTTGTGATCAAGTATGTTTATCTAAGAGTTCTGGGTAGCTTAATTAAATGAATTAATATCAACAGTGTTGATGACATCCGACAAATGTGTTTTATCTTTTTTCTGGAACATGCTGAAAAAAATATTTACACCAAAGTAACATCTCAAAGCCTAGCTAAAGACAAAAAATAGGTATGTGAGGTGGCAATGGATTTAACATTTACATTAAGTTAGTTAATTTACCCAATGCTTATCCTCAAAACTTTAATCTGGACTAACCTTCCAATATGCATTGTCACCCAGTCTGTCTCTCAAGTAGGACTTTACTATACTTTACATGTTAACAGGTAAGGAAGCACTTTTTTTTATCAGATGCAGGTGGTTTTGCTATTCGTTTACAGTTGCAACATATATTCCTATAGTGAGATGGTCTAGAACAAGGGTAGGCAAACTTTTTGACTCCTGGGCCACTGTTTGTTCTTAAATTTGGCAGAGAAGCAAGACCAAAGCCTGTAATGGCCATCTGTGATTGGTATTGGGGATATGAAGCAAGGGCTAGACCAGGTAGGATATTTAAACAAATTATACACCACTTTCTAAAAAATATATTTAAAATATATTAATTTACTTAAGAAAACGTACCCACCATCAAAGGTATGCACGCACAGAGTCATCACATGATCACACTGCTGCATCATCCCCATGGCATAGTCTGGATGCCTTCAGACATTATTTTAGCTCATTGCCACCAACGGGCTAAAGTAAAGAACTAAACGAGCGGCATTTGCCTTGGTCTAGAAATGACAACTAGCTGATTTGTGAGTTGATTGCATAGTCCGGATATTATCACCAAAATATTTGTAGGAAAGGGTTGCAGGACAATAATTCTCTAGCACGTGTAGTTTTTATTGTTTTTATGTCCATTTTCTATTTTATTGATTTTTTTCACATAACTTTTAGAAAAACAATGATACAGGTAAGTGCATAATGAGCTTTATCACTATTACACCAGATCCGGGAGGAGACAGGCAGATTATATACAGTTGCAAGAAAAAGTGTGTGACCCCCATGGGATTACGTCGAGTTTTGCATGAATTCATAAAAAAATTCATAAAATGTGCTCTGATCTTCATCTTAGTCACACCAATAGAAATATTTGCTTAAAATAATACTACACATAATACTACACAAACATTATATGTTTTCATTGAACATAACATGTAAACATTAACAGTGCAGGGAAGAAAAAGTATGTGCACCCCAAGCCTAATGACTTCTTCAAGAGCTAATTGGAGCCAGGAGTGAGTCAAGCTTGAGTTCAATAAGTGTGATGATATTGGATGTGTTGCTGAAAGGTGTCCTGCCCTTTAAAAACACACACCAGTTTTGGGTTTACTGGTTTCAAGAAGCACTGTCTGATATGAACCATGCCTCTCAGAAAAGAACTGTCAGAAGACCTACGATCAAAAATATTGACTTGCATGTAGCTGGAAAAAATTACAAAAGTATTTCCAAAAGCCTTGATGTTCATGTGTCCACGGTGGAAAGTTAAGCACTGTTGCTACTTCCCTTTGGCGTGGTTGTCCTGTAAAGATGACTGCAAGAGCACAGCGCAGAATGCTTAAAGAGAAAAAGAAGAATCCTAAAGTGTCAGCTAAAGAGTTACAGAAATCTATGGCACATGCTAACATTTTTGTTGACACATCTACAATAAAGAAAACATGAATGGAGTACATGGGAGGAAACCACGGAGGAGGCCATTGCTGTCCAAAAAAAAATTAAGCATGTTTGAAGTTTGCAAAAGAGCATCTGAATGTTCCACAGCACTACTGGAAAAATATTCTGTGGACAGATTAAACCAAAATTAAGGTTGTTTGGAAAAAAACACACAACACTGTGTGTGGAGAAAAAAGACACAGCACACCAACATCAAAACCTCATCAACACTGTAAAACATGGCAGAGGGAGCATTGTGGTTTGGGGCTGCTATGCTGCCTCAGGGCCTGGATGGATTATTGTCATTGATGGAAAAATGAATTCCTAAGTTTATCAAGACATTTTGCAGGAAAATGAGGCTTCAACAGAACAAACAGGCCCATTCAGAGTCCTGACCTCAATCCGATTGACCTTAAGACGTCCCAAGAATATTGCTACATAGTTTTGTATAGGCGGTCCAATATTACACCAGATTGTTGTGCAGGTCTGATCTGCAACTACAGGAAACGTTTGGTTGAGGTTACTAAGTCCAAAGGTTCACATACTTTTTCCACCCTGCACTGTGAATGTTTATATGTTATGTTCAATAAAAACATGAAAACATATAATGTTTGTAGTATTATTTCAAGCAGACCAATTCATGCAAAACGCCACGTAATCCCAAAGGGTTCACATACTTTTTCTTGGAACTGTAAGATATAAAAAGTCTCAGATATTATGGTCCCAGAAGATGTAGAAAGGCAGTCCATGTCCTGTAGCAGTAAATTAATACATAGAATAAGGACAGCAGTAGACAATTATTGAGCATAATAAATTGCATAGTACCCAGGATAGTACCCAGGGAGAAGGGGAGTTGAAAATTGGGTCAAATTAAAAGAAAAGAGAGGAAAGGGAGATTTAACCAACAAATTTAAAATGAGACAACACAAACATTGCTGTCTGTGAAAAATTGCCATTCTCACCTAGAGGCCTATAAGAATCTATAATCCAAAAAAAGGGTGTTGCTAATATCACTAAGAAGTCTCCTTAGTGTGGAGAATCTATATTAGTGATGGCAAACCTTTCAGAAGCCGAGTGTCCAAACTGAAACCCAAATCCCACCTATTTACCATAAAGTGCCAACATGGTCATTGCCCTTAATTATAGACACACACTACATACAGTGAGGGAAAAAATTGGATCCCCTGCTGATTTTGTATGTTTGCCCTTTGACAAGAAAATCTCCAGTCTATAGGCAGGTGGGGAACTGTTTGCATTTGGCAAAGGGAGAATAGACAGCTCAGAAAGGAATGTTCTGCACTTTTCTGCTCTCCCCTTTACCTGCTTCTGTGCTGGCTGACAGCCCACAGAGAGGGTTACAAGTGCCATCTCTGGCACCTGTGCCATAGGTTCGCCATCACTGGTCTATATCATAACATAATGGACTTGAGTTACTGAGGTGGGAAGGTATCTACGCCATCTCCTAATGAATTTAGTGATTTGTTTATCACCCAAACAATCTGCTACCAGCCTCTCTGTGTGAAGGAGGTACAGTATCGCTGTTTTAACCATACCTATACTAGGTTAATGCATTTCAATGCACATGTTAGGACACTGATGCCGTGCAGAACCCATTGTGGCTCACAGGTCAAACTTGTGCTCTCTTTGCTATGTTCATCCTTATGGGGATGCCATTGTATACTGTAGCTTGTACAGACACCATTTTATTGCGGCCCATGCTGCTCTTGTCTATACTCTCATCCACTTGTTTACTTCAATGGGCAACCCCATTGAATTTAACAAGGGCAGTATATCGCGGGCCAGCCAAACGGGACGTATATATGGCCCCCAGGCATTAGATGACATTTCATAGACAATTACTTGACACCTCTATGCTAGTTCTAAGCCTTTAAATTTTCTTGAAGTTCTGGACATAATTCTAAAGACACTTTTTCTTTCTCAATTACACAGGCAGTTCTTGAGATTACTTAGCAGTGAATAGCCTTCCTACGTCTTTTCAGCATCAGTTGCCCAACTCGTTTCCTAATTAGCTAACAGCAGAAGTCACATCCAAGCCCCTTCATTTCTATTTTCTTTCGGCTTAGCATTTATCAACCCTCATGATGAAAGCCAACTGTTGTCATATAAAACCATTATTACTGAATACAATACCATCACTGCTACATATAGCTAATTTGTTGTTAGGTTGAACATGCAATTAGAGGGCACAGAGAATATTGAAGTGTTCAAAAATAAGATCTAACAATTTTCTACAAAAGAAAAATACGCCGTCTTCAATCTGGTTTACGCCATAAATACATTTTACATGTACATCTGGATAAACTCATTAGTATAGCTGCCCAGGCAAAAATGTTCTAACAAGGCAAAGCAGAATTTCCTCAATGGGATTTCTACTGTTTTACTGCACATTTGTTTCACATTTTATGACTTCCCAACTATTTAAGCTAACAAGACAAAGCTGCCAGGCCTTATGACTTGAATTTTCTGTTTATATGTCTCGTATTGTTTTTTAATTGTGCCCTGATGTAGGCCAACAGAATTTTAATGAATATGTTGTTTTCCATTATTTCCATTTATTTTGTCTCTATCCAAAACAACAAAAAAGTCATAGTTTATATTGCTGTAAGGTGAGTGCCACTCCACTTAAATAAAGGTGACATCTGAGGATCATAAGAAAGAGTTTTAAATAATGTAAGGACAACATCAAGTGCAGTAACACACAGCAGATGGTCAGTGGACATTTATAAGCTGTAAACCAGAACTTGGTATCTGGGGGTTATTGTACTGCACATCATCATGTACTTTATCCACTTCTCTTCCCAAGCATATTTTAATTTTTTGTTCCACAAATAATAAAATGCACATCTTGTTTCCATTATACGTCGGGACCCCTCCGCTTAACTTATACGCTTACCGGGGATCCCGACGTATCACACAGACATTGCCTGCTCGGCGGATGGTCTGTTTACACATCCGCCGGTGCAGAGGCTGAACGTACTCGACTACGAGGGGAGGGGTCCTGACTTAATGTAAACATAGCCTCAGGCCCCAAAATTATATTTTCTAGTAAAAGACCATTATGAAGAAAATATTGTTAATTTGAAATACTTATATCATGTGATATAAATATCCTTAGCGGTCATGATGAACCCAGTTCCTCCGAAGTTTGCCTAAAAAGCAAACTCCGGAGCCAGCTCGGATTGCATGAGTGCCCCACATCCCCGTAAGGTGCCGTGATTCTCTATATCGCTGCAGAATTTGCAGGTTGCCGGATCTGCCCCGATCGTGTCATGGTGACGCGGAAGGGGCGCCGTGGGGTGCTCCATAGACCTCCATGTGCACTAGGACAGAAATGGACTGGGGTGGGGGATGGCGGGAATTTCGAGCAGAGTACGAGCAGAGTACATTGTATGGGCAGACTGCTAGTGGGGGTTAAGCGCATATTTTTCTCCCGGGAAAAATATTGATGGCCAAGCAGATGACTAGGGGAGCGACAAGGGAGCCCAGGAGCTGATTGCAAAGGTAATGTCATTATAAGTATGGATACATTTGTGTGTCTATGTTTCGATATAGAAGTGTGTGTCTGCATTTATGTGTGTGTCTAAGTGCCTTTCTATATGTGTCTACTGGCTTCTATGTGTCTTTCTACATGTATTTGTCTGTAAATATTTGTGCCTATTAGGGCATTAGGGCAAAAGTTGTCTAGTCGATGATTAAGGATTTCATGTGTTTTTTTCCTATGCGCACTTGTATACACAATGTAGTCTCTGTCTCTGGGCTATCCCGTATTTTCTGGCATATAAGGCAACTTTTAAACCCAGGAAAGTCTTCTCGAAAGTCGGGGGTCTTCTAAAACACTGGGTGCTGAAACTGTCAGACATCGGCAGACATTGGGTGATGCAAGCACTGCCATGTGTCATCAAGTCCAGAGCACAGTGAGAAGCTTTCTGGTATATTCATTTTATAATGACAATGTGCTCTTATGTAAACCTCATTATATAGTGTTGACTGATTTTGTGTGTTTTGGTTGCCACGGTTTAAGCTGTTAGTATTTTCTGTTTTGCACTTACATTTGCCACAAAATTCAAGGTAAGTAGGTACTTACTTGGTAGATAAGGGTTTGGTTTTTAATACGATTGCTCACTTTAAGTTTATAGAATATAATTCTGTATATTTTATTTATTTATTCAATATTTTAGTGTTTCTGTTTTTTCCTACCCAAAAATTTGTTTTTAAACCAGGTCAACAATGGTTTCTCTGTTAAGCTGGGCATAGACGGGCCAATTCCTGCCTGATTCGCCAGCCGATCGGATGCCGTGCGCGTTCCTGCATCCGATCGGCATTGGGTCGGTAGCGAATCGGGTGGGCCAACTGGTCATATTGACTAAAAATCTACCGTCATGTCGGATTGCATAGTGATCCGATATGACGGGTAATTCAGATCGGATCAAATTAGGTCCGAGTTGCCCGGATGATTCTCGGCACTAGCGGCCGTGCGTAATGGCGTCATCACATGTATAGGTCAGTGTATAGGGAATGGGGTGCAGTATCGGATCAGGCAAGTGGTGATGTAGGATGAGTTTGTTGTAGTGTAACCCTTAAAAAAGACATTGCATGAATACTTCATGTCTAGAAAAAAATCTAATTTTTATAATAAAAAGAAAAAAGCATAAACAAAACATTTAAGGCATCTTCTGTGTTATGTTTTAATTTGTACGTAACTTTGATTTTATGGAAACGTGTTCTGTCTTCAAGTCTTCAATCTAAGAGATATTATTAAAGGTTAGCAGATAATTATGTAAAATCTTTCACTGAGATAATTACATCAGAGTGGCCACAACTTTCTTGTCTCACATTGCAAAAGGTACATTATGCTCTTGTCTTCCATATTATAATTTATTAGCTGTTTTAGTTTGGATCATTTTTGTAACCTAATTAAACTTTAGCAACTTTAAAATAAAAAAAAAATAAAAAACTTCTTCTGTGATATATTAATCATTCTTATTTGATTGCCTGATTACATCTAATTAAAAGGGTTTTACACCCACCCTTGTCAACACTTCATTTTGTATCAAATCAGGACAAGATGTGACTGGTGGTAAGCTTGTCACAAAAGCAATGAACTGTCTCAAAAGTGGTACTGGAGGAGTGTGTTTATGACTAATAAAATTAACTAGAAATGCTCAAAAGGAATAACATTTTATGATTAAACTGTCCTGAAATTCATACAGTGACAATGCTTTATTGATGCATTAAAAGAGAATCTGCAACTATTTAACCTCTCTGGTGTTACGGCCGCTTCACAAAATTTT
Source organism: Ptychadena robeensis (assembly GCA_036250615.1). Taxonomy (NCBI): domain Eukaryota; kingdom Metazoa; phylum Chordata; class Amphibia; order Anura; family Ptychadenidae; genus Ptychadena; species Ptychadena robeensis. The sequence goes on along the minus strand of CM070036.1, from coordinate 38,763,871 downwards.
TTGGCCACGAAACAGCTCTGTACGGGAGATTGTGCCCTCCCCTCTACACATTGTTGACAGAATCACTGTGGGCTCGTAGAGCTCAGGTGAGTGTGCCCAATCCCGGCATGGGCACAGTTTGTTTTAAGAACAAACTGTGATCATATTGGGTTCGGGCATAACGCCCAGGAGGTTAAATCAATCCATGCTAATGGAGAATGTCAAACTGTGATTGCCCTACTACAGTGAACAGGGTAAAGAGATTGTCTTGAGATCTTGACTATCTGACTTTGTGATTTAATTGCAAAGCCCCTGTACGTAGCATCTTCACCCAAAGTATTCTTTTTTGCATATAGCTTATTTGGATTTAGTAAAACTAATGCCTGCCATACACACACCGATTAGCGGCCGATTTTGCCACTTACCGATGGGCGTGCACACCGTCGGTCGGCGGCAAAATCGGCCACCAATCAGTGTGTGCCCACATGGGGCGACAGATCCCACTCGGTGGGTGTATGGCAGGCTTAAAGGTCATAAATCTATTACAGATCTAGTGAGATCCTGCAAAGCAAACAAAAAGCAAAAAAACTATTTCTATATGAGATTTGTGATCACAGCCTTCCCAAGATTTAGATTGTATGAGCCATCATACTGTAAGTGCAAGGCATGAGGCAATGCAACTTGTACTCAAAAATATTTGTACTGAAAGAAATATAATCTTGTTGATATGCCAAATATCAAAATGAATATGCAAATTACAGGCCGACTGACATTGAGCACGTGCTGAGTATGATTGGCTCAGCTACAGTTGTAAAACTTTGGCAAATCTACAATAGAGTAACTCCATTCTGTAGCTTCTGACAACATTTTTACATATACATTTCAGGCTCCCTTGATTTCTAGACACATGTGAAGGTCACATGATCTCTCCCTTAAAAATAGGACATTGGATTGGCTGAGATGCTTTTTTTTTAGAATATATGACCATGTGTAAAGCCCTCCCATGTCTCCAGCATCAGAACAATGCAATACTATATGTAGTAACGATATTATCTAGTTATTCAAACCTGAGTAGTGACAGTGGACTATAAGACTAATCATATTTCAGTTATTTCCTACAAAGCACTTTGATGGCAATTAGAAATCTAACATTATTAGGTTATTAGATGACAGTACTCAAAATGCTTAAGATCCCCTTAGTACCAGTTATCTGATTTTTCCAAGTGTGTTACAATGGGAAGTTAGGACTTGCCAATGATAACCTTACTGTGCAACCCATGCATGAAAAGCTTTATTAGCTTTGTTATCTCAATTAATTTCTTAGATCTGAGGCAAAATAATTATAGAGATTATTTGAGTCATTCCAATTTAAGATCGCTCATGATGAAATTAAACACTGGTTGAATGCTTCATAGAGATATGTGTGCTGCAATTCATACACACTCGTAATACAAACTATGAAGCATAGTGGCAGTTTCCTTCTATTACTAGAAATTAAAATTGGATGAATAATTAAATGAAATGCTTATGCTAATAATGTCTATACAAAGCTGAAAGGGCCAATTCAAGTTGAAATGTTGGCTTTAGTTTGTTTGCAAATAAGACATTTTCAGAGACAAATCATTCATATATAGCTTAAAGGTACACTTAAGTCACATTCCAAAAACATAACATTTAAATATATACCGTATTTTTCGGACTATAAGACGCACCGGACCATAAGACGCACACAGTTT
>CM070036.1:38751513-38762056 GCA_036250615.1 Ptychadena robeensis | reverse complement strand
CCGGCTAATCTCCGTGCCGGGGGAGTTGGCGGGCAGCCAAGATGCGACCACCAGCGGCCACGGGGGTCGCACATTCGGACGATAAGACGCAGGCACTTTTTGCCCCCAATTTTGGGGGGTGAAAACGTGCGTCTTATGGTCCGAAAAATACTGTACTGGCAAAAGCCTACTTGCCTACAGCTTTTTGTTTTCAATCCAGATGGCCCTTACTCTGAGAATACCTATTATAACTGTTTTTGATTCCTGCTTCCTGATTCCATTTCTGTTCCCAAATGTGAGAGTTTACTATCCATGGAGTCTCAGGGCAGTCATGCTATCCATGGAGTCTCAGCGAAGTCATACTATCAATGGAGTCTCAGTGCAGTTATGCTATCCATGGAGTCTCACCAAAGTCATACTATGCATGGAGTCTCAGGGCAGTCATGCTATCCATGGAGTCTCAGCAAAGTCATACTATCCATGGAGTCTCAGTGCAGTCATGCTATCCATGGAGTCTCAGCGAAGTCATACTATCCATTGAGTCTCAGTGCAGTCATGCTATCCATGGAGTCTCAGTGCAGTCATGCTATCCATGGAGTCTCAGTGGAGTCATACTATCCATTGAGTCTCAGTGCAGTCATGCTATCCATGGAGTCTCAGTGCAGTCATGCTATCCATGGAGTCTCAGTGGAGTCATACTATCCATAGAGTCTCAGTGGAGTTATACTATCCATAGAGTCTCAGTGGAGTTATACTATCCACTGAGACTTTGTGGAGTCATGCAATCCATGAAGTCATACTGTCCATGGAGTCTCAATATACAGTAGAGTCATACAATCCATGGATTCCTTCTATCAATTAATTCTCAATGGAGTCATGCTATCCATGGAGTCCCAAAACATAAAAGGATCCTAACTGAACTTTCTTTTATTAAAACTTAGATTTATGATAAGGTATTTGTGTTAATTATCAGCGTCCTTGGCATTCTAGTGGTATTTATAACTAAGAAAGATAATAGATAGTTGCCCACAACCGTTAGCTGTGATAACATAGTTACAGTGATATCAGTGGCCAGAAAGGCCCTCAGTGGGTGTATGGGGCCTGGGCAAAGATCACAGAGTAAAAATGGGTCAGTCTGAGGGGTGCGTGTTTAAGTTGCGTGTAGGTGTGCAGCTCTCAAAATGGAGGAGTGTGGCCCCCCGTAACAGACAAATAGTAACAAGGCGCACAACCTAGTACAACAAAGTAAGGTACTGTAAATGGTAAAATAAAATGAAACAAAATAAAACAAAACACAAATTACTCACATTAAAGGAAGTTTGCAATGATTGATCTCTCATAGTTGTGTGCTTTCCAGGATGATGTCACTTTCTGGTTAGGAAGATCATTTACTGCTTACAGATGCTGGAGGGCTCAACAGTAACAATGGGACACATTTTGAGCAGAAGCTCTTTGCCAACCATAGGGGCGATGCTTGTGGTTTCAGTAGACTTTGGAGTCCGTTCACTAGACTTTGGAGCTGATGAACCCATGATGTTATTTGTGATGAATGCAGCACTTCCATTTTCATTGCTTAATAAGCTGCCCGGCACAAAAAAAGGTCACACACTTATATTTGGTTAGAATGCCTTTAGCTTTGATTACGGCACGCATGCACTGTGGCATTGTTTCGATAAGCTTCTGCAATGTCACAAGATTTAGTTCCATCCAACATTTTCCACCAAGACCTTGCATCGATGATAGTAGAGTCTGAACACTGCACAAACCCTTCTCCAGCACGTCCCAAAGATCTGGATAGTGATGGCCGAACTTCGGCCATGTCCGTCCGTGAACGGACGAATCAGACTTAAAAAAAAGAATGAATAGTTCCTGGTTGTGCTAGCCGGATGTGACGTCAGTGGTGTCACTTCCATGTTTACGAGCCGGCTTTTCACTGCAAGACCGGGTTCTCTACCTGGTCTTCAGTGAAAAGATTTTTCCTCCGGCGGGATCTCGCTGCTACTGATCCCACTGGAGGAAGAATAGAGAGCTCCTTCTTGCCGGCGAACAGGGCGAGGCGAACACCCGTACTCCTCGCCGACGAGAAGGAGGGCGAACATGCATGTTCGCGGCCGAACTGTCCACCTTGTGGGCAGTTCGGCCATCACTTGATCTGGATTGTGGTGGCCAATTATTGTGTGAAAATTATGTCTCATGCTCCCTGAACCACTCTTTCACAATGTGAGCTAGATGAATCCTGGCATTGTCATATTGGAATATACCCGTGCCATCAGGGAAGAAAAACTCCATTGATGGAATAACCTGTCATTCAGTATATTTAAGGAACACATACTGTTGCTGAACCTCGACCTGACCAGCTGCAGCAACCCCAGACCTATTTGCTTAGTTAAATCCAGGTGGCAACTTTTTTTTGGCCGGCAGTATATATAAATCACTATTAACACATGTTTTTGAGAATGGGGGGCAGTACTTTTTTTGGCTTGATTGTTTCTTCATGTCCACCCACAACCTAAAACAATGGTGTCTAGCTGCCCTGGCCAATTAAATGACAGTGTCTAGTTTGTGTTGAAAACATAGGTTATTTTAGCTCTTAAATTATGTGTTTTCTGACAACCTAATAACTTCATTAAAACTTGCAGACTTTCTTCCTTCTGTTTGTTAAGCAGATTGTGAATAGAGAGGAGTTGACAGCCTGTTATTCAGCATGTGGCATTACTATTCTTACTATCTTATAATAAGCATTACTGCCACTAGACTGCTAAACACGTAGGTGAATATAGCAGCTGGCAGGCTTGGATGTTCATTTTTTTCTTTTTACCGAAACTACATTGTAAAGAGCAACCCTTTGAGGATGTAGTGGACTGTATGTGAAGCCCCTAAAATCTTGACCATTTCCACCTTTTGTTCTCGGCTCCGAAGCCCTTTTTATGAACTTGGGAAGGAAAGAAACTGCTATTTTACAAGTTGGTATAATTCTGTTGCAAGGATATAAATATGAGAACTAGCTGTTCATTCATCCTTAGCTAATTTAGAGGACTTGCATTTAATGTATCATTTTCAAGTGACCTAGCCATTAGCTTTGAAAAATCACTTTATTATTTTAATGCATGTCTAGTTATTGCATAGGCTGGAAGTACCAAGTGTAAAAAGCAGATAGATGTATATGCTAAAAGCCATATATCACTTTTTCTCTGTAGTGGTAAATAATAAATTAGGTCAAATGCACTGTAACTTGACACTTTAATTAAATGCAGCTAAAAGCCTGTTTGTTTGAACTTTTAGTGACTTTTACTGTGTAATTACTATTACTTAAAAATTTAGAAAGGAAGGTCACAAAGTTCTTGGCTAAGTTCTCACAACTCTTTCCTGGGTAGCTGTAGGCCTTTCACTTAAACAACTTATAACCACTGCCCCTGGCTCAGCCTATGCTGTATCCCAGAAAGCCCTGTCGTGTTCCTTAACAAGTGAATGCTTTGTATTGATATTATTTCTTTATCACATTCTTAGTGGGAATTAATATTTGTTGTATAAATGTTATTAAATGTATTTTTGTTTTGTTGCGCTTTATTGGTACACAAAGGTTTTAGTTATATTTAATATCTTGGTTACCTGCCTAATACCTGGAATTGGATTGTCAACTATTTCAGACCTCTTTGTTGTGTAAGAGGAAACAAGAATGTTCCTTGCCTGGCTACATTGTCTTTGACAGGTTTGGACAGTCAGACACCAAACAACACAGGAAACCTCTGTCTGAGAAACACTGGGGAGGAAGCAAATGAGGACTTCTTGTCAAGGGCTACAGAACTTTAGGAATAAAGTCCGTTATGCAAAGTTCTTATTCTCTCATCTCATAGCTTTACAATGTTATAATTTAAATCAATGGTTTAACATGTCAACTTCTACCTCAAACAACACCTGGTTCATCCCAAAGTAACAGGCATTTCTACAGTAACAAATGATCTTCTAACAGTTAAATCTGTAATTCCTCCTCCATACACTTTTATAATTAAGCTAGACATACACGGCATACTCACTGTGCCCTCTTGATCAATCCATCCTGCTCAAAGAAACCTGGATTGAACAGGGAGCGAACATGTTGGCAAAGGCAGTGAACCCCATCCCAGGTACCGATCTGGATCAATTGCGCAAGTGCTGCACAGGTATAGACCCCTGTTTGGCCAGCCTTACTTTCTCTTGGATGTGTTGTTTCTAGACCTTATTTTGTTTCTTATTCCAACAACAGTTCCCTTTCGTGCCTTACTAATGCCCTACCTTCTAAATTTATCAATCTACCTGAAATAATGTTTTATGTCAATTTACACCTAAACTGTCAAGCATTCAGCGTATGGGTAATGTTTGACCCTTCTCCCATTACACTTCCTGTGGCTTTTATCTCAAAAACACATATTTTATTAGTCATCCTCAACCAAGACCCAAGACATAATATCTCACCTTATCTATTGGAATGATTTCATGCCATCCAATGCACACTGAGCTTAAATTATCTACCTTATCTCACCCCTCACATCTGCTGCCCCCTTTACCATAATCAACACTGGCTGTCAATATCATACATTTGGTCCATTTTTATAACACTGACCTAAAGCACAATCTGTCTCCTCTTTACTTCTCTTTTATAATCTCCAAATACAACCCAACCTTTTCCTCTGCTCTGAACACAATTTACTACTAAAATTCACTATAACCATTACCTCATATTCATGCAAACAAGATAGCTCTAGCACTACTCTTCCGAAATTTTATTTCAGCACACTTGTCACATTTGATATTTTCCAACCCTGAAAACTCTCTCTGTTTAACTTTAGGAATGGGAAACCTGGATAAATAAAATATTGAGTTTAGTCAGCTACTCTGTTTTCTTGTAATCTCTTTATAAAATAAGGTATACGGTCTGGTATAGCCTAATCCCTTCAGCCACTGACTTTGACCCTGTAGGAGAAGACTTGAACATGCACTCACTGGCTAGTATTATTCAAATTGGTACACCTCATCACTTTTGATTGAATTCAAGCTTCAACAATTTTTTTGGGATTACAAGCATTTGTTAGGCCAGCTTGTGGACCACATGTTTTGGTCCCTGTTGGGGACTAGTTGGGTGAAGAATAAGCAGTTAAGCATGATGATTATTTGATCTGGGTGTCCTGTGAAGATAGTGTACACTGTTTTTTTAAATAGAGAATGAATAGTGCTTCGAAAACCACTATATTACTTCATATTCTGCAGTACCACTTCAAATTTTATAGCCTTTTCATTCTCCCACGTTTTCTCCTGTCTGTGTGAGAGAGCAAATCTTGAGTATAAGGAACAGATGAAAAGTAAGATTTTTTTATATTTGGGTCATACAAGAAAAGAGCAGGTGAGTTTGGGTGACCTGAAACGCACCATGTTTTATTTACCAACTAGGAGTTTTTATTATAATAAATCATATAAAAATTCTGGCGGCTGTATTTGCAGCTGGCATAAACCAACTCATGGGCTCAAATATGCATGCTAATCCAGTTAAGCTTTTTAGAAGAGAAGCTCTTAAACTGTTTGAAGACTTGGGGACCTGGTATGCGTTTTGTGAAATTGGCATTCATCTATGAAACATTAAGAGAGCAGCCAGGGCTGTCAGATGGACTTTTCCGACATGCAGCAGATTTGGGCATGTTTTGTACCCTGGCTTATTCTTGTCATTAAAAATATTGCCCGAGAAAACCTTGCTGTTTATATTTGAAACTTTGCTGCTAAAAATATAGAAAGTTTATTATATTTTATTTCTAATATACACTTTATGTATTTTCAGTTTTTGTTTCTTAAACTATTTTCATTTAAATAATTAGTGACTTTCATGTGTGATGGATTTTAATTATTTCCTGTGTCATTAGAGACTTGTAGGTTAAAACAAAATGTAATGAGCGAAAGGTCTACATGACTAGTGTTGAATATTCGAATTGCGAAGAATATTGTCTATTCAAGAATTTGCAAATTTCCCAAATATGTTGGCAGATTTTCGCAATTTTGAATATTCGCAATATTATGCATTGGGAAGCTTATAGCTATGTACTGCGATTATATATTCGCAATGTGAAAAAAATACCAAATGACTGTCAGTCATACTTGAGTTGGTGAGTGGTGGCTGAGGACTAAAATGCATGTTGGCAAAGGTGGCAGCCACTGGGGATCTATGTTTCTTGTGGAAATGGACCCTCAGAAACCTGGAACCTGTAACTGAATTAAAATGTCTTAAGGTGTTATGATTATAGGGTTATTAGGACATGTATGTTTAAAGTTATGTTGTTAATAAAAAAGCTTAGGCAATTTAAATAGGTTCATGTTGCATTTTTATAAAACATAAGGTGGGTAGTTGGGGTGGAGTTTTTGATGACATAGCACTAATATTGGTGTGAAAGTTTCATACGATCTATCCAAATCATGTTCCTGATTATATAATTTATGCAAAGTTATATGGTTTACCTTAATTGGCGATGTATATGTAAACAGTTCAGGGAACTTCAGGAATATATTCCTTAAATAATAATCACATTACATTGGACACATATAAACACACATATATACTTAAAGCTTCCACAAAATGTGACCGGTCCAGGTCGGTATTCCCAGCCCTGCCTTATCGGGCTTACAATCTAATAGGTTGGTGAAGAGAGTATACCATAGGTAGGGGGGTGGGACTGGCATGGTAGTGATGTTAGGAGTGAGAAGTTGGGAAGGCCAGACTGAAGAGGTGGGTTTTCAGGGATTCTTTGAAAGTGCAAAAGTAGGAGCTATTCTAATGGAGCAAGGAATGGCAGGGTATATTTATGTCTAAGGTTGAAAATTCAAGTAGGACAGGAGGTGTGGAGTGATTTAAAAGCAAGGCACAGAACTTTGAATTTGATTCTCTGGACAGTTGGAAGCCAATGTAGAGATTTGCAGAGAGGAGCAGCAGATGAGGAGCGGTAGGAGACATAAATGAGTCTAGAAGCACTGTTCAAGATGGACTGAAGAGGTCTAAATAGAGGAAGGGCAGAGAGGATGATGCTGCAGTTGTCAAGACAATGATAATGACAGCGTGTACCAGGACATTTGTGGTCTCTGGGGATTAGAAGGGGCATATCTTGGAGATGTTGCGGAGATGGAAGTGACAGGATCTAGAAATGTTCTGTATGTGAGAAGAAAAGGAGAGTGCAGAGCCAAAGGCAGCGAGCTTGTGGAATAGGGGAGATGAATTTGTTGTTTACTGTAATTGAGATGTTAGGGGGAGACTTAGAAGGTAATGGGGAAAAGATAATGAGTTCTGTTTTGCAGTGGTTAAGTTTAATCTGTCAGTCATCCATGATGACCCTCTTTTTTTTAAACATGCAATATTACAATCCTACGTATGATAAAAACCTCTTTTTCTTTTATTGTCTATGGATATTATAATGAAACCGGTTTGCTAAAAAATATCAAAACTATTTGAAAGGCCACCACCGTTCTTGATGTAAACTGATCCTAAATGTATCACTACAGACTACTAATTGGCTGAGCTATGTTAGTAGTACTCTACTTATATACAGGACATAAAATCAATTATTTCTGCAAACCTCTGCATATAGACCCAACATGTTATTGAATTTGTTTCTTTAACATCTCTCTATATTGTTGCAATCTTGTGTATTGTATATGCGTAACAATGACCCTATATCGCTGTCACATATAATTAGCACCTCCAGTGATGTTACAAAAACAAAGCAATTATTCTGATCTCATCTTTAACCATGCTATATGGTATGAAGAAACAGATCACATCACTGTCTGGAGGTTAAAAACAAAACCCTTTTATTAAAGTTAAACATCACCCTCAAACATCTTAAGACCATCTTAATACAACAAAAAGAGGTTTTATGTGCAAGAAGGAGCTAACTTTATTCAAGTCAAGGTCAAGTTGGAAAAATATTTTATGAATGTAGTGCCAAATTAATAAATATGTAGTGTCAATGGAACGTACAGAACATTAAAAGGATTTACTAATGTCACTGTATTTTAATGTTAAAAATACAGTATTTAGTTTATACTAATGTCTGGAAAAGGGTCTCTTAAAAAAAGTGTATTGTAGAGCATTCTTCTTCTTAGATATTTAAGTAGCCAGGGTCCTGTTGTATGTATATATACTTTTTTTGCATTGTGTTACCTGATTAACATAATCAAATAAATTCCTTCCATTAAACTCACCGCTAGACATAAAAAATGTGAAAAGCAAAAGTCATTTTCTCATTTTTTTTATTTCTTTAACTAGGATATGTCATTTAGAGTTAGCTATGTTCAGTACCCTGCTTGGATCCATGACCAGCTTATATTGTATACTGAAGCATATACATTCAGTGATCACAACACAGCCAATAACATAAGGTATATGATGTAAATGCAAATATTCTACTTAAACGTAATATTAACATACAGAGAGAAGGCTAACTATTAAAGAATAAATAGAAAACATTTTATAGGCAAATCTGGCATTGAGTAGAAGAACAAAGGTAATGGAAAATACCACTTTGTACTAATTCTGCATGTACATTACATTACATTGTTACATTATGATTTGCATAACATTGTTCCTTTACTATTAGCATGAAAGCTACCATATAGCATTGCTTTGAAAAGAACATAATTAATTGGATTTACAAATAACCACATTTGTGTTGAATGACCTATACTTCAGCTGTTAAAAAGGGTAAATCATGAATGAATCACTCTATAGAACGTGGTATTTATATATAAGATAAATAAAGCACTGCAGCAAGTTAATGATGATAAGAGTCATTAGCTTGGGTTTAAATAAACTTTTAGTGAGTGCCAAATATGGTCTTAATCCAGTTATTATCCCTCTATAGTTGCCTTTACAAAATAATTAGGGTTATCTATCTATCTATCTATCTATCTATCTATCTATCTATCTATCTATCTATCTATCTATCTATCTATCTATCTATCTATCTATCTATCTATCTATCTATCTATCTATCTATCTATCTATCTATCTATCTATCTATCTATCTATCTATCTATCTATCTATCTATCTATCTATCTATCTATCTATCTATCTATCTATCTATCTATCTATCTATCTATCTATCTGTCCTTTTATGGAGATCACACCATATTCTAGCAGTAAAATCTATATATTGTCTAGATATTTAACTTTGAAAGTGTAGAAAGAAAAGGAAACTAAAGCCTGCCATACACACGCCGATGTGTGCAGGCAGACTAGTCCCGATATGTTCCGGGAGGCTAACGTGATGACGTCATCACGTTAGCATCCCGGTGCATTATGGGGCCCCTTCAATCGGCCGGGCACCCTTTGTGTGCCGGCCATAAGCTGCAATGAAGACGCCGTCTTCATTGCAGCTTATGGCATCGGCTTTCATCGGCTCGCGCCGGCCAGAGATAATCGGACATGTCCGTTCTCTGGCCGGCTGAGCTGTGGGGCGACAGGGATTTGTCGCCCCATGTGGGCACATGCCAATTAGCGGCCGATTTTTAATCTGACCGATGGCGCGCACGCCCGTCGGTCAGATTAAAAATCGGCTGCTTATCGCCATGTGTATGCCTAGCATTATTGGCTTGAATGAGTTCCATCTAAGCAAGTAAATATTTGCATGCTTAATTAAAATGTTTAATTTCCTTTATTTAAATGTTTAATATTCCATGTGACAGTTCTTTTTTTTTGCATTTGATTGTTAAATCACTGTCTCCAACCATTGTAAATTGTTGATTTTCGGCATGAAGAACTGGCACATCTACACTCTAACAGAACTTGTATCATTTATTTAGCTACCCATCTGGTGTACAGTGCCTAGGGTCGTTTCATGCGACATGGTCAGCATTTGGATGCTTCCATCTGTTCACAAAATATAATGAATCCATATCTTTATCTATTATTCAGGTCATTTTTTAAGCATAGTTGACTGTTGAGTTTGATTTATTCAGAATCATTGTTATGATCGAGTGTCTTAATTTTTTTTATAATTTTTCTTATACATAACTATTAATTTTTAAAATACAGTAGTACAAATTTTAACACTCCATCTAAGCAGCTGTTTTTACTGTATATACTGGACTATTTTCAGTACCTAAATGAAAATTCAGTTTTTAGCTTGGGGTATGTCGCTTCATGTGGGTACCCATGATCAGCGGACGATTTTGCATGTCGGAGCATGTATGGGGGGCTTAAATCTGAATGCTGTAGCGATAAATGTCCAGCAGTTGACTGTAAGTTAAGATTTAACTTTCAACTTTTAACGGTTAACTTTTATCATTTTATACTCCCTGAAATCAATCAAAGTCCATGTCCTGTCTTGTCATATTCCTATGAGCAGCTATATCAGACATGTCAAACACAAGGCCCGCGGGCCAAATCCGGCCCGCCAGGCCTTGCAATGTGGCCCGCGCTGTCATCACTGCACGCCGGGGGGCGTGGCTGGCCGCATACTGACAGGACGTGTCTCTAAAGAGCTCCGCTCGATCCCGCCACTAATCCCCTCTAATCCAGCGGATTTTTAATACAAAGGGACCCCCCAGCAT
>CM070036.1:38725783-38744436 GCA_036250615.1 Ptychadena robeensis | reverse complement strand
CATTATATGCAGGAAATGTTAGTTTTCCACCCCACATCCCTGGCGTCATTGATGATTGATGATGGGAAGGAGTGAGGGCCATGTGTGCGCTTATAAAAAAAAGTATTCTATAGGAAAAACACCCAGAGGGTTAACATGTATGTTTTAGCAGCTGTGCAACTAAATAAAAGAGAAAAATAAAATCTTTCTTCCTTCCTTTTAAATTACCTGATTAGTTGTGACCAATTTTCTTCCCTCAGAGGACCTCATTGTGACTTTAATAGTATATTCTTTGTGACCTGCTAGGTAAAACACCTTGATTGTTCTGTACATAATTATCTTGAATTAATTTTCATTCACTTTTCTATGTTGTCCCTGTAATTTTATCCCATTTTTCTTATGTGAATTAATGCCCCCCCCCCAAACAACACATGATGTATTTAGAGATGGAGTCAGCTCTAAGATACGGTAGCATTGACCATTATTAAGCACATACATTGTGACATACCACAGCTTCTGAAATCTATTCATTGTTAGTTTCTGACACTGGACCTTTTATTAGCACACTATTCATGGTTTTCAGGTTTGGAGATGCTGGTCTGGGCAGTATTTTGATGATGTCTGAAGAGTTCAATACAGAACACAGATCAAAATCTATTGTCCGTAAGCCTTTCAGAAACCTGGGAGTTCAGACAGAACATGAAATGAAGTGGAGGTCACCATTATTTTTTGTATTTATTGAACAGATATACTTAAATACTGGCAGCTGTGTATTTGACAGACGCTTACAAAAGAAAAAAGAAATTAATTGTTGGGATTCACACATACTTTTAGTGAACAGTATTTATCAGAATAAGTAGATCCAGGGATACAGACAGCCAAATGTTAATGCAAATCTTGATTTATTTATCCATCACTGCTCTAAAATGATTTGTTAGGAAAGACAGGCTCATCAGCATTTGTGTCCTTACTTATATCAAAACTGCTGTGCTGCAAAACATAAGTGGTGTGAATGAAAGCCAGGTTACAGCCAAACTCCAGGGAAAATCAACTTTTATGCTTGCAGTGATTTTTTTAGTTGTACTGCAAAAGTATAATGAATATGGTAGATTAGGATTTTAAAATACAGTACCTTTTTTTCCCACAGACTTTCTCTTCTTCATTAGACTGATCCCCAGAGCTTGCCCTATTCCTTTCTGTGGCAGGATTACTCTTCTTCATCCTGGAGCCTCCAAACACTTCTCGTCTTGACACTAGATTAACACTAACGTCTCCATACACAGTGCAGAACCACCATGATGAAATGTTCACTTCACATATTTCCCTGTTTTATATCTTACGAAAACAGTGACCTGTATATCTGTGAAATATATTTATAACAGATTCCTTAAAGTTAACCTGAACAAAACAGAACTCATCATCTTTGCCCCATCACCTTCGAGGCATCTTACCAGCATCTCCCCTATTCCACAAAGCACGCTGCCTTGGTGTCAATTTTGACTCTGCGCTCTCCTTTACTCCCCACATATAGAACATTACTAGATTCTGCCACTTCCATCTCTGCAACATCTCTAAAATACGCACCTTCCTCTCCCCAGAGACCACCAAAGTCCTGGTACAGGCTCTCATTATTTATCGGCTGGATTACTGCAACATTATCCTCTCTGGTCTTCCTCTAACTCCTAGGTCCCAGTGATGCAGCTCTATATCATTTACTGCTCTAACCATTCGTCATCTGCTGCACCTCTCTGCAAATCTCTGCACTGGCTTCTAATTGTCCAGATAATTAAATTTTAAATTCTATGCCTTGCTTTTAAATCACACTTTTTAAAACACCTTTTGCCCTACTTACATTTCCAACCTGGTACATAAATACATCCCTCCGCTCCTCCAGTGACCTACTAATGACATTCACACTCATAACCTCATCACATGCGTGGCTTCAAGATTTCTCTAGGGCCCTACTCTCTGGAGCTCTCTTCCTCTCCCCATTAGACTTGCTCCTACCTACTGACCTACCCATCTTCTCACCTCTAACATCACCACCATGCCAGTCCCACCCCCCATACCTTTTGTATATGCTGTTCCCCAACCTATTTAATTGTAAGCCCAATGTAGCAGGGTCCTCAACTCCTCTTGTGTTTATAACCTGTACTAGTGTGTTATCTTATGTTGTATCTCAACTCTAATTTATCGTACAGCACTGCGTAATATGTTGGCACTATTTTAGAAAAAAAAAATATTATATTTAAGACCCAAATGCACCCCCTCCCCCCCCCCCTACACACACACACATGCATATCGTAGAATATAAAACAATTACAAGCTATTTTACGATGCCTAGTTAAGGAAATTGCCTGTTGTGATTACAAGCAGTTCTCTGCTAGAAAAGCACAGCCTCAAATTCTATATGTTATAGAAGGAAAACACAACTGGCAGTATCTGGGCACATTTGATAACACACATTAAAAAGGGAATATAACAACGATAAACTTATATAATATAAATAAAAAAATATAAAATGTGGAAAGGCTGATATTGAAATCAAAATGAAAGAAATTAAGGGTTTTTTTTTAGAAATGTTCCAAGAGTTAAGCAAAAAAAAACCTAAACAATTAAAAGTCTAATATCTTAACTATATGAGTCTTCCTCTGACAGATATTATGGTGTCTGTAATACACTTTCCATTCTGTGTTAATGATTTTCTGTCTGTGTTTCATGATATTCAGTCTCAAGTAGACGTTAGTCACAAAGTCAAAAGGTTATAAAAGACAAATCTTCTCCTCTTACTTTTGCAGTTTTGGTCAAGGCAAAGCTTCCTTGATAACTCTTGCCAAATGTTCTACTTTGTTTCTTTCTTGAGGCTTAAGGGCAGTTGGCTCAATTCCCTTAATCAAAACATTGCTCTATTAGACTTTTGTTATTAGCACTTTGGATATAATGACTAGATAGATTATGAAAATAGAGCTGAACTATATCTTTTCACTGTCCAATAATAAGGTGAGAATGAATTGGTTAATCGTGCTGATCGCAAATATCTAATCGCAAATTATTATCTGCGGTAACTTGTGAATATAGTATAGCTATATCTTCATAATAGTGAATATTCAAGATTTTTTCTACATTAAAACATAACTACCGTGCATTGCATTCACAATATGTGCATGTACAAGTTCAGATTTTTTGTGAATATTAGTACGAAAAATTTGATATTTCATGAATACGAGTATTGCCTATGCTGCTCATTACTACTGATTAATAGTGATGGCCGAACTTCGGCCAGGTCCGTTCCAAAACAGACGGATCTGATTTGAAAAAAGTCTGGTGTCCGCCTGTTCGCGGGGAGATTCAAATCGGCCTGTTAGCAAGGAATTTTAATTGTGAAAACCGGAAGTGATGCATAGTTCCTGGTTCTGATTGCTGGATATGACGTCACTGATGTCACTTCTGGTTTTTGAGCCTATTTTTAGAGAGCCCAGTCTTCTAGCGAAAAGATTCTTCTGGCAGGATCTTACTGCTCCTGATTCTGCCAGTAGAAGAATAGAGAGCTCTTTCTCGCTTGTGAATGGGGCGGGTTGAACACCCGTACTGCTTGCTGGCTAAAAGGAATGCGAACATCCATGTTCGCGGCCGAACTGTCTGCCTTGTGGACAGTTCGACCACAATGAACAAGAGCTGAAAAAAAGTCAGGTGTCCTACCAAATGGGTATGTGAAATAGCAGAGGTCAGAAATTCTCTGTACAGGATACACAAAAATATATAGTTTTTTGCACATGAGACTCACTGGACCATAAGATGCAAGTAAGGTTTTTGGAAGTATAAATAACTCATAGAAGGACTCATTCTAGCCTTTCAGCACAGTAGCAGTGTTGACAGCTTGGGAGTGTGAGTTTCTGTGAGCTAGTCTCTGGGCTCTCTGCACTACTCCTCCTTCCGAGTGAGCATGTTAATAGCATATTTCAGGAGGAGGAGGTGTAGTGCTGACAGCATGAAGTGCGAGTCTCTGTAAGTTATGCCATCCATACAAAGGTCGATTTTTTTTGTTCGAATTCTGAACAATCGACGCAGCGTGCATATGTGGTGATTGACCTTTTGGGAATCAAACACTGCCCACCTTGTGCGTTTAAACCAAAAATCGATCGCCCAGTGATCCAACATGTCTGTATTTTCTCATCCAAAGTATAACATGTTTGTATCCCCATCCAAAGTATAAAACAGGAATGCACTGATATTTTCCACAGAGTTTGGAGGTGGAAAAGGTTCCTTGTTATAAAATGCAAAATACAATGCCTCACTGGTGAGGTAGTACAGTCCTCTTCTATATAGTTCAATTGATATTTAGGTAATTCTCTTCACTTCATATTTAGATTAAATGCTTGTATTGTTTTGCTTACTGTCTATAACCCCTACTCCTATTTCCTAAACTGATGGTAATTTATTAATATCTAAGACTTTTTGAAACAATTTTTTTTTTGGTCTGGTTCAAGAATTTGAGGGGTGTTTTATTTGGTTGCCATCTAAAATTCATATATCACGAATGTATTTTGCTATTAGATGACCAAAGAAATGATTTATGTACTTTAATCAGCAGACTCACCAGAAGGGAGTTTGCAAAACTATTTTGTATTAGGTTCATCCAAATTGTATTAGGTGGCTGAATCATATATTCACCTGAAAATAACATAATATTATCTATGACATTTATATCAACGATGATTTCATGCCTCAGTGAACAATAACTTCATAGGTTATATAACATAAGCAATGCTGTGCAATGCAAACATTTTCTCTGCCACGTATAAACCCCAATGCAGGTGTAGAGGAATAATAATATGCAGACTTAATTTTCAATTTTTTTTCATTGTTGACCTTGGAGAAAACAAATGCCCCCAAAGTTGGAAACCAGCATTGTATATGGTTTGTTTGGATACCTAAATAAAATCTTCATTTAGGCTTGTGTCCACGACGTCTTTTTCCCCACTGCGGATGCAGCATGGATAAAGACAAAGAGAGTACACTTCCCATTCTGCTGAAAGGGACAGTGTCGACTCTGCAAATTCTTAGCCGCGGTGCTGTTTTGAAGCTGTGGGTCAATGGAGGTGTCTCCAGAACACAAGAAAACAGCACCCAAACAGATTTTCCACGTCTTTCCCCTGCTGCTTGAATAGGGTGCACTCCCCCCAAAAAAGTGGGTAAACTGTGGGTCCGTTTTCTGGCCAACCGAGCTTTGGGACGACAGGGATCTGTCGCCCCATGTGGTCACCTGTGATCAGCAGCCGATTTTGCAGACGTCTGCGAGCTTGCGCGCACATCGATCGGCCAAACAATCGTCCTCGGTTCAAAAGGTATTTGGGGGCCTTTAGCCACTGAGTGATCCAATTTTGATTAATAGGTTTTGTGTTATGAGAAAGTGTTAATTAATGCTATTATATTGCATACAAATATAGGCAACGTATATTTTACTGCACGTAAGCTACATGTAAAATGTAAATTGGCATGGTGCATTACATATAATGTCATATCTAAATGTCAAAAAATTAAGAGAAGCATACTTTACATTGAGTGGAATTGTGTATTACTAAGGGGTCAAATGTCTCAAAGCACACCAGCTTACTTTGCATCTGGTAGCTTGCTGGACCTTCTCTATGCTTTGCCTGAAACATAATAATTACATTACTGAATTTGGCAGCATTTACGCAACACTATTGTGCCAATGTAGCTAGGAAACAACAGAATCTCTAGCTTAAAGAGCATCCCTGCCAAGTTCAGAAACACAGGCTAGTATTAATAATAGGACAACCCGTACACTTTGTGTGGAGCTTAAGCTAGACAGTTTGAGAGAAATATGGCATTGGATCATCGGCTTTAAATCAAGCTACAGTACTAGTCAAAAGTTTAGACACAACTTTTCGTTCAATGGTTTTAACTTTTATTAATGTTTTGTAGTTTTTAAGGAGATTTTGAAGACAACAGGGATATGAAGGTATATGAAGGTGGAATAGAATATGTAATTTTAGGTATATTTTAACTTCCATGTCAGTTCAATTTATTCTGCTTTTAGCTTTATAAAGTGATAAGGAAACTACCCTGTCATCAATGGCACTGGAATGTCTATGCCTGTACTCCCACACAGGCGAATGGCGTGGGTTTATTATTTTGGGAATTAAAATTTATCCTGAGTCACATTCACGAATACCGCTAAGGGGGTTAAAGACAGCCAACTTTCACAGGTTAGCAGACTTTAGCCATTCTCTCATGGGCATTAGTGGCATTTAAGAGGTAGGGTTCTTACACAGTTCAATTTGCATTCAACTAAGTAAGGACTGTCCATCATTACTTTAAGGCATACATTTCAGTAAGGACAATGTCCAGAACTTTTATTATATCTTCAAGAAAAGTCTTGAAAACCATCACATGCAGGAATGAAATTGGCTCTCATGAGGGCCACCCCAGCAAAGAATAACCAAGAGTTATCCATGTTGCAGAGAATACATTATTTAGAAATACCAGCTACTGAAAATACATATTAACATTACCTCAGATCTGAGCCTACATAAATGCTTTACAGAGATTGGATAGCATGCACATCCTAACATCATCAGTTGTTCAGAGGTGACAGTGTAAATTAGTTATTCATGGTCCTATTGTTGCATGGAAGCACTACTGAGGAAGAGCCTTGCTTGGCCAGGAAAGACGAGAAAGGCACCAGTAGAAAGTTTGCCTAATCATATATTTTAGTATACAGAAGAAGTAAACTAATGGTTTCTATATTTTTGGTTCCAACTATATAGCATGGGGAAGGAGGTGTGATTGTGTAAGAGATGACAGTTGGGATTTATTCATGGCAGGGCCTGGCAGTCCGCTGCCTGGTACCCTAGTTACCTCAGCATTCTACTTGACAATGATCTCAAACACATCTTCTTTTCTCAGATAAAAGACCTATCCATTTGCACATATTTTCCTTTGTTTAGTAATAGCTACTGATTTAACAGAAAGTTATTTTAGAATGGAAAAATACATTATATTGCCCTTATTATTTTAGGAATTGTATTATTATTATCATTTATTTATATAGTGCCAGCATATTACACAGTGCTATAAAATACATTAGAGTGGAGATACAACACAATATAATACACACAGGTACAGGTTATTAGGCAGAAGGAATAGTGGACCCTGCCCAATCGGGCTTACAGTCTTATATGTTGGGGAACAGAGTATAAAATAGGTAGGGGAGGGTGGTATGGTTGTGATGTTAGGAATGAGAAAGTGGGTAGAAGAGGCTGAAGAGTTTTTAGAGCTTTTTGTGGCAAAGGGAGGAGCAAGTCTAATATGCAGATGTCTCCTGGCATTGCTAACAACTACATCACTTTGGGAAATTTGGCTAATGGTAGAATGATTTGAATATATAGATGAGATAGAAAATTGCCTATATTATAAGGATGATATGTTTATAGAATCAGGTATCTAAGGGATTAACAGTCTTGGACAGAAGCTTATAACAACAATGTTTCTTTTATTTACATACCATCTGTCACAGAATGCCTGCACTTTTTTTAGTTGTATTGTTTCATTCATTGTTTAGATATGGGACTAAAAACATGACAAACATAAAATTCCAGTAATTTCTTTGGTTAGTAAAACCACATGCAATAACTTTGTAAGCCTCTACCAAATATGTCATTATCTTGAAACATCATTGCAAATGGGTAATATATACTTTAGTCTCTTTAATGTGTGCAGTTCATAAACATGATTTTTAAAAGAAAATTACTATAATTTGTTTCAAATTGAAATCCAAGTTTGGTGTAAAAGCGGCTCTAAGTATATATATTCACAAGTTTACTTTTAATACTGTTTATTGGTATGAAAAAGAAAAAATGCCGTAAATGTAGTGGTTGTTATGCTGCATCCTCCAGAGTCAGGGAAGGTCGTTCAGCTTTCATAGTCTAAAGATGTAAAACAAGCAAACGTAATTTTCAGAATGTTTCAGGGTTTTGTCCTCAAGAAGAGTCATAGAGTCACAGCTGGGTATACTCTTCTAGTGTTTTTCTCTTCCTGATTATACTTCCTCCTTAAAGTCTACACTTTTCTGCTAAGTTTTGGAGTTAGCTGTCAGTATTCTTTCCGGTTTTCTACTTTGACACTATACATTTCCATGTCAGGCCACCTTATACCAATTCTATGCTGAAATACAATAGTTTCACAGAATAGCTATGTATTAGTGTATCGGTGCAATACTAAGTATTGGTGCCATCAGTGAGGCTGCATGTCACAAATCGCAGTACTCCATGTAATCAACCGTATAAGTCTTCTCAGGAAGTAATAGCCGTTGAACAATATTTTAGAATTTTAGTAATATGTGTGTTACTTGGTAAATCTGATTTAGTTACTGCAGTGGTAAATACACTTGTGCTATAAGGCAGCTGGCATGTGATTTCATCTCTACAATGGTACTCCAGGCACTTTATTCTTTTACCGGGATTGAAAAAACACAAAAACATAAATTTGTTATACATATTATATTTATCTTTTATCTTATTGTATTCTATGTTTTAAGTCGATATGACCAGTTTTCTAGTGTGGCTTCTCTGATTTTTTGTGCCAAAACATTGGATTTGATTTACTAAAGGAGTAGAGGCTGTTTACCTAGAAAATTTAATGGCGGCTCCCTTTACATGCCCTAACAATGCTGCAATTACCAAGTAAGTAGGGATTTTTCTAGATGTGTAAAAAGAAACAAAACTTGACTTCTGTAACTTTTTTCATTTGAAGCAATATATTTCCCAAGTAAATATTCACTTTTCCTCTATTTAGTAAATGATCCTCATAGTATCTATTGGTTAAAAATTCTAAATATCAAAATTATGGGCAAGTACAGAGACAAAAGGGAGTAAGTCAGCACTGGTGAGGATATCAGGACTATGTAAACAATTATAAATAGTGATGGATGAACATCAGCCACTTCGGGCGTCCCCCTGTTCATGGATAATTTTTTCCCGCCTGTTTGTGGTATATTTGAATTGGAAAAATCGATGCATGGATTCCTATTCCGATTACCAGATGTGACGTCACTGAAAAAACTCTTCCTCTGCCCGGATCTTTCGGTGCATGATCTGTCTGGTGGAGGAATAATAAACCGGTGTCCGGGACAAGAAAATGGAATAATCCACTGTCCGCAATTATCACTAAATATAAATTATGGATAGGGGCCATTAAAGAGTCTTGTTACATAGTCAATTGCCACACTCCACTAACAGGACTATGTTTTTTCATATCAGTTATTTGCAAGCTTCTATAGAAATAAGAATAGAGAGAAATGGAAATCAGGAGCCAACAGTCACTTTTACAACCATGATGGTCAACAGTCATGTTAGTGACTATGATGTATGACAATGGGTATCATGGATCAGTTATTTCTGGATAATGCAGGTTTGGGATTGCTAAGCTGTTTTGATGAGACCTCAGCACTTCTGTATCCGTGCAGAGATATTTCCAGTAAGTCTTCTGCGAAGAGCAGGGGTCTCTCTGACACATGTATTATGAGAGGTGTCAGATTCTGTCTCCTTCAGTCATGTAAAGCAGGCATCAGACTTTCATTTCCCACACTTGTGTGCTAAGATGTGTGCACTGTACACTGTGCATCTTAACTTGTCAAAAATTAAATTGCTTCTGGCTTTTGAAATCCCTCCATTCAAGGGGACGTCAAGAAGTCAGCTGGAAGAAAGTGAAATGCGTTCAGTTTAGTCTGTGTGATTGGTCTGGCAATGTTATTTGGCTCGCAGAAATTACATTAGCAGCAAGCTTATAATAGACACCATAGACTGTTTGTTCATTTTTGTTACAAATTATATTAAGCCAGGTAAAAATAAATAGAAAACCTTTTATTAGAGTCTTTTTGTACATACCTCTTACTGTAATATGATAATAGAATGAAATCTAAAATGTAATTTTATAAGAAATAGCATATAGTATATAATATTATGCAATTACTTCCTCACTTATGTTCTTTTCACATAAGTGAAAAAGTAATTTTGTTGTGCGTGACAGTAAATGGCAGGTGGTAAAACATAGACAGACCTGCTGTACTTGCTGTAATGAGCAATTTTGAAAGTACAGTATGTTACTTCATACAATGAATTCTCCTTTTTCTAATTCTCATTTCTATTTCTACTGCTCAGGCTGTCTAAGCCCAACATCCTTAAAGTGTCTTAAAATGGTAACAGTGAACTTTTCTAAAGTCTTTTGGTCTGTTAAATTCATCTTTGATAGTACTTATGTATTGTAATAAGAATTCCCCAAAATACCATCAGAAATCAAGTGAACTTCAGTATACAAAATACGTATGTATTTTGTATGTATTTGTATATTCTAAGTTTATTTCGGGGTGTGGCACAAAAATTGTATTAATATTTACCTCTGGCCATTATATTATATTTTTTCAAGTGAACTTCAGTGTCATCTCACACCCCAACTTATATCCAAAATGATAAGTTATGTATTGCTTGAAGTAGGGAACCTCATTGGCTGCAGAGATGTAGACCATCTTTCTCTCAACAAAGGTTGAATGCCAAAAAAAGTATAAAACCTTTTTTTCATGACATAATGCATGTGATGCACAATGTCCCCAGGCAAATAATCCTTTCTTGTTGTGTTTCACCCCAAGGACTTAATCAATCAGTAATGAGTGCCTTGTGTACTTTTCACTATATCTTACAGATACCACAAGTTTTCACACAAATTTATAACATTTATTTTTAAAAAAGTACCACATTTAGTCACACGCATTTACAAAAATGTGTGGAAGAATGGGTTTGGTAAATTCAAGTGTTGTAGTGTCATAGAATCCGATCGCCAATCCGATTCCGGAATCGATTTTAATTTGCGAAAACAATCGCAAACTGCAACATACCATGCATTCAATTTCTGGACGATTCTATCCTGAAAGTCTCAATATGTCTTGCACGTACACATTTATGGGTTTGGAGTGGTGTTAGCTGAAGAACTGGCCAGTGACTAACAGCACACAAACAAAGGTAATTTCCACAAGAATCATAGATGGATCACTTAAAACGATCGCATGAGACAACTAACAGCACTCGATTTATGTGCTTTTTATTAAAATTATCCATCAGAACGGATCAGTGAACAATCATTTTTCTGTCCGATTTTTGACAAAATCGATCGCTTTTGGCATGCTTCAGTTTTTATTCAATCCGATCGCGCGATCGATTTTGATAAAGGCACTAAAATTTAACAAAAAATTTGTGACGTGTATGTCCAGCTTAAGGCTGATTTGGAGGCGCCCTTACAATTTTTTTTAATTTTTGCACAAGTGGATAAAAACATCAAAGCTTGTTGGCTTATTTACCCAACGTTTTGCTCACGATCACTTTGTAATGAGAACGACAACTTAAAATCAGTGGTGCAAACTGGTGTCACTTGAGTTTGGGGGGAGGGAAAAAACATGTGCTCATAGAATGTTGACTTTTAGTCAGTTTGCTGAATTTGGTCCGTGATAGAAAGGCAACCAGCAGATCTAAGTAGTGCTATGTCAAAGAGAAGGCTTTTAGAAACAACAGATGAATGAAGGAGGTTACCACATTAAGTCACAGAGTAAGATCCTTGAGTCTTGAATCTCATAGTGTGAGAGTCCTCACCTATAGAGTTCCAAACTTGCTCAGCAGAAAACAAACTGTGCACCAGGAACTTTAAGGAAAGTGTTTCCATTGCCAAGCAACTGCACTTAAGCCTTAAATAAAACAAATCAGATTGGGGATGCGATAGAAAAATAAAAGCATTGGGTTGCTTTGTGGAAACAGTTTGGGGAAGGTCCTGTTCTGTGTAATCAAGACTTTGGCCCAGTGCAAATAGGAATCCCTGTCCACTAACAAAGAAATTATCAGTCTGTAATTTCAATGGTAGGTTTAATTGAACAATTTGAAAAGTGACAGAAAACAATAACAGAAAAAAATCAGATAAATGTTTTTGAAAAAAAAGTTATAAATCAATGCACTTCCTTGAATGAAATAAGAATTTGATCTCCTGTCAATCCACCTCCTAACACTCGTTGTTTCCTTGACTGTAAGTAGGGAATGCACAGAAAGAGCTGAGCTCTGCCCAATCAAAATGACCTAGAACACTAATTTTTGAGATAGTCCTTCTCGACCATCATTAGTAAAAATAAGAAAGTAGTTATGTGAAGGTTTTCATTCATCCATGTTATATCTGCAGTATTAAGTCATAACCACAGGACGCTTTTCTATCAGTTATATTACTATCCAAATCAAAGTCATCCAAATGGCTCAATTGATTCTGGCTAACACAATGTCAAGAAAACGTTGGTAATTTCCATTGCTTTGACTTACTACTGCAGATATAAAAAACATAAAATTATCGATGTGTTTAAATGGCTATCCTAACAGAATATTCATTTATGGTATTTACTTTTTTTGCATCTTTCTCTCAAAAGTATTTAATCACTCTCAAAACTCTTACTATTACCAAGTAAAAAATGTCATGGTTTAATGTCCATGTTCTGCTTTTTAAATCTACAGTGTTTTTTACCTCTCCATCACACAAGTATTTATCAGCTCTACATGAGCACTTTACAGCTCTTGGATAATAGAGAGGAAAATTCACACATTAAATCTATCTGAGACGGGCGTTCAGCAGACCTGTGTGACCTTGCCCTAAGGAAAATGTAGCTTACCAGAAAATTTTAGTATTTTGTGGCTTAAGACAAGTACAGAACAAATTTACTCAAATGTTTTCACATAACAGATTGGCACCTACTGTTATTATGTCTCCTGTCCTGGACCACATGAAATTGGCACAGTACTGCTTGGACTGGTTACTCCTAATGATCAAAGAAGTAGGATTCATTTTAGAGCTGGAGAAGTTCCTTACATTTCCACTATAATAATGTAAATGAGCTTTACTCTTGTAATTATGGCTAAAGAAAATATGGTTCTATAATGAAAATGTGACTTGAGAGAGGGTCTGACCCATTGAAATAACATTTCATTGCAAATGGTGGGTGTATCAAATATATTTATTAATTTCAATTTATATAACAACACGTTCTCCCCACATAATTGCCAAATACAAGACTTTATGAAGAATTTATGAACACCCTTGTCATACAGAACTTAAACCTATACCTGATGAATTAGGTCTGCTTGTAGGAGGAGATCTTAGAAACTGCTTTCCACACAAGAAACTGCTCAGGATTGAGGTTCTCATTGTATTTTTAAACCAGAAAGGGAAATATTCCTATATATAGATTGGCTCTCAATAGTGAATCATAACACAACTCTAATGGGAGAAGCTACATTTCCACAGGGGGCCATTTCCTTTTTTTTGGTCACTCTGGTGCTCGCAATGACAACGAAGCACTTCAATTAAAAAGGAGTAGTAGGCAATCCAGAGCACTTTTAGCTCCTGTATTTTTTTCTCCACTATCTTGCCAACTAATGCCTGCCATACACATGCCGATAAGCGGCCGATTTTTTATCTGACCGACGGGCGTGCGTGCTCGCGCCGCGTCGGCCGCTAATCGGCATGTGCCCACATGGGGCGACAGATCCCTGTCGCCCCACTTCTCGGCCGGCCAGAGAACGGACATGTCCGATCTTCTCTGGCCGATGGGAGCCGATGAAAGCCGATGCCATAAGCTGCAATGAAGCGGCATCTTCATTGCAGCTTATGGCCGGCACACAAAGGGTGCCCAGCCGATTGAAGGGACCCCATAATGCAACGGGAGGCTAACGTGATGACGTCATCATGTTAGCCTCCCGGAAAGATATCGGGACTAGTCTGCTAAACACATCGGCGTGTGTATGGCAGGCTTAAGCAAGGAAGAAGGACTTTTAAGAAAAAGGACCTCAGCGACAGTTGTGCAATAGAAACTGATAAGGATTTTTACAAAAAAGGAAGGAAAGTTAACCCTGAAGGGGGTTAGCCTACCAAGAATTGGCTAGACTCAGGGGATTTTGTGTGGCCAGAAATTGTGCCCTTGAAGCAGAAAACAGTAATAAAATATGGGGTAACAACTTTATTGTACATATTCTCCATAATGGGTAGACAATACATGGTTAAATATTTACATACACCAAAATATAATGAGTATACATACACCATAAATTAGTACAAGATACTGTATATATGCATATATGGGTAAAAACAGAGTTGTGGCGTGAAGGGGATCACCAAGCGTCCCCCCTAAAACCGTAGACCCCCTTGGCACGTTTCAGCCCTCTAATGTCGGCCTCCACAGAAGGGGATGGAGACCCAACTCAAGGTGAATGGTGCAGTAAAAAAAAAGTTCAAATAGGTACTTATTTGCCAAGAATTCCGCGCCCACAAATCAGTGCCAAGGACTGTCCAAGCTGCCAGGTTAAGTCCATCTCCACGTGTAATGTTATTTCCCCCTTATGGATATAGGTAATACTGGTTCAATTGTGGTAGCATTTCTTCTAGATAGCTGCAGATTGAAAGCCCCAACTCTGTTTTTTACTAAACAGTACTCTGTTTCTCTATAATTTAGTGCAGGATCTCCTGCTCTCCTCTTTTCATTGATCCAATTCTGATTTGTTTTAATTACTAAAGAAATAGACAAAGCCAAATGGGATGGGTGGGTTTTGATGATCAGTATTGTGCTATTAGTATTTATGTGTAGCAGGATGGTATGCTTTACAGAACCAGTCGCTAAAGTAAGAAGAGGAAAACTATTGATTGGCTCATCATGCCAAATAAGCATTAGCTGACTTAAACAAACAGGAAGAGTTATTTTTTCCTTTAAGACTGTATCATTACATTTTCTGTAATTATGGCCTTTCCATGCCTCATAGCTCAATAAGCTTATTAAATGTAGTTAGAAAATATGGCAATGATGCTGCTTAAGGCAACCATGGTTGTAACAGCTTGACACTCCTGTGCAGTGCACATAAAAAGCCTTTAAGAACCTTTTGGAGAAAGTTTCCTATAATGTGTCATTGATTGCAAAGCGAAGTGTAAGAGGATTTCCTGCAGTCTTTTCTTAAAATATGTTATGCATAATATGGAACTTATATTAGAAATGTTAAAGTAAAAATGTTATTTGTAGCTTAATTAAGTGTTTGAGCTTTGATTGAAATGTATAGTCAATATGTAAATTGTTACAACTCTGGTGACTTGGTGGATCAAAGCTTAGCAATTTGTCCATGTAGCACTGGGAGGTTCAAATCTGTACCTGGGATTCCCTAAAGATTGTCTTATGACTGTAGACTGTGATATATGCTTATAGTGATGGCTGAACTGCCTGCAAGGTGGACAGTTCGGCGGCGGAACATGCATCCAGCAGTACGGGTGTTCAACCCACCCCGTTCGCCGGCAAGAAGGAGATCTCTATTCTTTCTCCGACAGGATCAGAAGCAGTGAGATCCTGCCGGAGGAAGAATCTTTTTACTAGAAGACCGGACATGAAGCCGGTCTCCTAGTGAAAAACTGACGTCACTTCTGGTTTTTCCGATTTAAATTCCTCGCCTACAGAGATGGTGGACTTCGGGCGACAATCCGCCCATTCGCGGATGGACCTGGATGATTTTCGGCCATAACTATATACTTAGCACTGTGTTAGTTCCATATATATGACTATTGTAGGGAAGTTGGATTGTGAGATCCTCTGAGGGATAGTGATATATCGAAGGGCTGTTATGTGTGCTCTTTAATTTGTTTCATTCCTTCCAACCAAGCCAGAATGCCACTAACAAGAGGAATATATTAGCTCTATTAGCACTAGCAGTAACTATTATTTGAACACACTAACCAACTTATGGAAAGAGACATTTTACAGCTTACCCATGAGCAGCTATTTACATAAAGAAGGGAGTCTGTGTCACATTTTATTTTACTGCAATCTAACTAATGCATACATCAAAATAACATACACTCACTCAGAAATTACTGTTGTTATGACTATATAATGTGACTCCTCCCATATGTACTGTATATAGCTGTGTAATTGCTAGATGGAATGATATGGGGTGTGTCTTATGGTCTGGTGTCTCTTACTATTTAAAAAATACAGTACAAATTAGTTAATAATAACTCTGGATTGGATAAATACTAGTGCAGATTCGGAATAAGCACATTATACTGTAGAGTATGAAGATATGGAAAACTTACACAGAAAAAAACCTAGCCTCCAATGTGCAAAACCTGAACATCTGGCATACTTACCGATTTTCCAATTCAAATCTTGGTTGCGTTTGTTAAAATTTACAAGCATTGCACATGGACATTAATTTTTGTACTTGTGTGAATATGGCTGTTATTAACCGTTATCAGTTATCTTTCATTGACTGGCTTTGATTGCCTTGATGATAGTAAGCATTGTCTGGATAGAACGCATTGTTGGGCTGAATCAGCACTACAAATGGGCATCTAGGAGCACTTCACGCGGTTAGCAGCTCTCTTACCCACTGAGATTCCAGCGTGTGCTGTTGATTTGTAACTGTGGATTACTTATTTTATTGTTTCGATTTCCTTTATTTCTTGTGCACACTTCTTATTCTTGTTGGGCTTACTGCATATGTTCTTTGAAGCAAATAAATTACTTTTTTTATACTGAGCTGCATCACTTACTGTTGTTTTTTCTCTAGGTGATTCAGACTCATATATTATTCCAAAACCTAGTCTGAATGTTCCAAAATTCCGACTGCTCTCATGTATGCCAGACTGTAGATATTTCTATCAGTTCTTTCAGATATTACTTATTTGGAATATATTACAGGAAAAAATTACAGGAAACCTGTGGTGAGGGAGTACATTGCTGACAATACTAGTTTCCTGGCTGTCATGTAATTCTTTACCTTCATTCAATTGACAAAATTATTCAGATTAAATTTCTGACTATGCTGCCATCCTGAGATAGAAAGTTGCCATAGATCAGCGGCAACTGAGCCACCAGCCCATGCACTTGAAGGAAGAGATAGCAGTTGAGCTCTCCCCTTTGCTCCTTGGTATCATTCTTCACTCAACTGCTGCCCTCTCGACAACTCCCCACCCCCAGTCAGCAGATTTCTGGGGTCTCTACTGATGCTGATGGTATGGAGGAGACTCCTCTGTGGCTCCTCAAAGATGCTTCTCCAGCAGTGATCTTGGCTGCTCTCCTATTTTTCCCAGCTTGTATTCACTGGTGGGAGGGAGGGAGGAGGCTTGCAAGAGGAGCCTCCAGAGCCACAGGTTGCCAACGCCTGGCGTAGATGTTCAACAATTAAAGGATTATAGTTGAAGTGGCTGAAAAATTATAGAACTTTGCTGACCCAGTTCTAAAGAGACTTAAGTCTTGTATTTAACTTGGATTTTTTTTTCATTGTCAGACTTTAATAAATTAAAGATGTATGTTGGTGTTCAACACATGGCTTGGATAGAGTTCTTTAGGACTGGCAGTGAGTATCCCTAGCAAGGGGATCTAGGGCAGTGGTTCTCAACCTGTGGTTTGGGACCTTCTTGGGGGTCAAACGATCCTTTGACAGGGGATGCCAAGTTCACTGAAAGCATCACAGTGCTTAGAAGGGATGAGGCATTATTCTCCCTTCTAACTTCCCACCCATCATTTGGGTGACTAAATAAAAGGAAGGGGTCATTACACTTACCTGATTGTGCCAGAAATGATGTAGTGGAGTTTTACTTTCAGTGTTTGTAATACGTAAGTGACACTAAACACAGGCACTTTCCAAATACCGGAAGTGACACTTGGCGACATCACTTGCAGGCTCATGGATCTAAAAAGGTTGAGAACCACTGATCTAGGGCTACCATATTATCGCTATTTTTATCTTTTATTTACAAAGCACCAACTTATTAGAAACTTGCACAGAAAAGTGTCAACCTTGACTATAAATATTTTGGGCTTCTGTACCATCTGCTAGATGTCTATATTTACTTTTTAAATTTTAGAATCATTGCAATGTACAGGAGAAAAAACTGAAACTCCTGATTTAGATAGAAATAAATGTAATACTACAAATGGAAAATTCTTTATAAACATGTGAATATCCATGTGCTCTTCACTACCACTGGACCTTATAACAAAATGGGTTATGATGGCACTTACTTTTCTTAGGATTGTTATTGAAGAAATATTTGCTACATTATCTGACAAACCATGTACCTATGACATTGTATTCAAAACCTGAGAATTCTGAAAAAGATAAAATATCTGTGAGAAAAAGATGTTTTAATGGGAAACTTTGTTTGCTAGAATCTATACAACATATATAGAAGTAGAAATTTTTTTTCTCAACATTGAATGGTATTCAACTTTAAGATGTTGAAAAAATGAACTCAAAGAATCTAGAAATCCAATTTTAACTGAGCATATCATCAGCATAACCAACAGTAGCTCATCCTGCAAATGCATTTAATGCAGGTAACATGACATGCTTTCCACCATGCTGAGATTCTCTCGCCATAATTTGTACTCTGCTGGCTTCTGAGGAGCTATGAAGACACGGTGCAGTTAAAGGGTTATCAAATGCTTATATAGAAATATAAAACCATGTACATTCAATTACACTGGTCTTGCTTCCATCTGTCTTTGCATTTTATTTATGCCTGACAGTGGCAGTTTTAGGCATGGCAACATGGGCGATTGCCCAGGACGGCAGAATGTGCGTGGGGGGGGGGGG
>CM070036.1:38691600-38703468 GCA_036250615.1 Ptychadena robeensis | reverse complement strand
ATCCAGCCAGATAAACATCCGGAGGGAGGAGCGACCGAGGAGGAGTGCAGGACCACAATGCCCAACAGAGGGAGCTCCAGAGAGGCGTATGTTGATTATCTCTAGCTGGAAGCAAAATAAAATCCTAGCTCTTAGCCCTTTAAAAAATTAAAACATCCTTAGTGTGTGTGATTCATATTTAATTTTCTAGGGAGACAAAAAGGTCCAAGGACATGGTACTAGCAAATAACATGGTTTCCCATGATTCCCAGTTGAAAACTGTTGGTTTTTTATGGCATGTCCTGTATGTCTGCTGAGGAAATTCAAAAATGATCAAAAGTACCTTTTAAGATAAATCATTCAAGAAATAGAATCTACCAGAGCATCCGCTTATTAAAAGCTGGGGGGGTTGGATGAATCACTGATAAGGAGAATATTTGATCATTCACTTTTCCTATATTTTCATACTGTGAACAGAGGGAACTTTTCCTAATTTCTAACTCTTTTTTTTCTTCATTTACAGATGACCCAGTTCGAAGAATTAATGTCGCACTCATCACAACAGGTATACTATGTTTTTTTTTTTCTTTTTGCTATGAGAAGATGCAGTGGGTCTAGCAGATTTATTTGTTCATTTTATCTTGTCTTGTTCAAACACCAGTTATTATTCTAAATGAACTGTGCAATATACAATTCCTAATGGATAGTATGATAAGAATCGCTTGTGGTTTAGGGTCATAAACAATTATCTTGTTAGCACATGGCTAATGCAAGATTTAAGGGACTTTCACACCATACAAGTCAATAATGTAAGTTATGGCATGTATTTTTACATGTAGTTACACACACATGCATTTTTAATTTTCTTTGATATTCATTTTTTATTCATGTTAATGCACTTTTTTCTCATGCATTATGCAATTTTGAAGAGAAATGTTAATGCTGAAAAACTGGGAGTGCATGAGAGCTAAATGCACAACCATTAACAAAGCATCTCATACACAAAATGTCTGAAAATTTAATTGAACCTTGAATCTTTATTTGATATTATTCAAACTTTCCAATTAGGGCAATGTAAGCTACGAATATAATTTAAAAATACTTACATTAAGCTACCTTCAGTTATACATTTTCTCCAAAAATCTCCTCATCCATGCTCTTTATTTTTTCTTGACTCTCCCTGTCTAGGGAGACTCGAGGGGTAAGAAAAGTGCAACTTCTGAATGTTCTATGGGTTTAGCTGCCTTAATGTGTATGGGTCATCATATATTTTTTGAGATGTGGTTTTCCTCAAAGCTAATATTACCATCATAATATTGTTAGGGATTTTTCTTTTTATGTAGGACTAATTAAATCGAATATCATTAAAGAAGTACTTATCTTCCACAGAAACAGCACTTATATGGCTATTGGCTACCATGATAAAAGTCCAATCATCCTCAAAGAATGTTATGTTACATTTCCATTTCCCATCATGTGAAGGCATAAAATTCAGATTTGCATCTTTACTCAAACAATAAGAATTGATTAGGTTTATAAGTGTTTACTAAAAATGAACAAAATGTTATTTTTGTAAGGAGTATCTAATTGCACCACATACAAAAAAACACATATCATAGTCTTGTAGCACAGGCCCAGGGCTAAACATATATTATGTTCTATCCTAAAAAAATCTTGTACTTTTGTCCTAAAATGGTGGCTGATTATATTTGCAATAAATTTGACCTCCAGTCATTATAACCTTCATTGCGCAAATTGGCAATTGTACATGCACATATTTTTTTGTGTACCCATTGACCAGAGTGCGGAAAGATAGAAATTAGCTACGGTGGACCCTTGACTAACAAACTTAATTAGTTTCCAAGGGTTGGTTGTAAGTGAAATTGGTTGTCAGTCAGGACCATTTTCCCACAAGACCCTTACCTAACATTTTCATTAAAAAAAATAATTCTATAATATCTGTAATTTACCAGAAACACCAATTATTTTTCTGGTGTTCGCACCAAAAAGATGAAGTGAGCATAGCTTAGCAGAAACAAAATTTTGTGATTGCCATATACGTTTTTGTCTTTCAGGAAGAGAGAAATAAATGGAATGAGATTATTGTTTAAAATAAGGAATTTGTAGCCTTTTATACATTGATGAGATGGTTCATTTTGTATTAGGGTCAAGTCTATTTTAATTCAAGGGTCAACTGTATTTAAAAAAATAAAAACCAACCCACTCCTTATTCCAGGTACTGCTAACTTACAAATGCTAGACGTAACCAGGATCAATTTCAAAGTGTATGCACAGTTTTCAACACATTGAGTTTTAGCATATGTTGTCTTTGTACTGTTGTCCATGAAATATAATATAAAATGTGATGTGCAAATTTAAATTTTTTATTGTAGTCAGGATACATAGCAAGTCCATTAGTAACATGTAAACAAGTAAAGCGTAACAATTTCTAACTTTCACAATGGCCGTGGAGTAATGGTTAGATGATTAGTTCAAGGTATATTTAAAAAACAACTCCTGTGGGTGGTATTCACTTCAACTCTTAAGCTGGCCATACACCTTCAGATCTCTCTGTCAGATATCCTTTACATCTACCAACAACTATGTAGTATAGGGTCCTCTGCGATTGAACACAGGTAGACCTGATTGTTTAGAAGGTCCCTCATATTACATGGTCTTAAACAAATGGTAAAACAAAAGGGGATCTAAAGGAAAACTGACTGAGAGATCTAAAGGTGTATGGGGACCCTTAGTAATTTAAATGTTATATTGCTTCATTTGCTTAAGTTGTTGAAATTTTTTTTCCATTTTGTTAAGCTAGCCTTAGCTAGTAATCACTTTTTTTTGCGTAGGTTTGACAGTTTTCTGGTTTTGTTTGCAGAGAGTCTGAAGTTCAAGTGATAGCATTTATCCAATAAACACTATTACTTGAACTTCCAATTCTCTTTGTTAATCAATGGCTTAAAATGGTAGAACACTCTGCTATGGTTTTGTTTGCATAAATTATAAAAAATAAATTTTATTTTTGTTGTCAATTGTCAAGTTATTTTGTCATTGTCCACGCTCCTTTTGAAGAACTGGAAAAAAGTAGCATTTAGCAATAGATGTTCTTTCAGTAACTACAGCTAAGAACGGAGAAAGTATTTTTTTGTATGTGATCCTGCGCACTGTACAAACTTTCATTACCATAATGATGTCACAAAAAAGGTCAGTTTGTCATTGAGCACAAAATCATTTTGTTACTGTAAAACATTTTGAAATATTATTAGAAAAATGTATTCAATATCTCTCATATTTGTGGAAGATAAATATCATTATAAATCAACAGCTTAGAATTTTGAGAAAAATAAATCAAAGACTCACACTAAAAATGTATTTTAAAAAGAGAGTTATAATCAATATAATAGGCTGATAAGATTCCAAAATGTTTATAGCTGGGGCATGTTCACTGTTTAACTGGGCAAATGTATCTGTTCTGTGGATAGTTACATTGCAATCCTGCCATTCCTAATATGCATGCACATAGGGCCCCAGGCATCCCAGTGCTCTCCAGTGCACAAATATCCACCGCCCACCCTTCTCAACACAGACACCCTCCCTGTGCAGGGCCGAATGGCTTTGTGGTGTCAGCTTGAGGGGTAAGGAGAAGAAGAAAATGACATACCTGTACATAATGTCCCTCCTTCCTTTTTTTCTCTTTCTGCCTTCTTCTCCAGCCCACCCCCAAGTGCCCCCCTCCCCTCGGTAGCTAACAACGATTTTAAGTTATGAAGAACAGAGTGGGAGGTGTCTACATCTGCACGGGGTGGGAGAGCAGCAACCAATAGCAACCCCACCCCAACTCCCCCTCCGGTTGACAGGGGGCCCTAGGAAAGAACTTGCGTAGGGCCCCCTCAAGGCTTGAAACAGCACTGTCTGCACTTAACACATTTAATTTGGGAGAGAAAGTTGACACTCCAGGTTTAATACCACAACACTGCAGAAATATTTCATATTTAGACTATTTAAAGCAAAAATAAAACTTAATAAAAATCGAGTTGATCTCTAGTAGCAGCACTTCATTTTTAGCTTTTCTGACTCGTTACATGCATTATCTAATAATCCTACTAGCAAGTTTCCTTTTCTCAGCTTGCTTTAGCAGACTGTACAGAACTGAAGCTAACAGAACCAAGACAAACCATTTACCACTAAAAGGTGCTAACAACGATCAACATTTATTAATCTCCCTGGCGCCCAGCTCATCAGGAGTTTGTTTGAACAACAAATTCCGCATAAGCTGAGCTCCCATGGTGACGCGGAAGGGGGCAGGGGGAGCCCTGCCATAGACCTCCATGTTAATGGAGGGGTGTTGACTTTCCATGCCCACATAGCTGGTGTCACTAATGATGCCAGCATGTGGTCAGGGGCTGGGGGAGGGCGGGAATTTTATACAGTGTGCTTTTTTTTACGGCACAGTACGGGCACATTGTTAGGCAGGTTAGTTTAGTTAAATACTTAAGTCCAAAAGAAAAATCACTTTTAACTGTTAATGAATGTTTAAGCGGGGTTTTTTTAGTCAGCCCATCAAAATTATTAAGTCCACCTAATCTCCACCGTTCCTCCATAATGCCAGTGCTGCTGTCCAATGGTGGCTAGTTACATTCCACATCCATAGATACAGTGGCAAGCTAATGTCTGTAGCAGGAGTTAGAAATAAACTAAGGGAAAGCCTAAGGAAATAAAAATGAATGCAGACACCACAGCTAAGGACTAGTAAGCTGCTTTATATGAACTATCATATTTGTTTCCATAAATCCCCCCCCCCTCCCACCCAAGCACAGAGTACAGCCGAGAGTGAGTCTTTGTCTTGGGCTGTTAGAACCCCCTTCCTCCTGATTTCACACAGCCCCTCCCCCCTTTATAATTATTGTAATCTGTTTCCCACTGGCTACAAGCTAAACAAATGGAAAGCAGCAGGTTTTAGATGCAGGATTTAAATGGAAGAGAATTTGCAGGGTAAGGGTAATGAAGACATAATATGAATATCATTACAGTGAAATAACAGGCTAACATGACCACAAAGTATGTTGGTGCACCATCTTGCTATCTTTCCTGTTGACAATCAAGCAGAATTGATTTTGGATTAAAATAGAAGCATTGTACACCTGATCTAAGCCAGACTATTGTTTATTTTCTTTTCCACATTTTGGGGCACTCTACTACTGTACTTCATTAGACATTCTTTGCCTGCATTGCTTTTTATTGAATGGGCCACTACCTTGCTGTAAACAAATAAGCTATTGCTTTATATATTGTCAAAGAGATCATTGCGATCTACACATTGACAATCACATGCAGGTATGAAGCAGGCCCTGAGTGGTAGCTGAGTGGTACTTGCAGGTAGCTTTGGGGTTGTGGAATTGTATACTATTATTTGCTAATCAAAAAAAAAAATTAAAGGCTGTTTAACAAAAAAAATTTAAGTAGTCTATGACTTCATTTATACTAGTGAGCATCAACACCTTGGAGTAAGTAGTAGAAGAAAGATTGGTGTCCAATGGCAGTTCATGTTAAGTTGGGTGTAATTTCTCCTGTGCTTAGCGTACTGTTGCCATTCTACAAAAATCACATATCACTGTCTCTAATGAAAAAATCCAGTGTATTTACAAAACACTCTATGTTGTAGATTTTTATTGTGTGTATCATAGAGTATTATTTATTGTTGCCACATTTAGTCCAGAATAAGGGAAGGGGACAAAAATTTTAATTAATGTATACAGTGTTCAGATTAATTTATGTTTCTTTTTTATTGCACACTGGGTTTTGTGTCAATGGATAAATATAACACGTTAAATCTGGTCTAGAACTACATAAATATTGCTGTTTAGAAATTAAAACTGTGATTTATTATGTAATTTTCACTGATTTATATAATGTGTATTTTTTTCTGAGAAAACTATTTTGTGGCTACTCAAAAAATACTTTGTGCATTTTTTACATTATATGTGTCATATCCTTTTTTGCCACATGGTGGTTACAAGGACAGTTTGACTGGACTACTGACCGTGGCAAATGGACCGGACTACTTACTGCTGAAAACGGACTGTGATAAGTGGTTTAGAAGCAGAGAGACCAACACTGGATTTCAACAAGAAACCCACTAAGGGACATTGCAAAATAAACAGACTGTATGGATGACCATTTGTATGCCCAGCAAGCATTTCTCTCAGACGTATTATCTCTGGAGAAGGTGTTCCCAGGGTTACTGTGTCTTATTCTTGGAAATGTGGATTGAAAAGTATTGTCTGACATGGACCCTAATGGAAGCCATGAACAAATAGGAAAATTCAAGATCGCTCCATTTTTTTAGTTTTATTCGAAGCTCCTGAGGATGCCCACCATGCGGGCGAAACACGTTGGGCAGTACTACTGACAAATGTCATTTTGTAAAATGCTATAACTGTATATCCACATGTTAACGTTGTGAGATGTTGTCAATATTACATGTAAAACCTTTTTCGGATGAAATGACTGTGAACGCCTTTTAAATGTTGTTATAAATAAAATCTATTAGCTTTTTACTAATTGCCTGTCCAGTGCCTCTGAGATTAAATCTCATACCTTCAGAATAGTGCCTCTTTAACACTATTGGGGTTTACCCTTTTACCCCGTCCCTTTTTTAAATATATGTACATATTAGGGGATCAGTCGCCTGGACATGTGAGGTCTGAAGACCAGGGATTCACACAGTACACCTACCCCTTACCCAAATATAGTAATGCTCTTTTTTGGGCATATATTTATTGGAAATTTTATATTCACCAAATATTTACTCCTAATGGATCTTCCTAGTGCAGGTGTTTTAAACTGCAGTAACTGGGTTACTGCAGTGAAGTTCAAGTAAATGTCACTTTTGCAACATGATAAAAATGCCCCTTTAAAAACACAATTCCAGTTTGCAATTTTAGTAAGTTATTACTGAGTTTTCTGCACTAGTACTAAAATACACATGACTGTTTATTTTCTAGAAAGGTTATAATATAGGAAAAAAGAACAAATTAAAATTATTATGTTAATATACCCTGTTGTTTCACAGAGAAACATAACATTTTAAAAAGTGGCAGTGTGGGGCCTTTCTCTTTACCTATAGAGAACCCCCAGTTCAGCCTTGGGAGGCTAGTAAAGCAGTTTTAGCACTTGGTTGTCCCCAGGTTCATGTACACAAGGGATGGCATCTGGAAACAGTTTTACAAAGGACCAGAAGCCCACAAACAAGGACAGGCAGTTGCTTATGGCAGTTCCAACACAATACCGGCTAGGATGAGACAGAATCAGGTACAAAGAAAGGTCAGGGCTGGCAGCAGACATCGTTAAAACAGGGGACAGTGTCCCAAGAAGGTACCCAGCAGGGGCAAGCAGAAGATTGCAAGGCGAGGATTAAAAATGTGCAAACTGTCTGGTTTGCCTCCTATACATTATAAAAAACTTTGACCCCCCCAACAGTCAGGTGGGACATGACAGCCAAAAAAGTGAGACCCTTAGTTAAGATAGGGCCATGGATTGTGGATGTGTGGGGCCTATTGAGTATCTGAGGTTCCCCTTTAACAAGAGGATATCCAGACCCTGCTCCCCACCCTATTGAATGAGTGAAGAGGTTGCATGGACCTCTCACTCATTCACAGGGAATGGTTTCAAGTAAAGTCCTAGAAATGACCCAAAACTTTTTTTAATAAAAATGTCTACCCTTACACATGGTTACCTGAAAAGTGCATTACCAACGTTGTAATCCATCTTGTCCCTCAACCGGTCAATTGTCCCATGAAAGGTGTCATTTCTCTGGAGCTCCAGTGACACATCTGTGTGCTACAAAGTCTGCCAATTCAATGAAACTTTAAAGACCCGGCTAATTGATTTCTGCCACAGTCAATGTATGCATGCACAATGTCCTCATTGAAAGTTTGTATGCTAACATTCAAGACACTGTGCATGCACAATCCCCTATGCCAGCAGGGGGTCTGGGAGGCACCCTGCATTGTTCAGTAGTTCAGCCGGTAAGTTACACCCGACACAGAGGTGAACCATTAGCGAAAAGGTGCTTGAATGGGTAGCCTATTTATAAAAATGTAATTTTGGATGGTGGGTTAAGTAGTCGACATAGGTTAGAGGTGAAGTTTAATGGAAGGAATAATGGGGTCTGGTAAAGAAAGATCAATTTGGGTTAAAGATTACCCTACACTTCTGCCTTCATTTTTCAGCCCTTATGTTTTTTTTTATCCATATGTCGTTATGTAATGTAATTCATCTGATTTGTAGTGTCTTGTTTTTCTGTTTTAGATTGCACTTTTGTTTGCCACAGCATGGCAATTCATTTACAGCGCCTCTCAGGAAAATCTTAGATTGTTTAGGTAATTGGTACTCATTGGCTAATTAACAGTCTCTAAAATAGATATCTTCTATTGGTTATTATGGTTGCAGTCTATATATTGGCTTAAGTATTCTTGGAGTATTGCCATTCAAACAAAGGGTAGCCTGCACTACACCTTTCTGACAGACAGTAATATCCATAATTTCATTTACAGATATATATATATATTGCAAAAAGCACTTACCGTATATACTTGAGTATAAGCCGAGTTTTTTCAGCCCCAAAAAAATGGGCAAAAAGTGCTCCCCTCGGCTTATACTCGAGTCAGCTGAGGGGGGTCCACTCACCACACCTGAATCACCATGCTGAATGCTTCAAACAGGCAAACAGGCTTCCCTCTTCCGTAGATCTTTTCTCTGAGTTCCTGTGAGCTTCGGCCTGACAGCCAGCTGATCGAGATCGACAAACTCCACACTGCCACCTAGTGGCCAGTTACTAGTACAGATACAACACTCCATAGCCAGCCTATGATAAAAAAATAAGAATTGC
This sequence comes from Ptychadena robeensis, assembly GCA_036250615.1. NCBI lineage: Eukaryota > Metazoa > Chordata > Amphibia > Anura > Ptychadenidae > Ptychadena > Ptychadena robeensis. The sequence continues at coordinate 38,694,596 of CM070036.1, read as the reverse complement.
CTTGCACAACCCATCCTGTAATTATAATAATGCTGCGCTCTCTTAAATTTATTGAGGTTGTGGCACTAACATTTACCTGTTTGATTAATTTCTAGGGGCAATTGTGCTTTCTCTATATTTTCTCATTTAGAAAGCTCCACTATCTGACTGCATTTCCCACCCTCGGCTTATACCCGAGTCAATATGTTTTTCCAGTTTTTTAGATAAAATTAGGTACCTTGGCCTATACTCGGGTCGGCTTATACTCGAGTATATACGGTATCTTTGTTTGTCTTGTTGCTGCTTTCACTCCAGACTGATCCTCCTTGTGCTGTAATCCTAAGCGAGCCTCCCGCTTGTCATACGTACACCATACCATAGAAGGAAAGTCAAACTTTATTTTGCAGATAAACAAATTCCATTACAGAGATACATCCTCGTCACCCCCATTTGGAAATCTCCCTAGAGTCTATAAATAAGCTCGGGAGAGTGAAACACATAAAAGTTTCAGGGGGTTTTCCAACGGGTGGTGACGAGGATGTATCTCTGTAATGAAATTTGTTTATCTGCAAAATAATGTTTGACTTGGATTTTTCTCCGGTGTGCAGACTTTCCTTATATGGTATGATATTCTTTGAGTGAGGTGTTTTGGTTATGTAACCACTGGGCTGGGTATATTGGGACTGGTGGCTGGTAAGGATGGTTAAATAGGGTTTTGGTTCATGTATGGGGGGCACTGTCAGGGACCTTTCCTTTTAGTTATTACTGTATTATTTATGCATTACATTTGTAATTATGGAAAAATATAAAATCTGTGGCCTCAATAATTTTAACGAATTAAAGGGCAGTGTTAAAAATTGATTAGGGAGTCTAAACCTGTTGCACTCTATTCAAAACAAATGTCTTTGAATAGCAGTTGCTCATACATAAGGACTGATATTTTTTAAATTTCTAATCCTAGTTGTTGACATTGGTAAAATATGTCGTACTCTATTGTCTCTAACTCTTTTACTATATTCTTTTTCTCTTTAGCTATTCTTCTTCTGGCCACAAATGCTACATTTGACGTTATGAAGTTCAACAGTACAAAGTTAATTATGATGAATTAAAGCAATCTCTGAAGGTTGAATAGCACTAGTGGCCCTGGCAATACAATTAGCATTTATAATAGAGATACAAGAGTGAAATATTCAATAAAGATAAGAGAAGGCAACAGAGTCCAAGGAATAAAATCAATTCAAATAATATATACAAATGATTTAAGGAGATGTCACCTAATCAGTCACTAAAGCTGTCCTGTCATTTAGTGAGAAGCTCAAAATGATAGATTTTCATTGGAAAAACAATGACAATCAATTGACCTCTGGCATTGACATTAGTGTGTGTTTAGACGTTACATTATATCATTATTTTCTGCAGTGCTTTGTAGAGACAGTCCACTCCAGTCGTACGTTTAAAAATAAAACAGCAAGTTTAGGTCTAGACCAAGTTATGTATATTGAATGCTAAATTGTGCAGGTTCCTCTTCTCCTCTGTTGTCATAGTTTGTAACTGTCATGTTTGCTTGTCTTTTTAACCTTTAATTAACCTCCTGGCCATTATGCATGAGATGCACATTATTAAAAAAGCAATCACCATGATTCAGCACCCTCCCTGCACATCGCTGGCATCATTGTTGACACAGAGGATGTGCTGGAAAAAAAAAGTGAAGTCAATGGTGCCCCCCTCTCCCCCACCCCCCCTCCACACCTCTCCAGCGCCATGAATGACTTTACAGAGAAGCCCCACCAGACAGGCAGGTGAGTTTGCCCACGGTTAGCTCGGGGTGGGTACTGTTAGCAAACAAACTCACCCCGTGAGAGCTAACTGCCCAGGAAGGTTAATGTACAGCACTGTATAATATATTGGTGCTTTATAAATAGAAGAAATACAAAATATTACTATACAAACCATTAAAATATGCAGTATTTTTCAGACTAGCAAGACCAACTTATGGAGAGACACATTTTACAATTAGATAGCATGAGTTGTGTATTTATATTAACATTCTGCATTGCAATAAATACATTTTGTAACAAAGACTCATATCTCCTCCTATATATAAATAGCAACTCATGGGTAAGTTGTTCAGTTCCAGATTGTAAAATTTGTTTCTTCATTAGTTGGTCAGTATGTTCAGAGTTTAATCCCTGCAGCCAAGACCTCCTTCCTGGTACTGGCCTTTTGCCTGGAGGAATATAGAGTGAATACTGCATGGTCCAGACCTGTCTATTTTGCTGGAACATTCTGTGTATTTCTTTTTTTTTTCTATAATTTTCTCTCAAAAACTTTTGGTGCGTCTTATGGACCAGTGCCACTTATAGTCCGAAAAATACAGTAGATATGGTAGGTATCATGCCAACCAATAATATTTAGAACCAAAGTGCAACTTGTTCCTTCAAGCTTCATGGTTTTAATGGGTAAAGGGACTTTCAATGAATACAATAGTAAAATTCAATGCTTTTATTTATTTAAGCATACTTATCATACATATAAATCAAAGATTGTGTCTGAGATCATATGTGCAGTTATACATTACAATGCCCATAGTAGGGCATAATTAATCTGCTGAGATTATAATTAGTGATGGCCCGAATTGTTCGCCGGAGAACTATTCGCGGCGAACATCGCATGTTCGCGTTCGCCCATGTTCGCGAACATATGGCAAGTTCGGTTCGCCCCCTATCTTTTAACATTGCAGAAACTTTGACCCCTGTGAGTCACAGTCAGCAGACATAATCCAGCCAATGAGCACCCCCCACCTCACAGACCCTCACACCCCCTATAACATATCAAGTACAGGACGCCATTACACATTCTGCTGAAGAAGGAGAGAGTTAGGAAAGAGAGCTGCTGCTGCCGCTATAGGGAACCATTAACTAGGGCAGTGTTCTGCATTCCAGGGTGCGTTCCAGGGACCGGATGTGACGTCACTGACATCTTTAGAAGTCCGACCCGCCCGTTCGCGGACAGTCCTG
>CM070036.1:38657540-38671580 GCA_036250615.1 Ptychadena robeensis | reverse complement strand
TCTGTCTTTTAGTGAGGCTAGTGAGGCTTATTATTTGTTTAAAAGTGTAAGAAGAAATATCACAGAGTTATCAAATTATTTAGGTTAAAGGTTACATGAATGTCTTGATTCTCCTTAAGTTGATCATGGTCCTTAGTCAAAAACATGTTGTAGTTTTTAGAACTTTTTAATTTTTTTAGATATACCTTTCTTAGGAAGAAAAAACTCATCATTTATATTCATCTACAATAGATCCATATGTAGATTGAGCATATAGGATGTAAGTTATTGACTTGCGTTAGCCTTGTATTCTTAATCAGATTTTTCATTTTAAAGGTCAAGAGAGTAGTTGCTCACTCTTAAGTTAGTTTGATATATTCAGTAATTAGAGTAAGAACTGAAAAACAAGTTTATATTTTATTCCTTGTCATATTTAATACATTGATTTATACTGGTTATACTGCTCAAGTCTTTACTGGCTAATGTTGAGCAGAATAAAATAATACACTTGAAATTTTTACTGACCTTTTCAGCACTAGAATTTTTAATCAATTACATATCTCCCATATGCATAGCCATTTTGCAATATGCATAAATATTAAACACATAACCACACATATTTAAAGGGGTAGTAACCTTTATTATTGTACTATAAATATATCAGAATAATCTAATGCAATGAGAAACCAGTGGCAATATACCCCTAGGGCAGACATAGGCAAACTAAAACCTGGGGGCCAGATCCGGCCTGTTCAGCTTTTGAATCCGGCCCGTTGTCGCTTTTGTGAAAAGACCCTTTAGTTTCTCTTGTTTCTGCTCTTTTCCTGCAAAAAGGGTGTGGTAATACTTTTCTCAACTGCTTTTTCCTGTCATGTGGGTAGACAGTCAATCAGAATGATTAACCCAGTGCCAGTCTGCTTCCCAACTCATGCTTGGTGTTCGATGAGCCACGATGCTCTTGCATACCTGGACAAAGGATTAGGATGTTAGTTCCCTTTTGATATGCTGGACTATTATGTCTTGTTAAATATCTACAGCCAAATTTAAACTTAACTGAAGAATACCTGTACATAGCATTGATCAGGTGAAGTACGTCACCTGGGACAGGGATATATGGTGTAATGTAGTAGAAATGTCATAAAGGTTTCCCCATTAGGTTAATTGGTAACTGTTCTTTATCTAAAAAGTGTACCCAAGTATGTGTCCTGTCTAGTGGAAGAACGACAGAGATTGTAAATGTAGAAATTCTGGTGAACAGTAAAGACTTACCCATGTAATATGCCTGCAGCATGGACATTCAAGTTGCTCTCCCAGAGGTCCTGTGAACTTGTGTGTATGGTAGTGTGGGAAATGTAAAAGTGCACCCGAATAATAATGTACAGTGTCTTCCTAACATGCAGGTCTAGTTTACAGATTTTTTTCAGAATATTGTTGCCATTAAACAAAACTTTGATCTGTAAATGGCAGATTAGAAAGTATTTTCCATTTCTTTGATATTCAGAGATTTGCAAGGTTGAATTGTATCCCTTTGGAACAAAAAATTTAACTGCCGACAGTTATGAAAAGCCACACTCTTAGGTAGCTCTGTATTCATTAATACATCACTAAACATGTTTGTTATATAAGCAGAGTGAGTATATGAATTTGAGCAGCACAATGAGCCAGTCTGTTATTGTGTAGTGTATATGTATTAAGGGACATTCTAATGGTTGAGCTCGAATATTCAAATTGCAAATACATCCGACGAATATCGGCTATTCGAGAATTCATAAATTTCGCGAATATGGCTGCGGATATTCACAGCCTTGAATATTCGCGATATTATGGACCAGGAAGCTTTACGGTCAATAAATATATTAAATATCATATTGCAGGCAATGGCAATGTGAATACATTGCGAATATTCAAAATTGTAAATATCTAGTCAAATATAAGTAGAATTATTTGTGAAATATTGTGAATTCTAATATTGCCTATGCCACTCATCACGAGTAGGAGAGAGAAGAGAGAAACGCTTTTAAGTGTGTATTAAGGTCATCTACCCTTTCATGGGGTGTACTGTGTTGTGTAATGTTGAAACTGGAGTTACAGAAATACAAATCCTTTGGAAAATAGAACAGTAAGCACGTGTACTGTGCATGTACTTGTTTTTTTAAGGAATTTTTCAATACAAGCAAACAATAGAGAGTCAAGGGTAACCATGGGTTTAGCTATATGTGTAAAGGTCCTCATACACCATACAATCTTTCTATACAATTTCTGTACATTCAACTTTAGTTCTACCAAAACCATGTAATATGAGGAGCTTTCTAATCCTCCCAATCACTATGTATTCTATCAGGAAGGCCAATATACTACATAGTTGTTGGTAGATCTAATGGAAATTGTATGGATTGATCTAAAGGTGTAAGGAGGGCTTAAGAATCTACTTGGAGTTGTACATATGTAATCTTTTAAAGACAAGAGATAATTTTGGATGGATGTTAAAGCAGATGTGTACTAAAAAATGTATCAATAAAAAAAATCAACTTTCACTTACCTCTGAGGCAGCAACATGGTGAAGTGCTCCACAGTCCTAAAGATTATACTAACCTTCTGATCCCTGAACCATATTAGAGATTCCATCTTTTGCTTCCAGTCTTCTAGGAGTTAAATAACTGCAGTAGCACGAGGTGCCACTGGGGGTCATATAATGGCTTTCAATAGGGAAAACGTATCTCATTTAGCATACAGAGCGTGATCACTGCTTTCTGACAACTTGCATCAGTTTTTCTCTCCGGCTAGTGTGCGATCAGAGAGGAGCGACAAGGGACATTTTCCATTATAGGTAAGGTTTTTTTACTTCCCTATAACAGGGAATTTTGCTGCGAGGTAGTACAACAGTTAGGTAGCATAATTAAGGGAGGGAGTTAGGGAGTATAAGTCCACTTTAAAAAATATGATATAATATAACCAATGCCTGATATGCTTTTGTTAATATACAATGCTTAGCCTAGTACTATACCTTTTTCATGTTATAATTACACATATGGGTGTTCTGTTTTTATTACTATTACAGTTTCTCTGATCCTTCTTTTATACTACTTTTTTGTTTACTACTCCAAGCAACTTTATCAAACGATAAAAGCCAGCATTTGCTGGTTTGACAGATTTCCGGTCACAATCGCTGGAATACATGTCATAAAAAAAAATTAAATGAAGTTCAGATTATTGAACCTTAAAAGGCATCTTGGCCTCTTGGGCATATGGAATTTTTTTAATGTACTCTGTAATTACAAGTAAATCCCAGTGTTCTGGAACAGACTGTGATAATCCTAGGGGATCTTTTTCATTACTTTTTCTGCAGAAAGTGTTCGAGTATCTGTGTGTTCTGGCGTGTGTTAGATATTTTTGTAGTACAAAATTATTCTGCGCCTGCTTCCAGATTGAATTTATCAAGCCTAACTGACAAGACACAATAAAATAAAATGATACCTAGGCAATTGCTTTTATTCTATAGTTGATAGACCATATGCTGAACATGACAATATAAAAGTCACATTTTATAGACTAATTATTCTGCTTTGATCACTACCATGGAACTTTGTGTACATTGTGATTGTATCACTGCACGGTATGCATACACATAACCAAATTTCCTTCTAAGCATATTGATGTCAGTTTTTAGTTATACAGTACTAAACATTCAAGATTGTCAGCAATATTTAAATTGTTTTGATTTGTTAGCAGTAGGTTTGCAAATGAGGAGAAATTATTAAAAATTACCTTTAATCTTAGAATAGTGTTGAGCTCAAATATTCGAATTGCGAATATATTCGGCGAATATTGGCTATTTGAAAATTCGCAAATTTAATATGGTGGTGAACATTCGCAATATTCTGCATTGGGATGCTTATGTCTTATGGCTAGTGATGGCCGAACATCGACCAGGTCTGTCCACAAACGGGGGGATCGGACTTTTAAAGAAGTCCGCCATCCGCCTGTTCGCGGACAGATTCAAATTCACCGCCTCTTGGCATACCTGGAACGCATAGTTCCTGGTTAAGGGAGCCGGATGTGACGTCACTGACGTCACTTCCTGTTCTCGAGCCGGGTTTCACTAGAAAATAGGCTTCATGCCCGGTCTTCTAGTGAAAAGATTCTTCTCGCCTGCGAAGGGGGCGGGTCGAACACCCGTACTGCTGACCGGCGAAAGGGAGGGCGAACATCCATGTTCGCTGCCGAACTGTCCGCCCTGCGGGCAGTTTGTCCATCACTACCTATGGCCAATGCGAAAATAAATAGCACATGTGACCATTCATATTTAAGGTAATTGCGAGCTGTGATATGATATGATATATTTTTACAATGCACTCGCAATCTCGAATATTCGCGAATATTCACGAATATCAAATCAAATATTTGTAGAATTATTGGCGAAATGTGGCAGATTCAAATATTGCCTATGCCACTCATCACTATCTTTGCATAGTGTACATTTATTTAAAACCAGGTATACATTCTGGTGAGCAATGGTGAGCAGAGGGCCACATGGTAAAGCCACTCTCACCATTGGTAAATGTGAGTTAATGAGTAATGACCACTTAAAGATTGTTTGTAGTTTTATTAAGTGCTTGCAAGATTTACTTTACTATAACCAGAATAGAAAGGGGTGTTCAGGTGGGCCAATGTCTTATTATTTCTTTTTTGTTTCACTCGGATCTACTTTGGACTAAGTGTTGCCAGGATCGTGGGAATCTCCTTCATTTGTTGTGGCAGTGCCCAAGATGTTCTTAGTTATGTATATGCTGTATCTTGAATTACATTCCCTTCTGATCCCTTGTTATGCATCCTGGGTGTTGTTTCTCCAATAACATATTATCTCCATACTGCAACTTCTATTGCATCCATGATCATAATGGAAAAGGCCATTTATACATGCAGAATTGCTATTGCTAAAAACTAATAGGTCATGCGGGTTGGTTTGGAATAGGAGCTTTGAGAGCCTCAAAGTGGCCATACACACCGTGTGCGATTGCACTTAAATTGATGGCAGCCACCAGTTTCTTCAAGCAGGATTAACTGAACTCAATAGAACAGGGAAACTTTGGATCGGTATCCTCTATCGAAAAGGATGAAGTGAGCAGAAGTGCTGCATCTCGATTCTGCATTCAATTGAGGAAGCTTAAACCATTATCAAGCTCAAATAACCTCTTCTGATGAAAGTTTCCTTCTTTAGCATTGCAATACCTTGAGTCCAATTGACAAGAACTACTGCCATTATTTTCCAATAACTGCTTAAAATGGTCTCCTAGGTGATCAGTTATTTATTTTGTTGAAGTGTGTTTGAATTCAGATACACTTTAAATATGAAACTACTTGATAAAGTGTATGAAAAAGAGAGAAGCTCATCAAATATGTATGTGTATGTTGAGTTGTAATTTATCTACACTACACTTGTCAAATCACACTTCTGCTAGAAGCATCTAGCTGATCATGAATTTTAAGTTTTAAGTTCTACTCCCATTTAAGTTCTACTCCCATCATAGAGTTTTATTACCTGCCCCTGCATGAGTCATTTTAATCAGAATGTCTACCCACATTGTTGGTGATGTATTTACAATATTAATACTTAACCTCACAGGAGATAGATACAAACAAGGATGTTTTCCCTGCACGCATGTTCTACTGACAGTGCTATCCAGCTAGAAACGGGCCTGGATACGAATGCATGTAAATGTATGTACTCAACTATTGGGTCATCCCATTGTGGATTATAAAGTCACAAGTCTTTTTTTTAGCCTGTGTGTTTTCCAACTGTCAATAGGCATATCATATTACTGGGAAGTAATGTGGGAACTGCACATTGGATCTGTAGCACCTTATACCAGAAAAAGTTAAAATCAGGCCCAGCTATTTGAAGTTCCATAGTATCTAGCTCCCTATTTGTAGTATGTGTGCAACATCCCATGTTCATATTTGAAAAAAATTTAGTTTCAGGAAATCATTAGGGTTGTTTAGATTACTACCATTGAAAATACTGGCAAAGTGTATTCCATAAAGAATATCTTAAAAAAACAAATTTGGAAAAAAAACAAAAACAAATGGTTTGTGAAAAAAGTGGAAAATAAACTAAGGTGGGAGGAAAATCACATCCAGGCAAAAAAAAAGTTTTAAGTAAATCTAAGTAAACTTAAATATGTCCTTTGTATTGAGCCCAGTTTCAGTATTTTGAATTTCTGCTATCTGTTCATTTGTGTAGCTGTAGAGATGAGCGATGGCATTTCCCCATAGTAAAACAGATAACATATAGCTCTTCCAAAAGACAAAAAAAACAACTTCTGGTAATATTAATGAATGTATCTGTAATGTCCTGTGACCATATGCTATACTGCCTGTCTGGGAGAACACTTCAACAATAAATAGCTTTCACGTTAATTTTATACATTAGGTTTATTGTACTATGTACTTCATGGTGTGTTTATTTTCAGTACATGCTGAGAATAGTACACTTAATTATATCAAGGGTTTCCTTTTTAAACAGCAGTTTAACAACAGGCAATGTGTCTAAGGTAAGGCCAATAAAGTTTAATGGATCAGATCTATCCTATAATCTCTGCTCTTTTAATAATTGAATTGTTACAATTGCAAATAGATTTAGAAAGAATCTTTCCTGATGAGTAGGCACACTAAGCATACATCTAAGTTTACAACAGAATACTATGTAATGGGGTGATAAAGAATTTTAGGAAGCTGTAAAGTTGCAGTCATAGTACTAACATTTCCTGAAGTCGCTGATCGCCCGCATGCGGAAAACTTGTTCAGGAGAGACCAATTAGGTCTGCTTTACGGTACACAGATCTTACACACCCACCAACATTTCAAAGATTAAAAAAGGTGTACTTTTCTCAGCCACCCCATTCCCATCATAGGAGTATAATCAAAAATCAGTGGCGGTTTGGTGTCACCCAGTGTTGGAAACCCATTTGTTGCATATATGGCATGCTGTGATTACCATGGGTTTCAAATTGTATGTGTGTGGCGATAATGTACAGATATGTATAAATGTGTATGTATATATGTATACATACAGGCTATAATCACAAGTAACATTTTTTTATTTTAACTTTGCTCGGCACTGGAAACACTGCAAACACTAATCTCCTCCAAAACTAAAGGAATGAAAAGGCTGAATAATATGTATAACCACTGATCACAGTAGGCAAATGGGCAGAGAATTTCTAACATACTCAATGCTTGCAGAGACTGTACCAATCAAAAGGGGGGGGGGGAGTATGTGCTACAGCTCACACTGATCCTGCAGCTGTAGTTCTTGAGCAATTTGGGTGTCTTCTTGCTGACTTGCAAGTCATCAAGCCTTTGTATAAAAGAAAATCAACAAAAAGTTGGGAAGTTTGGTATAAAGTATTCCCACTAACAGAACAATCAAGACGTAAAGAGACAGTAGGTACAATAATCTAATAGTTTATAAACTATAATACTATATCTGATTTGGATTGCAGCAGGGCAGCATTGAGTAGTCCCTCTGTGTCACAACATAACTAGCAATACTGAGCATGTACTCATAAAACATTTGTGCCCGTACTCTATACCCACCTCTATAACCCAATAGCCAGTCTTGGGATTTTAGGCAGTGACAGAGAAATGTGTCCTTAATACATGTAGCTAATACCCAGTGACCTTATCACCATTAAAGGAGTTTAATTAGTCTACAGGGCCCTGTTAAACTTACAGAACCTTACACTTTTAACGGCAGCTTTGTTGTTTGAATTTATAAGCTGGATGGTTGAAGATTAGCTTTAAGGTTGCTAAAGTCCTTAAGTAATAATCTGTAGGTAATTAACTCGTAAAATATAAATTTACATTGATCCATATGTTTATTAGGCATTACTAGTTTCCCATTCGTTTAATACATAAATTTACTAAAAGCAAACCTTTTCAGGTTTGTGTTATGCGGTGAGAGATTTAAGTGGTATAAAGGTATTTTTGCAGGCATTACAAGAATTCGACTCTAGCTTGGACTACTACTGTATGTTGGCAGTTAAGAGTTCATATAAACTTTTCAACATATCCTATTTTTTTCACAAAACTCTAAATTAAATTAAAGATGATGTACAATCCTATTGTATGTGTCAGGGGTGAACACACTATTTTAAAATGACAATGTCTAAAATATCATATTTAGTACATATGCACCTTAGACCTTAGTACACCTTAGGACAGGAAGATAAAAAAATAAATCTGAGCAAAAGAAAAAAAAAAGGGCCAGGCTCCACAATCAGTGCCCAGTGAGTTAGTGTTCAAATGGTAGATCGCAATAAAAGTTTTGGGCACCACTGAGAATTGTCACTTTTTATGAATATTCTGTTTCCTTAGCCAGATTTTCCCAACCCCAGGATATGGCACCATGGCTTTGTGGATAATTTGACCTTCACACCTACTTATGTACCAATCTTCTGGTTTGGTAGCAAGTAATCTCAGCTCGCAGCTGTCCTATTGAACACCATTGTGATCTGGAATACAGAAAAATAATAGGATATTTTGTAAAAAAAACATCTATGCCATGCTCATTGTTTTAGAACTCATATTCAGCTTGCTCATGTAGGCGTGAGGTCACAGATGCCCACAAACTTTTCATCATGTGGTGTGTGTCCTTGCCTTTTATGTCCTAGTAAACTGTGGGCTGAACATATGGGATATGTGGGTTTTTACAGCATCACCACAACAGTTAAGCATGAACTTTCACACAAATATTACTGAACATTCACACAATTTTCTATCTGGAGTCATAGATAGTGATGGCCGAACTGCCCGCAAGGCGGACAGTTCGGCCGCGAACAAGCATGTTCGCCCTCCTTCCCGCCGGCGGACAGTACGGGTGTTCGACCCGCCCTGTCCGCCGGCGTGAAGGAGCCCTCTATTCTTCCTCCAGTGGGATCATACGCAGCGAGATCCCGCCGCAGGAAGAATGTTTCCACTGAAGACCGGGTAGAGAACCCGGTCTTTCAGTGGAAAGCCGGCTCGCACACCCGGATATGACGTCAGTGACGTCACATCCGGTAAGCACACCAGGAACTATGCGTTCCAGGTGCCGGATGTGACGTCACTGACGTCACATCCGGGTTTTCAGATTGTAATTCCCCGCCTAGCAGCGGGGAATTTGAATCTGTCCGCGAACGGGCGGACGGCGGACTTTTTTAAAAGTCCGCTCCGCCCGTCCGCGGACAAACATGGCCGAGGTTCGGCCATCACTAGTCATAGAAATAAATGGTTAATACTGGGTGAAGGTTGTGTAAATCCTTAAGGAAACTTACAGACTTAAATAGACCCCAAAGGTGCTTGCATTTAGTTCTTCTTAAAGTGCTCTTCTAGGAACCATGACTACAGTGTAATGGAATTGTAAAATGTGTGTTTAGCCATCAATGGCACTTTTATGCTATATATTTTCATGTGTATATACCTTTAAGTCTAGAGTGAAGACTCTGGAATGTTCTAGAAGGTTGCAGAATGTGTTGTTTCTCTTGTGAGTTCTGCCCAGCAACAGGACAGGTGCTCGCCCAGTTCAGACAGTATAAATATGATTCATCAGAGGGGTCAATGGTCCTGTGATAGTTCAGTTTGTCACACAAGAGCTGCAGCCAAGCAACTCAGGGCATCCCCGGTAGGAGCAGGCCATTCAACTGGCCTGGGGACTACAGGAACCATGTCACCATGTGAGTGTACCCTGGAAGGGCTAGGGGTTGAGAAGGAGGAACTCCCCCATTTTAACATAGCCAGTCACAGCAAAGACTGTGTGCCTCCCTTCTATCTGTCTGCCTGCACCTCTCCTCTATTACTGGGTTAAAGCCTTAGCCTTCCAGCAGCTGGTTTGTTTGAACTGCTTGGAACTTTAGTTCCTATGCATTGTGCCCAATCCATGGCCCCTGGTGCAGTACAAATTCTTTTTAGTAAAAGTTATCCCCTAAACCAGCTTGTGTGGACATTCACTTTCTCAATCCAAGTGTTGAATACTGGTACAGTAGTAAACAAGCACATGTTTCTTCAAGAATCTGGTTGATCTGGTAAGCACCCTGCAAGAAAGAGTGTTAAACCCAGGACCAAATCTGGTTTGAAGCATGCACCTGCTATCAGAAACATTTGGTGTCTCCAGGGTGACCCTGGTCAATGCTACATCACCACATTTCCAAAGGAAGAATGAGTTCAGTGCTAAAGTCTCTCATGTTTTTATTTTTCTTATTATTATATTATTGCAGTCTGCTACTTAGATATTTACTCTCTGCCAATAATATGTTTGAGAAGAAAAGGCATGATATGAAAAAGTGAACATACTTTTATAATGTGCATATTGGGAGAGAGTTTTATTGCCTCTAGTCTACTGAACATGTTGTGAAATTTATTTTGGCAATAAGAAAATTTTATACTGAGAGTTCAGCTCAATATCTCCTGCAAAATTGATATGCGCTGTGTGAATATATTGATGATGGGGTTCACATCTCTTGAGATATTTAAAGACGGTGATCCTATCATTCATTCTTTCATCAAGATTGATTCATTATTAAGATGGGACTCGGCTTTCAGTTAATCAGTTGATTTCCCTAATGTGCAATTATTATTACTAGGCATAAGGATAGCTGCAGTTACAGGCAGAACATATTCATGGGTTTTGGCATATCTGTTTATGCTTGTTAGGTTAAATTATGTCTTCAACATCTAATGATTATATAAGGTGTATAATATTGGTGCAGTAAGCTGCTTTTTCTGTTTGAGGTTATGGTTAGAAAGGAATAAGGGTTTTTTTCTGGCTTGTCCTCACTTTGGCCATAGTATCCAAAGGTTCATACAAGGATGAGTAACAATATTAAGCTGGGCATACACGTCACAATTTTCATGCGACCCTTTTTTAATCCGATCGCCCATCCGATTCCGGAATCGATTTTAATTTTCGAAAACGATCGCAAACTGCAACATACCATGCATGGTGTTAGCTGAAGAACTGGCCAGTGACCAACAGCACACAAAGGTAATTTTCACAAGAATCATAGATGTATCACTTAAAACGATTGCATGAGACAACTAACAGCACTTGATTCCTTTGCTTTTTATTGAAATTATCCATCAGAACAGAAACGCAAACGATCGTTTTTCTGTCAAATTTTTGACAAAATCGATCGCTCGGACACTTTTGGCACGTTTAAATTTTTATTCAATCCGATCGCGCGATCGATTTTGAGAAACGATCGCACTAAAATTTAACTAAAAATCGTGATGTGTATGCCCAGCTTTATCCCTTTCACAGTTTATTCTCACAGAATTTTAAGTTCTCAGTTTAGCTTGGAGTCACTGTTGAACCAAGTTTAAGGTAACATAAGTTAAATAGTTTGTTTAAAACAAAATAGCTATTGTAACTTGGGACATGGAGTTAAATAAAAAAGTGCTTTCTGTTTCCAGAGGAATTACCTTCTTAAGGTGGTTCCTATACAAATATTGATGTGCCCACCATTGGTTGCAGTTGGAAATAATACATTAAGTGGAGCTTTATTTAAGTATTTGACTTTTATATGAGCTTTTTTACTCTTGAACATAAAAAAATACAAAGACATCAGGGGGTAGTTTAAAAAAGAATTGTTATATACTAGCACTATTGAGAGCAACACAGTTTTCTTAAGTAGTGTCTTTTATTAAAAATTTTTTAAAAGTTAACAATATTAAAACATAAATAGAATCAGATAAAAGAAAAAGAAGTGCACTTCCAGGGACCATAAGCCAACAAAGATTATTATTGTATATTAAATTTATATTATACCACTTGGCAAATGCAAAAGTGCAACAATGTGAGCACAACAAACAGAAAAAATACATAGAAAAAAAGAAAACAAAAGCACATCAGTAAACTGGTGCATACAATTCAGCATCATGTTAAATATATACGTGTCTATTTAAAAATGTGAATAATTTAGAATCTGTGTAGAAAGGAGATTCTAAACTACTTACATGAATATCAAGCTAACAGCTCATGATCTGTGTTAAGTTGATGACAAAGAAAGGCAGTGGTAAATCAAAATAAATATTTATTAACAAAAGCAAAAAAATTATTAATATGGTACAAATAAATCCTATATAAAATCGGGAACAAGGCAATTATGAATATCAATTAAATGAATATCTGATTTATTTCAGTAAACAGATATTATATAAAACTTCAATTAGGCTGATAACATGTTATATATTTTTTTATAAATATATATATATAATCATCCATAGCCGTCTAGAACTGAATTCAATACAACTATATGTACACTTCTGTTAAATTCCAGCCTTGTCTTACAATCTGAAATCCTACCCCATTCAGACAGGTGTGGTTATATAGGTTAAACTATTACACTAAAATAGATTTTTAAAACCATGACATATAATCGTATTTCTATGTACCGTTTTTTTCGGACTATTAGACGCACCGGACCATAAGACGCACCCAGTTTTTAGGGCAGGAAAACCAGAAAAAAAAATGTAATAAGTTTTCACATCAATTGGGTTAATGCAATGAATTCAATTAATGCAATATTCAATTCAACCAGTAGTGGTCACTAGCAGCAGTACACTCTCAGCACTCAGCGTCATACTCCACACTGATCAAGAGGAGGAGGGGGGCAGACATCTGCAGAGTGTCTGCTCTCAGTCTCTCTGGCTGGCTGTTACTGTGTCCGTGGGAGTTGCAGAGTGATTGCAGTTTCCACAGATGAAAAGAGGGAAAGATGCCAGTTCATCTATCCCTCTCTCTTCATTGCCTATGGAAGAAGGGCTTTGAGCTCTGCTGGCATAGGCAAATACACAGTTCAGATGGGAGATATATTTGGCCTCTCAAATCTGGCCTCTCCTCCCGCTAATCTCTGTGCCGGGAGAGCTGACGGGAAGCCAAGGTGCGACCACCAGCGGTCGAGTGGCCGCGGGGGTCACGCATTCAAACTATAAGACGGAGGCACTTTTTGCCCCCAATTTTGGGGGTGAAAAAGTGTGTCTTATGGTCCAAAAAATACAGTATATATATATATATATATATAGTATATTTTGACTTATTAACTTATCTCCTAAACTGGACCTTGAATGGTCTTAAAGGGAAACAATAGAACGTTAACCCTTACCAAACAACTATATGTACACTTTTGTTCATTTCCAGCCTTTTCACATAATCTGAAATCTTACCCTATTCAGACAGGTCTGGTTATATAGGTTAAACTATTACACTAAAAAAGGAGATTTTTAAACCATGAAATATAATTCCATGTATTTGAAGAACAAACAATGACCCTCTGACCTTTGCTTGCTTACATTTATGTATACTTTTCTGTAAAGCCTGCAAAAGCAATTTTATTACTCTTTTCTTACTCTTTCTTAATGGATATTTATTTGCAAACCTCATAGATACATGACTACGTGAAGGATTTCATTCAAGAGTTTAACTTCATCTTCTGTCCTTTTGAACTCCTAAACTGACGTTTTCGAATTTCTAATATTTAAATAATTTCTAATATTAAAATATAGAATTACGTATACCTGATAATTTTCTTGTTTAAAAGTTCTGACAGACAATTCACAGTGATTGGAAGGTTTAGAAAGGTCCTCATATTACATGGTTTAGGTAGAACAAAAGTTGATTGTACAGAATCTGTACAGCACAATTCGGTGGTCGCTGTATGGGGGCCTTCATACTGCAGAACCGTAGCCATTAATCCTGACATACAGAAAATAAATTGATTCATCTGGTACCATGGCGATCAAATTGGTTCATGTTTTTCTTGGGTGCGTAACACACTCTTTAAATTTGAGTTTCTCAGTTATTGTCAGTACCAGCATTTGTACAAAGTGGGGATCAGATCTTGTTTCCACTTTAGAGTGCCTTTTAGATTAGCACTTCAGTAGTGGTACACTCCCAATAGATAAGTTGTTCTTGTTTCAAACACATGCCCCTGTCAAAGTGTACTCAAGGTAACTGCCACTACAGGAAGTGCAGAATTATTAGGCAAATGAGTATTTTGACCACGTCATCCTCTTTATGCATGTTGT
>CM070036.1:38644899-38656127 GCA_036250615.1 Ptychadena robeensis | reverse complement strand
TGTGACACCATCGGATGGAAAAAACACATTTACCTAGTCGATAATCTAGGGGACCCAACAAGTGCTGGGACTCTGACCTCACCGTGGAAAGGTAGCCGAGGGAACCGCGTCAAGTGGGGGGAGGAGGGCGGGGGGCCGCACACCGTACGAAAGAGACACCTGGATCCTGCACCCCAAAGCGCCACCCAGGTACCTCCCGGAAAACCCCCTGGGAACACAACCTGCCGTCACACGGCTATGTAGTGGGTCTCAGAGCCCTCTAAAGAAGGATATGGTAGAATCAATAGGTAGTGAAGTACAAGCAAATAAATGAAGGGTCTGGGAAGTAACTGTGAGAGGGCAAAACTCACCTGTCCTCAGCGGATTAAAGCATTCAGATAAAAAATCAACTGTCTGGGTGTAGTAAATTCCCCCCGAGCCAGGTGATCAAGTATGCCCTGTTTCAATCGATCCTAGCATTAAAAATGAATGACTGAGTCAAACAATCTATAATGCTATAGCCAACTGAAAAATGCCGTGGGTCACAAGCGGCCAACTGTGGCAGAAGCGTCACCTTTCTCTGAGGGAGGCCAGAGCTTGAGCGGGTGAGTCCTAACCGTGGGGTTGATCAGTCTAGTGATGAATACAAAGGGAGTGGTGCCTTATCAGGGAACCACTAATAGGGGTACCAGCAGCAGCAGCGGCGGCGCCAAGAAGCTTGCGAGGTGATCCCAGTGACTCCAATATGATACCCGGTCATCTATGGATGATGTAGGACGCCCCACCAAAAGGGACAATCCGCACGCGATGGTGCGTCACCGTCAAAGGGGGCGGAGCGCAGCCCGGCCTGCTGCTGGTTACCCTAATTAGTGGGTTCACCTGAGAAGGGCACCACTCCCTTGTATTCAGTCACTGATGATCAACCCCCCGGCCCGAGGACGTATACCACAACTACGAGCTTCTGCGTCGCTCGCAGAGTGTAAGCTCTCATGCCGCACATTGCCCCTATTGACCCACGCTTTTTGCGATAGCATTATAGATTGTTTGACTTCATCATACCATTTGATGCCTAGGATCGATTGAAAAGGGCATTTGGTCGCCTGCTCGAGATTTTTCACTACACCCCGACAGTGATTTTTTTATCTGATGCTTTTGAATCGATGAGAGGGTGAGTTTTTCCCTACTAACAAGTACTTCCTGGATACCCTTGTCATTTATTTGTGCTGAATACCTTCATTAGACCTTAGTGATCTACCATATCCTTCGTGAGTGACCGCAGAC
Source organism: Ptychadena robeensis (assembly GCA_036250615.1). Taxonomy (NCBI): domain Eukaryota; kingdom Metazoa; phylum Chordata; class Amphibia; order Anura; family Ptychadenidae; genus Ptychadena; species Ptychadena robeensis. Next base: position 38,654,867 of record CM070036.1, on the reverse strand, counting down.
CACACAAGACGTGACGTAAAATCTAGTGACGGCAGTGGTGTTCCAGGGCGGTGTACGGGACATCCCGGGGGGGTACCGGGGTGGGGCGCTTGGGGTGCAGGACATCCAGGAGTCTATATCGTACGGCTGTGGCTGGCCCCCCCACCTCCCACAAACCATAAGCCCCACTTGACGCACGGTCCATCTGATACTCCACCCGGTAGGCAGATAGTCCAGGCACTTGTTGGTTCCCCTAAGAGGACTCGACCTAGGGTGGTAAAGTGGTTTTGTTCCATCCGAGCGGTTGCACGCGGGGGATTGTGGTTGCAGGCATTTCAATGTTGAATTGATATATGTATGCTTTGTTAGCAGGGGGGATGATTTGTCGTTTGGCACCTGATGAAAAGCCTATCACAGGTGAAACGCGTTGGAAATGCAACATCGAAGCATGTTTGCTGTTTTATCTTGGTGCTCTTTGAGACGTCAGTGTGATGTATTTATAAATTGAGCTGTGTCATGTGTAATAAAGACAAAATGTTTTTAGCTAATCGTTTGGCTAATAATACGGCCCAATGAATTTACAAAAGTGCCTTAAAAGCCCAGTTGCTTGTTCCTATCCACATTTATAAAAATCTTTCCTAAAATAGCTAAAACTAAAAACAAACTAAAAACTACTTCCAAAAATATTCATATTAATATTAATATTGATATTAATGAGTTTTTTGGGCTCATTGAGAACATGGTTGTTGTTCAATAATAAAATTATTCCTCAAAAATACCACTTGCCTAATAATTCTGCACTCCCTGTAGTGTTGAGCTTGAATATTCGAATTTGCTAAATTTGCGAATACGGTGAAGGATATTCGCAAATTAGAATTTTGGCAATATTATTCCCTGGAAGCTTTATGGCCAAATTAAATTAAATAAAAAAAAAGAAAATAAATATAGCATGTTACCATTTTGAAGGTAATGGCAATGTGGATGCATTGTGAATATTTGCACTTATATATTTGCAACTATTTGAAATTGTAAATATCGTATCGAATATAAGTAGTATTATTAGTGAAATATTGCGAATTTGCCTATGCCGCTTATCACTAACTTTCAAATATGTGTAACTCACCCAGGTTGACAATCTTGTGGAATTCATCCACTTTCCTAGTCATGTGTCTGTAAATTCCAAATTGTGTCTACCATCTTAATCTATATGTATGCTTTATCCTACAATGTATTATTATTTTTATTATACTATATTGTGGTATGCGAGTTCCTGGTCTAGAAAAACTTTTCCTAAAAAAAAATTAAACAGTACTATCAGTTGATACATATAATAATAACTATTTTGAATTAAAACAACTCTCATACCATTTTTTATAATTTTGCTCCTTTTTACATTGTCTTCAGTGTGAAGTCAATGGTATTGAATGCATGAAGTAATTAGTCTAATGAGTTCAGTTTTCACTTAGGGCTATACAATACTTGAATTGTTCATTACAAAGGCAACACTTTTTATTAATCTATCAATTTCATTAAGACATTCAAGAGGAATGGGCTTAGCTGCTAGCTAATTTATTTGAGTGGCTCTTAAGTTTACACCTGAGACAAAAGATTTGGTTCATTGCCTAATAGGAATTCCTTCTTGTATGCGGTTTATTTTGTGTCGGTAGCCATTCGTGTTTTCTTACTAACGTAAGCAAAGATTTAATCTTGTCTAATCCTTGGAGACAAAACGCAGTAAGTGTTCTGTAACATGCTCTATATGCATTACACATTGTGTATTTTGAGATGTAAAGTACATGAGTAACTTGTGTAAATACAGACTGCAAGCTTTTCCAGATGTTAACCCTAGTAAAATGTTGTACCGTGTTAGCCATCGATAAATATAGAAAGTTTGGAGTTCAAGAGATACCGTTTATTGGCTAGTTAGCCAATAAATGGTACCACTTGAACTCCAAAATTTCTACAGATGTAGAAAGTGTTGCTGCCTTTACAATTAATAATAACTTTCACTTATTTTAACCTCCCACCTTGTGACCTTGTGACCTTTTATTAATCAAAACTCTGATATGGAATCACAAGCATCTATTTTTGTATGGATACATTCTAGCCATACTTGAAGTGAAGTTCAGATTATTTGACAGAATTTTCTTTATAGATGTATTGCAATGCACTGAACAATACAATCACAGAATTTTAAAGAATTTTAAAAGCTATAATAAAAGCTTATATACCTTTTCTCATCCATTCCCTCCTTCATGATATCTCAGGTGATAATTGGCTAGACAGACATCCAGTACTGGTACAGTGATGGGGGGGGGGGGGGGGGGGGGTTAAAAGAAAGAATTTAGGTAAAAGCATTTATGAGCCTATGCAATTTTTGTGATTTTCTGTGACATGACTGTTCCTATATGGCAATATATGTATATTTTATGGCAGCATGGTGGCTCAGGTGGTAAGCAGTCTGGCCATGCAGCTCTAGAGTACTGGCCTGGGTGCAATCTGCAAGGAGTTTGCATGTTCTCCCCATGTCTGTGGGGGTTTTGTCAGGGTATGCTTGCCGTCACAAATGCATACCCATACATTTTTGACGCATTCAGTGCAATCTCTATGGGTGTGTTAACGCACCCATACCTGCATCGTGTTGCGTTGCGTTAATGTTGATGCAGGGCTTCGCAGGCAATCAACACATGTGGCAATCAACGCATGTGTGTACTAGTCCATTGATTAAGGGCTTGTTTCCATTATACGTCGGGACCCCCTCTGCTAAGCGTATTGCTTGGCGGGGATCCCGATGTAGCACATAGACATTGACTACGTTCAGCCTTGCATCAGCGGAGTGGCTCGTCGCACTGAAGACACAGTATCCGCCGAGCAAGGAAGTCTGTATGCTATGCAATACGCTTAGTGGAGAGGGTCCCAATGTATAATGGAAACATAGCCTTACATTGGATGTGTCAAATGGATGTCAAACACAGGGAAATTGATGCAGTGGAAACATAGCCTTAGTGATATGATTATATGTGCTCTCTACTGCATTATGTCGGTGCTATATAAGTACAAGATAATTATATTTTGTTGTTATTATTATGTGTTTGGCTACTTTATGTTGTTTATGCTGATACTATGTTATTTATTTATATATCCTTTTTTTTTTCTTTTACAATTTCTGTGCTACAAACAGTGTTTAATGATCAATATTGTTATATTTTAACAACTTTTAATAAAAAAAAATCATATATATAATCCCAGAATCCAAAATCCCAAAACAAAAACTAAACAAAACCGCACAACAACCTATTGTTGTTGGCCAACATATTCCTGGATTCCTTTCAGTATACACCTTATGGGTCCATTTACACAGTGACAGACAAACAGTCTGTCACAATAGGTTCACCTACATCACTTGTGAAAAGCTTGTAGAATACTGCTGCTTGTTTTTTAACATAAATTTTATAAATTTTATATGCAAAGCTGGCTATAGATGGTTAGATTTGCCGCGATCGTTCTGCTGTGAAATTGCTAACGCACTCACCTTATATTAGCCCATAAATTGGCCGTGGGTGATGATGTCATCACGTGCAGTTGATCTGCCAAGAAATCAACAGAAAATTGAGACATCTATGGTCAGTTTTAGACATTGTTTTGATTTGCTATTGATTTCTTTGTGACTTATTGGCAAATAAGACATGCTATTTCCATTTCATGTGTTTTCTTGCATTCTTCTTTCTTTCTTCTTCTTGGTGCTTTGCATCTTCAGAAAATGTTATATTGTGTTACTTACACCTGTGTAAACATCCCATCTATGTCACATGCACAACCCTGATATTACAAATATAAAATATATTGATTTGCTTTATCCAGTGTCTGGAGATAAGCTTTGTGGTGTTTAATCCGCCTTGGAAGTATATTTAGGCATGAAAGGAGAAGGCAACATTTCTTCTTTACACAAGAAACAGTCTGCTATCCCCTATTATTAAGTAGACTCAAATTATTTCAGGCACTGCATACGATAAGGTGTCCTGTTTGATAAAAAGAAACGCATTGTTTTACTGAAGTCAAAGGCAGAATAATTATATTCTCAAGTGCTTTAAAGTAAATAGTTTCGTTTGTGAAAATAATGCAGACGAAAAATATCTGCTACCCATTGTATCAGCGAAACAGTTATAGTCTTGTGCTACCAAGGCTGTATTAAAGGAAAAAATATTTTGGTTATGAGTATTACATTTTAAAACTACCGCTTCTGCTACTATTTATATATTCCTTTAAAAAAAAAAACCCATGAAAAATGATTCCTACAGCACTATGGGTTAGCTGAGAGAAAGCAGGTTGTTTTCAGCGGCCTTTAACGGATTGAAACCTTCTTCGCTGACATACTTCCTACTTGTTGGAAATGCCATAAAGCAGGGGTGTGAAACTTTAGCTCAAACAAGCGTAAAGCAAAAATCAAACTGTTTTGGAGGATGAAGGCTTTGTTAGTCACAAGTAAATTTCATTTAATGTAAATTTGTTAGTCCAGGGCTGTTAAACTTAAACACACAGTGGGCCAAAAAACTTATCAAAGGCTTACCTTGATATAGATAGAAATGAAAAATAAAGTTGCACCCAGTGTGACAAGGGGAGGAGAACAATTCCCCTATGTCACCCTCAAATCGGTGACATAGGGGAATTGTTCTCCTCCCCTTGTCACACTGGGTGCAACTTTATTTTTCATTTCTATCTATACTTGGGATGTTGGCAATTTTACACTTCCTAACGGGGACTCTTTCTCCCAGCTTACCTTGATATATATTGAAGAAATGTTGAGAAAGTTGAGGAAGTTTTCCTTCACTGATCTGGTATAACGATGAGCCTTTTTAACTGGAAACAAGTTTAAAGTTTTGCTTTAACACCAAATTTGGATGAATAAAAACATAAAGCTGTAACACATGTGATATTACCCTCCATGACAGGCTGAGTTTGTTTTCAAATAAATTCCCCCCAAGCTGGGATCAAGCACACTTACCTATGCTTGGCGAGCCCACAGCAATTCTGAATCGTGATGGAATCACTGATCGCTTTTGGCACCACCTCTTCGACACCAAAGAGGCAGGAAAGGGGGGCGGTGCCATAAACCTCCATGTTATGGAGGTGGCGTCAGTTTTCCGGCCCACATTGCGAGCCTCATCGATGAAGCCAGTGATGTGTATAGGGGAGGAGGGAGGGCAGGTAAAACTAGCAGAGTACTATGTACGTGCTATGTATGTGCTTTAATTGCTCATACCGGCCTTTGACAAAATACCGCTAGGGAGGTTAAATATTGAAAAAAAAACACATCTATGGAATTAATTTCTTAAATAAATTGGAAAAAAAAACAATCTAGGCCAAATATACTTACACCGGATTTGGCCTTCTGGAAATTTACACCCACTGTTGTAGAGGTTCCTTCTGCAGGTCTACTTTAAAACTTGGCATACTAGCTATAAAGCATTTGTGAATACTATTGTGCATTTCATTATTTTTTTTTGCTCCTTTATTTCTGATGTTGTGTGCCTGCAAATGCTTCAATGCAGAGGAATAAAAAATAAATAAATATATATATATATATATATATATAAAATCAGTCAAATTAGTTATAGGATTATTGTCAAGTTAATTGACACTTTCAATGCAAAATTTGGTCTTAAGATGTAAACTATGAAAATGTCTGTGCATGGAGCGGTTAAATGTAAATTTGTAGGCCCACTAGGCCAGGCAGCTAGAATATATAAAGAAGCATTAAGTATTCATGTAGTTCTATGTAACACTTTTACACATCTGTAATGTTGGTACTGTCCTAAGTAATAAATGTCCACCTGCCAAAACCTCACTTTGCTTTTTCATACATGTACCTGTACCATAGTAATCCCGGTTGGCAGCAGAAAATGTGGTACTGTATAGTGTTTCTGAAATCTGACTGAAGGTACTCAACGGCTCTTGTCAGATGCTTCGAAAAAACACTAAATAGGAAAAATTCCCTCTCCGTGGTTATTGTTTTGTTCCTTGTTTTTTAGCAGAACACTTTTTCCTCAGGTTTAGTAGTAGATAAGTTACTTTGGGCTACTTGACAACAGCTCAGAGTGTTATTCAAAGGTGACGAATTGCAAAAAAAAAGTCAATGCTTTTCATTCCCTGCTTTTAGAAATCCATTTTACAGTCTTTCTTCCATATTTATTAGGGAAACCATTTATCTCTTGTAGAGATGGACACATTTCTTTTTCATTTCCTTTATGTAATTTGTAAGTCCTCTGAACATGGTATCATCACCAAAAATGGAGATGTACAGAAGGCTTGTTGGAACACTAGAACATGTCCTTTTTTAGTGTTGAGCAGCATATGGTATATTTAAGTTTGCGTAATCTGGTGGATATATTAAGGAACATTTGAAATTTGTTTAAACTGTGTTCTATTGCCTTACATCACGCATAGCCGTTCACAATTATTCACAAAGATTCACGTACCAGCTTTATAGCTTCTTTTCTTTATTAGCCAGTACGAGCACTTTGCGTGTATCCATTTGCAATGTGCACAATTATGTGTGATGTATGCTGGTTAACAATGTTGAAGCATAATATGACGAATATCCGCCATTACTCATATCTGAGCGCACATTCACAAAATATTGCAAATTCTCTAATGTCATATATTCATTGAATATATTCTAATTTTTAATATTCTTGCTCAACACTAGTTTTTGCATAATTTACTGTGCAAAAAATTTTTATTCACCTTATACTCGAGTCAAGAAAATAAAATCATGGATTTGTGCAGATGGACTTTGTAAGTGATTTGCAAAGCCCCTTGTTTAGGTGGACTTAATTGTGAACTTAATTAATTAATAAACTACATAAGCAAGACCAATATTTTCTTTTTAATAACAACCGTTCTCTGCATCTCCAGCAATTTTGGTTGCTGTTCATGTTCAGGGACTTTGCAATAATCACCCGAATTCAGCTAGCTGAAATAATAATATCTCAAAACAAAAGCACATTTGCTGTGTGTTTCTGTTGCTTAGCTGCTGCATTTTCTATACTAGATAGTTAATGGGATCTAAAGGATATCTGACAGAGAGATCTAAAGGTGTATGGTTGATTAAGTCTTATAGGAGAAAAAATCTGCTCTTCCGCCACAGATGTTTAAAGATGTTTAATGGGGCTATTATACAATATATAATATAAAGAGTGACAATTGTTTTCCATGCTAAGCAATGCATTCTGCACTGAAAATACATTGATAAATGTGGGGAACTTGAATCTGTCTTGAAACTGAACTTTTCTCTACTTGATAAATGGGTATGTTTGATAGTGTCACATGGAAAGGTGTTGCGGGCTAGATTTTCTGTACCATTGCTCTATGGTCATTTAATGCTATTTGAATTTGCTTTGTCACTGATCTTTCTTGGCTGGCCAATGCCAATTTTTTTTTGTAATTGTGTGATTTCTTTTATAGCTCTTCGTGTGGTGTAGAATTTTTTTAGAAGCAGTAAGTAGAAGCAGTAAGTTTACCAATTTTTAGAAAAAGTTGGTTGGCTGGCTAAAGCAGTGTTTATCTTCAAATTCAGGTGCAATGGATCCCTATCAGCCAAGACTTTTATACTTGGCAGCTACTTCTGTAACTGAAGATAGGTATCACTTAAGCCGGCCATATAGGAGTCAATACCCGCTAGATCAATGGATGGGACTCAAGCGGCTCAAGCAACAGCGACAGATCGAATTGTTAATCGATGTGCACCATTGTGCAGAGAAAAGAAACAGGCGGCAGTGCCATCTTGTGGACATAACTGGTCTTTTTTTTCTAGAGATGGTGGAATTTGGATTTGATACCTTTTTACTTTTGGACCAAAAATCTGGATCTCAGTGGACTGCCAAGCACAGAAAACTGGACTGAATCAGACCACCACGCCCATTAATCCTTCTCTTTTTCAGAAGCATTCAGGCCAGCTAGTGTGTCTTTATATACAGTTGTGTTCAAAATTATTTAACCCCCACTGAAATTAAGAGTTTTGGCCATTTTGGCATTGATTTTGATCATTTCAGTCATCTTGTTTACAATTAAATGAAAGAGGCACTTGTAACAAATATAACATAACATTAATAATGAAATAACCACAAATGTCTTTTTTGTGCTCACATCATTATCAGTTTTATTCAAACCCCAAGTGACATTCATTCTTAGTACTTATTACAACATCCTTTTCCAGTTATAACAGCTTTTAAATGTGAAGAATAGCTTGACACAAGTGTCTTGCAGCGATCTACGGGTATCTTAGCCCATTATTCATGGACAAAAGCCTCCAGTTCAGTCACATTCTTAGGCTTGCGCGCTGCAACTGCTTTCTTCAAGTCCCACCAGAGGTTCTCATTCGGATTTAAGTATGGTGACTGTGATGGCCACTCCAAAATGTTCCAGCCTTTAATCTGCAACCATGCTCTAGTGGACTTAGAGGTATGCTTGTGATCATTGTCCTGCTGAAAGGTCCAACGTCTCCCAAGCCTCAGGTTTGTGACAGACTGCATCACATTTCCTTCCAATATTTCCTGGTACTGAAGAGAATTCATGGTACCTTGCACATGCCTAAGAATGTGACTGAACTGGAGGCTTTTGTCCATGAAGAATGGGCTAAGATACCCGTAGATCGCAGCAAGACACTTGTGTCAAGCTATGCTTCATGTTTAAAAGCTGTTATAACTGGAATGTATGTGTATTTTATAATGACAAGGTGCTCTTTTGTGAACCACAGTTGACTCGTTCAGTGTGCCTTGGGTGCCAAAATTTAAGCTATATCCGTTTTCTCTATTGCACTAAAATTGAACTAGAAATACGAGGGATTCGCCTGTTTTTTGTTTTGTTTTATTGTCTTGTTGACTGTTATTTATACAGAAAACTTATAAAAGTGTAGTGTATCATTTCAAACTACATTTCCACATTGCAATTGTATATAAACTATGCATTAATTTAATTAACAAAAATTGCTATATAATGATGTAATATAAATTGAGCTATATAGCGATATGACATTTTGGTCATATTGCCCAATCCTATATATATATATATATATATATATATATATATATATATATATATATACTGTATACAAACACTTTATTTCAGAGCTATAGAAAGTGGCTCCAGGCCTGTTAGTCAGATGTACAGTAAGTTATTCCTTAGTGACAAGATTTTATTGTGCTTTGTCTTGTTTTTCTGCTTTGCTCCTGTACATAGTACATATAGTTTTGTAATTAAATTGTACTGAAGATTCACAGAACTGTATTTTGCTGTGCTTGTTTAAAAAAAATGTGGGAACCCATCCAGGGAATGGCACACATTCGGCTGCCTCTTAAATCCCGCACAATATCCTGTAATTATTTTTAGTCAAGATGTAGCATAATTTACACAAGTGCACTATTTTCCCCACTTAGGGAGCTTTTATGGCAAACTGTATTGTATGTTGACAGAACAATTAGGAGACTGAAAGCAGGTAATTATAGTATATTTAGGATGCATTGGGACGCCAACCCTGTCAGCCAACATCCTTAAAAAGGGTATGCAATGTACTGGAAATATAGCACTTTATGGGTAATCAAAACACTGGCGATTCGTATGTGTATACCCTTTAACTCAATTAGTTAACCCTCTGTTTGCGTTATTGCGTCAAACACATTTTTAGCAAATAGATATTGTTTGAAATTATAGTTCAAACCTTAAAGTATGAGCATTACTTTAATTCTGGCCCCCCTACAGAGCCTATTTATCTTTACGTAATAGTAGGAGAGGTAATAGCCACTTTACAAGGTCAGGTCTTCAATTAATGTCATCTAATCGGCGAATCAATGTGGAATGGCTGTTACTGCCATGTAGAAAACTGCTATTTCTTTTCAAAGCATAATCACATTGCAACGCACAAACATCAGTTTTTTTAAAAGACATGGCTGTGGTGTGCTGTTTGTTATAGGTTTATAGTTTTTTTTTACTTA
>CM070036.1:38634163-38644799 GCA_036250615.1 Ptychadena robeensis | reverse complement strand
ATATATATATATATATATATATATATATATATATGTAAAGTAAAGCCTTAGGCCCCCCAAACACTTATAGATCCATGGGCAATTTTGCAGCCAAACGATTGGCGTGCAATCTATCCAAAGTAATTGCAACAGGCGTGCGCCGTGATGATGTCATCCTGCTGCAATTGCCCCCTATTGCTGTGTGTATGGGTAGCTTAACCTCTGAGCTAGTATGATAGTGGCATGGTGCTCCATAATCCTAAAAAAATACTTACCTGCTGTTCTCTGGATTCATATGGAAGTTTTCTTTTTTATCTGCCAGGCTTCCAGGGGTGTTAAAAGGGTGTAATATCGTGAGTGGTCACTGGAGGCTTTTATAATGGTTTTCTATAGGAAAATCTGTCTGTGTACATTTCAATGAATAGCTGAGATAAGGTACTTTCCTGGTCATGTCAGGTCTCTTCCAGTTCATCACATGTCATAAAAGTCAGGGAGAGTGGAGGGGCTGCAAGGGATATCTCTTACATTAACACAGTCATGTTTTTTTGCCTGTCAGTCCCCTTTTCTTTATATCAGTCTCTTGACTAGAGACCCTTATGTTTCATTCTTGATGTGTTTCGCGGTTCTCTACCGCTTCTTCAGGAGAAACAATGTTTTAGGTCTGTAGATATGAAATCAATAAAATAATTTGCTCAGTAACAGAATGTGAGTTATTGCAAAAACCTGTGGTTTATCAATGTGGATATTATATAACATACTAATAGATGGTAGTGTATATTAAGCAATAAAAAAGCGATACCAATGAAACCTCAGTATACACACTGATTACAACAATGTTGGTCTGCATTTACCTGTGGTGGGGCATTAAAGTGGGTGTTAGGGTTATCTTCCTGTGTCCTGGGGAAGGGAGGAGCCCAAGGTCTTTTTCGGGGAATGGGGAGCTCAAAGTGTAGCAAACTCTTGGGCCACCCTATATTAAAAATATAGAATCCCCTGGTGTACTAGGAACCACAAGGATCCTGGTTAAGGGTGCCACATTATATACAAGGAGGTATTCCTTGTTATGTGTTATTTATCTATTGTTTTAGGGATGTTGGTCATTAACTTATGTACACTCTAGGTATATATCCCTGACTCATACATAACATGTAGTTTTCAAGGAAATTGTATAGAGAGATAAAAAGATGTGTCGTGAACTTACGGGTAACCAGAGACTGTAATGGCTAGAAGGAAACAGCAATTGGTTCAGAAGCCAAGAAGTAGGGTGACCAAGTCTGACTTTCTTCAGGTTCTAATGTACATTCTGAGAAGCTGAATGTGATTGGTTAAATTAAGCATTGTCATGACAGTCAAATAATCTGTACAACTGTGCAAGATTGAGCGTTAACTAGTTTGAAAGTTCCATGCACTGGCTCTGTCATTTAGATACTGCTATCATCCATACTTGTTTCAGGCCATTGACCAAATAGATGGTAAAATCAGGGTCCAGATTTCAAGAGCATGCATTTGAAAGTAAAAGAGCAATCAAATTTCTCATGTCCCTATTCTTTCTCACTTCCTATTTAATAGTCTATTCTGCTGTAACTCTTCATTTGTGCCAAGTGGGAGGATTAGCCTCGACCTCTATCCTGAACAATTAATGTAAAACTGTTTCTATCAAATTGGCCTGAAATGAGTTTGCAGTGATGGTCAATGGAGCACAGATGGCTATTTAAGAGCAAACATGACTAATTTAAGACTATTGTTTATCTCCCACTTTTAACCCCCCTAATTTGTTAGTCGTGTCTTTATTTGCTGTGAAAGAAAATTACAAAATCTTTAATTAAAGCCACAATAAAAAGTGTTATAGCCATTAAGAGCCATAAGCTTTATCCCTGGCCATAGTTAGAGTGTAAGCGTCATAGCAGTTTAATTGTTTTGTATAAATGTGTTGCTTGTGTATGTAACTTTATGAGACTTTACCTAATTTACTTTTTTGTCACTAATTTTCACAACCAATAAAGGTAATAGTTTCTAGAAGTTCTCCAGCTGCCAGCAAAGTTTATTTGTTGGTCATTTAATTACAATGAATTTTCAGATCCTATAATAGGATGGATGTTTCTATGATATGCTGAAGTTATGGAGGATAACAATACAGGTTGTAGGCATTATCTGGGCATTTTGCCAGGACAGAGAAAATAAATACAAAAAGTTTATACACAGCGGCTCATTAAAGTCTCTGAACATTTAAAACAGACAAGTAAAGTGTGAACTCTCTTAAATCTTTTGGGGGCATACTGCACAACGGATGATACAATCATCAAATCAATGCATAACGTCAAGTTTAATTATTGCTACTGATTACCTCTATTTCAGATTTCACAAAGCACTTTGCATGTTGAGTAGCTATTCAGCATGCCATTCCTTTCTCAATAATTACATACACAGACACAGTTTATTGCTTCTTTTCCCAATATTCTTAAATGGTTTCCAAGTAAGTCCCATTGTTTTTTTAGGGTGAGCTGTGCTCAGATCGTTTCTCTCAAACACATTGCTTCCAATCCCTTTCCTGCTTCAGCACACTTGCCATGTAAATTCTGTGTTGATTGCTGTTTTTTCTTTTTTTTCTCTCATCAACAGATGTTTGCCATTTTCTTCACAACCTAATATTAAGGAAAATCAAAATCTGGATCCATGTTTGGATGAATTTTTGATTGCCGTTTCAACTCAGCTGTGCTTCATGAGCAAGTAGTAAGTCAAATTTATGCCATTGTTATTTTTAGACAATTAATAGTCTCTAATTTAGACTCTTCCAATTGGACTTTCTCTCACAAATTTCCATTTTTGGATTAAGAGTTAAAAAAAAAACACAATTAACTCTGGTAAGATTTGTTGTTTTTAATAGATTGGCCTCCTACAAAGAAGCAGGATGCCGAGAATGGATGCTTTGCCTCCCACGCTACTGTTGTCAATTCCACAGATTTAAATAGAAAGTTTTAAACCATTGTGCTTAGTCTGGGACTGCCAGTATTGGTAACCAGTGATATGCAAATACTATTGTAAAAATATTTCTCCATTCCCCAGCTATTCTGTGAATGGGTAATAGATAGTAAATGAAGCTCTTGTTGGATGTATTCAGAAAGAAAAGCATGAGAAGATTTGCATTGAGAGATCTGTGTTATGTAGAAATAATTGTAAAATGTATTCCTATTAATTTCTACTTGGAAAAACCTAAATAGGTCATCAGCTGCATTTATTCTTTTCATATACTATTTTAATACACTTGCTGTGTTACTGGCTGCGCCAAGAAAAGCAAATGCACCATTACCCTCTGGCTCATGTTATTCTTGCTGGCTGAAGACTTAACCTCTCTACATCATTTTGTTATGTAGCTGTTTGGGGAGGACTAAAGGTGAATACTACAGCATGTTGTGAGGGTCAGATACCCCAATCTCCGCTGTGGTCTTCACCCATAGACAAGCCCCGGCTTGAACGGGAGGCCTGATATGCCTACCCGACTTTGGTTGCCCCCAGGACTTAGACGCACAAGGTATCCCACCTGGAAGTTGAGACCAGTGAAACCCTCCAAGGACCCCCTAGGGAGTGAGTACAGAATCAAGGGTAAATGTCCAGTTTCATGGCAGGGTCATACATGGAAGGATCAGTCCAACCAAACACAGTATCCAGGGGTTAAACCGAAGAGTAGCCTATAGGCAAGCCAAGGTCATACATAATGTTAATTCTAGAGATCACAAAACGATTGAAATGAGGAACCCAGTAGTACAGGTAACTGACGCTATCACTGGCAGGGCAGCCATGCACCATTTGGGGTTTCTATAGGGGAGGAGATCCCAGAGGCCTATTACCAGGTGTAGTACCCCATGTGAATGCATGCTAGCTCTCCTCATGCCTGCAGAAGGTAGACACAAAAACCCGGCATGAATAATGTAACCGATGCTGTGGTTACAACGGGTTACAACACAGATTATGTTGATGTAGTCTACCTTGTCAGGCGGATTGCACGGCGGTGACAGAAGGAGAGGCATTCCATGATCCTGACATCTATACCAGTGTTTTTCAACCTTTTTTGGGCAAAGGCACACTTGTTTCATGAAAAAAATCGGAGGGCACTGATGATACGCATAATCGTGGCGCACTTCCATTGCCTGCAGGAAGTACGTCATCAGCAGGTGCCCCACTGGAATGCAGATTCGTACCAGCAGAGCAAAAACACCGCCCCTGGTCTGTGGGGACCACATCCTCACAGAGCCGGTCCGTGTATAACACGGATCGGCTGTATAAGTCTTATAGTATAGGTTATACGGACCGGCTCTGTGAGGATGCGGTTGCTTAGCCCTCCTATCTAGCTGCCTCTTATAGTATAAGACTTATACTATAAGAGGCAGCTAGATAGGAGGGCCGAGGGTGGAGTCAAAAACCCACGGCACACCAGGCAACATCCAATACAATACTTGGTATATGGCACCAAATAATCAATGTACATAAGAAAATACTAATACTAATATTTAGAAAAATTATAAAACTACACAATACTGAAAAAATATCAACATTTTAAATTACTTATCTTACCCACAGGCAATGTAACAAAGCACAGGCAAAAATATTTCAAGCATTTATCAGTTTTATACCTGTCAGGCAACACATGTTAATATAGCATAGATGTGCAAATTATACTCATTGGACCTGTTAACATAAAAAAACATAAAAATGCGAGGAAAAGGATGTTCAGTAAGTAGGTGAGAGTCAGGCCTAAATTAATTGTGAAAAACTAGCACTCGTTTACAACAGTCAGGAGATCACAAATTAATTCACACATCCATTGGGTATCCCCAGTGATACAAAGAATAATAATGGCACATCCTTGTGACCTAGAAGTGATTTTTTTTGGTTTCTGTGTTTATTCGTAATGCCCACTTTCTATAATACTCTGGTTACCATCTTTTTCGCTCCATAAGACACACCTGGCCATAAAAGGGACCTAGGTTTAGAGGGGGAAAACAAGAAAATAAATATCCTAAAAAAAAGTACAAAATATAAAATATTTTATTAAATATAAAACTAAAATATGATTGCATATTAAATAAGATATATAGAAAAACAATGTCAATGGAACAACAGTATTAAGAACCATCATCACTGTCATTAGCAAATGAGGACAGACAAATATATGCAGACACCCACATTTAGAAAAACACACACACACACACACATGCAGGCAGGCACATACAGGAATATTTTGAAAGATACATTGACACCTCATACAGACACATTTACAAAGACACATAGGCACACAAACAGACACATAGGGAAAGACTCACAGACACACACATGCAGACACATGCAGACACATGCAGAAAGACACATACACTCTGCTAACTTACCATTGCAGATTTCTTACATGCACTGGAGTTACCTTTGTCCCTCCCCCAATACTCTGCTGGAATACCAATGCTATAAAAGGGTAAGAAGGCTGTGTGCAGAGAGGGGAAAGGGAGCTCCTCTCTTGGCTGCTTACTCTGGTTGCCCCTAATAGAGAGTATTGCTAAAGCTGGACATAGATGGTTAGATTTGCAGGCAATTTTGCATCATCATGTGTGGTCGGTATGCCGTGAAAACAGTCTATGTCCAGCTTTAGTCACATTTTTTTTGTTGGGTTGATAAGAGTAAGCACCCTGGAGAGTCAGCATACATGCTGTATGTATGTGCTGTCAGCAGCTTCTCTTCCTCCTTCTGCTGAGTATTGAAAGGTGCATCTTATGGAGCAAAAAATATGGTATCTTTGGACCACATATTTATTTTTTTGTTAAATTTATTCCACAGATGTATCTTTTATTTAACATTTAATTTCACATTTGTTATAGTATTAACGTTTGTTTGTAACAAATTCAATATTCAAGCAAAACTGTATATTTGAGTTTGAAACCCCTGGTCTACAGGGCACAACTTACATAGAAATAACATGTTTTAAAACAATAGCCGACAATTACAAAATTTCTGAATAATATGCATTGTACATGCCAGATGAAGTGGCATCAGAGGATCAAATTTTTATGGTTACACATTTAATTCAACCTCCTGAAATGCTAAACATTATGTAATATATAATAAGGAAACAGCTATATACTAGATTACTGTTGTGTTAATCTCACTTTTCTTTCCTGGGACGGCACCATCTCGTCCAGCGCTGCTACTCCTACTATAGCACTGGACAAGATGGTGGCGTCCAGTGAACATCGGGGCACCGGCAGCGCATACTTACAGTTTTGCGGTGTCCCCGATGTGACATGCTGGCAGCCAGCTCCGTCTCCCCCCCCCCCTCCAAGTTATTTTACATAATTGTTTGTTTCAAACATTATTATATTGAGGATGTCTATTAGACCCTTGTACGGACAGATTTTGGGAAGTTACAGGCCTACAACATAAAGAAAAATTTACCATTGAAGTCTATGGTGCACTTTTGGTACAAAAATCTGGACCTCAGCAGTGCGCTAGGGAGGTTTATTATTAATAGATTGGTGTTGAGCTGGAATAGTCAAAACAAATATGGATGCTCAAATATGGTGGTGGGTATTTGTGATTTCGAATATTTAAATAATTTTTTCACTAAACATGACCCCTCACTCAAACGCCATACATCACAATAATCATAATTGCGTTTTCAAGCGTCAATTGTTCTCAATTTCAGAATACAAATAGAATTTATTAATATAAATCACATACTGGTAGAATAATTCATGAAATTTCACAAATTTAAATATTGCCTATGCCGCACATCATTAGAATAGATCAGAATGATCACATTCTGTTGAGCATTTAACTTACAGACTTTCACACTTCACATTTTTTGCAAATCTTAATATCAGCAGGAGCATTGACGATAACATTGCTGACATTTAGTTTTCAGAACATCTGTTTGGCTAGTATGTCGCCTTGTGATTTTGTGTCATTTTATCGAGTAAACATATTTGTCAGATTTTAGTTTGCTGTACTCTCAGAAGATACTTGTCACCAGGATGACATGTGTGTCCATTACCCATAGCATTAACCTGCTGTGCAGCTAAAGAATATTTGCTTTCACCTTATGTCAGTTTGCAAATTTGGTTTCTGCTTAATGATATAAAAGTTCTAATTTTCATTTTGCTTAATGCAAGCTAACAAAGATAATTTGTTTTTATAATTACAGTAGAACAATATGTGCGAGGGTTACACAAGTATAATTGGTTTTAACTACTGGAAACTGTGATTGTTGCTGTTAGCACTGTACCTGATAAATCTTGCAGAAAATTATGCTAAATTCACTGTCTTGAAATAGAGGTAATATAATTTATTTCAACTAGCTAACTTTTAATTTGCTAAGCCCTTGATTATAGATAGTGATGGACAAAATGTTTGCCCGGCGAACAGTTCGCAACGCTGGCGAACATTATGGGTGTTCAAACTGCCCCTATACCTTTACATGGAGGCAAAGTGTCAGGGGTCAGGTGGGACAGTACAGCCAATAACACATTTTTCCCTCCTGGAGGACACCCCCCATTACTCTACCCACACCACTTGTGCAGATGATGTGTGGGGTGTGTAGAGTAACCCTGTGTCATGCCCCCTCCCTCCCAAGTTAGTCAGCCTTCTAATAGGAGACACTTTGCAACATCAATTCCTGTAAGTTTTACTTCAGATAAGGAAAAACAAGTATGCCCTTCATAGTCATGTTCCAGCTGTCTAAATTTAAACACCCTCTTCAACAACCTTACAAGTCCAGTCCTTTTTTTGGGTCAGTATTTACCTCTGAGAATACCTACCTTACCAATTTCACATCCCTAACAGCAACCTTTCATAGTTATTTTTTCCTGGGGTTGTTCAATTTACTTTATATACACATAGTCACGCCAAATCCCCGTTATTTGGGGTGCTAGGCAGCCCCAGCTCTCCCACACGCTTGGGGAGTACCCGATCTCTACTTTATATACACTTTTTATTTATTTTTTGTTGAGATAATTCAGGGGAGATGATGATTTTCAATTTAATAATCTCGTAAAGATTTCATAAAATGTTAAACATTTTTAGATTTTAAACTGTTTTTAAACATTTTAGTGTTTTAAACTGTTGTATGAGTGCCTGAAATTCAATCCATTTCTTGTTAATGGAATACCAGAAACAAAGTTTTACCAACCCACATATACCTCCTAATTACCCTCCATTTTTTGTCATAATAATATTTTGTGGAAATCTTGAATGCAAATTGTGTGTCTGTACAGGTGTTTTTTTAGTTTAGCAACATAGCCAAAGAAACTGCTGTTGCCTTCTATAGGGTAGAACCCAGCAGAGTATACCCTTCTCTGGCTTGAAATGTTTTTTTTTATTATTATAAGGAGCTTAGGTATAAAATTTTTGTTCTCTTTTCTTATTTTAAAACAGAATATCCCAAACGGTGCTACGGCATATGGATTTCAGGACGACATGTGATGAGGTGAGCCGTAAAAAAAAAAATGAAACTGTTCTGAAATGCAAAATATTTGAAATCTCCATTTTTTGATGGTTTATATGAATATATCTTACTTTATCTTTGTAGGTAAGCTGAAATGTAGAGGAATGCTGTTTGTGTATTCAGCTATAGAAAAACATTTTGGCGACTTTTAAAAGTACTTTTTCTTTTATTTCATTGGAGATTTGGATGTTTAAGACTCCACAGGATTTCATATTGGGTGCCTTGTAAACACTATCATATAAATAACACCGCATTATTTTTAATCTGCAATTTCATTTAAAATCACAAAGATTTCTCTCCAGTGGCCCCACATGAGAGATAAAATAACAGATTGTGTTTACTTTGTTAGTAGAGTTGTCAGTGTTCTGACTTAAACTTCTGTGCCTGGCTCCCAAATGGAAAAAAAAATCATGCAGTTGATGTACCTGTAGTTATGAACTTACCAGAGCTATATTAAACAGTATGTAATCTTGAGAATTAGATGTGAAATTGAAAGAAAACTCTTTAAACATATCATGGGGAGATTCATTCTACTGAGTAACTGTTATGTCCCTTTCCCTTTGCAAGAAGAGAATCATATTAATTTGGCTAAATGTGTTTATGTACATGCTGGGCGCTTTCCAGCCAGGCAGCTAAATAGCACTTACAAATGAGACATTCTTAATGTTTAAATGAGTCAAGAAAAATGCCAGTGAAGTTATACAAGGTCAGGAAACAGTTAGACATTAACTTGTATATACTCAAGTATAAGCCAAGTTTTTTGCAGCCCACAAAAATGAGCTGGAAAAGCCCCCCCCCCCCCCCCTCGGCTTATACTCAAGTCAGGGTCCCACTTACCTGTCCTGGTTTGCAGGCGCCAGCAGCCTCTGTGAATGCTCCATGAGTTTTCGACATCAGCTGGTAAACTGTAACCAAACTTGAACGTCATCACCATCTAGTGGACTATTTGTTAATTTTTACTAGAGAAGGTGGAAAACTCCACTACTTTAATCATGAAAAGAAGTTTCCATTTCATGTATTGGCCCTGATAATAATAACAATAATTTTTTTTTATTTAAATGGAAACTAATTGTATGTTTAAATCATAAGAAGTGCTGTGAAAACCCATCCTGTAATAACAATAAACATGTGCTTTCCTTACTTTATTGAGGTTGTGGCACTAAGATTCACCTGTTTGATTCATTTCTAGGGGCAAAGGGGCTTTCTCTATATTTTTCTTATTTAGAAAACTCTACTAATTGACTTTGCATTTCCCACCCTCGGCTTGAATCAACATGAGTTAAGAAGTTAGATAGAATTAGGTACCTCAGTTTATATTCTGGTCAGTTTATACTCGAGTTTATACAGTATTTCTTAATGTCATTTACAATATTTAAACATTAAGCTATGATAAAAAAAAAACATATTGATAGTTCAAGTACTTCCTTGAAATAACAATGAAATAACAATAGTTGTGCTCCTGTATTGTCATTTTATCATGTGGACAAAATCCTACCCCCATCTCCCACTTGTATTCCTGCATTGTAACATTATCATATGGCTAAGACTTAAAGCTGGGCATACACGGTTCGATTTTTTCATTTGATCGCCTTAAAAAAGGATTGCATTAAGTCGATGGATTGAAAATTGGATCAAAATCTAATTGGATCGAACAGTAAATGGAACAAAAAGTGATCAGACGTTGTTGGTAAATTTCAGTCTTACAAACTGAGGCTGTCCCATCACAGTGGTTGCGGCTATGGATATGTCCACTATAGAGGGCAAAAGCTTATCTATGTTGCATTAAAAAAAAAAGCATTGATTTTTTACAACCCCTTTCCATGAGCAATCCATCCTATGAAGTGTATTTACAGTGCAGATAAGAGAATCAATAACATCTGTAAGTTTTTATACTTACCTGTTATATGCTTTCTAGCATAACAGAGGATCCAGCATTTCAATGCTTGATGTAAATGCAAAACGTTATTCCATTTTACTGGACTTTTACACAGGAACCCAAATTTGCATGACCAATGCACTCTTCTTGGACAGAACCTCAAGGCATTTTCAATCACACAAGCCACTGCAGCAAACCTGAATTATAGTCAAATGTGGCACAAGTCGATGACTTCTGAGTAGTGATGGCCGAACTGCCCGCAAGGCGGACAGTTCGGCCGCGAACAAGCATTTTCGCCC
>CM070036.1:38596836-38634063 GCA_036250615.1 Ptychadena robeensis | reverse complement strand
ACATGCTTTTTTTGTGAACGGTGTACAGTGTTCACTTATTCTGTGTGTCTTAGCTGTATAAGCTTTCGGTTTTCACTTAAATTTACAACAAAATTCAAGGTATTAGGGTATGTTTTGTGTTATTGTCATGTTGCCTGTCATGTTGCAAAGTGAATTTAAAAGTTGTTCATTTTTGGACACTTGTGTTCCTTCGCTGCGTCTGTTGACCTCAAAGTTGACTCACCTATGACTGCAGTGGTGTATGACTCAACCGTGACAAAATCTTAAGTTGTTAATGCCCTAAACCAACCTAAGATAAGGAAAACAACCATGGAAGAATAATGAAATCAATTATTGGATATGTTACTTTGAAAAGCATAGTTTTTTATTTAAAATGATTTAAAATAAAAAAAAATATTATTTTTATTTTACAAAAAAGCCGCCTTGGATTATCAACACAAAAGTTGTGTAATTATTTTATGCAAAAAAATTTCAAGAGACTCTTCACGTTATTGCAAGGCTTGAGTCATGGCTCCAAAGAAGCCTATTTTTAGGCACTGTAATATAAAGCTCCAAAGTATGGATTATATTATAAATAGAGAAAGGGGTATTATATGTTTATGCATTGTTGCTGTGGGTTCCTTTACATTTAGCTCTTTCGTCTTTTAGTCCAAAGCAATTCCATTTAGATGGGGGTACGTCAGTCTGACAGAAGGAAGTGGTAAAGAGGGAAAGAAGGGGAATTTGATTCTGAAAATATCTACACTATGGTTAATGCTTTTTTCTGGATGGAAATGCATAGATATCAACAGATTTATATCAATGTTAAACATTATGGTTGAAGTCTATTTGGATAATTTGATGATGGCATTGAAAATGAATGTGTGCACATCTGATTAAAACACTGTTTTGCATTTAGATTTATTTAGATGTAATCAAAATATGTCACACAAGGAGGAAATGACTGAAAATAGAAATTCAGATGACCTTTCAACAGATTTCTACTTTGCATTCGTTTGTGTATTATACTTCTCATTATTAAATCTCTTCGAAAAAAAACACATTTGATACAATGTTTATGTTAAACAGGTCACATTAGGAAGTATACATCCAAAGAAGATCAGCGCTCCCATATTAATAAAATCCTCTTTATTCTTTCTGTAATATAGGAAATATACTATATTCAAAACTAAAACAAAGCTTTCCATCTACAGGCATACAGACTTGGACAGACTTGAAGATATATGATTTGGATTTGTAAGGACTAATGGAGAGAGCTGTTTTTAGCACTTTTCCTCTAACTTGATGCCTCCTGTAGACATCTCTTATTTGTGTCCTTATTAATTATAAAATGTTCCTTTTAGACATATTTTTTTAGACGACAATGAAAAAAAGTCAGCTGTGAGAAATTACTACAGTCTTTTTAGGTAGCCCAATATGAACATGTTATTTCTGCTTCTTTTAATTTTGGTTACACCAGACAATTATTGTAGTCATATGCCATATGATATATGCCATATAGTAACATATGTCATATTCTAACTAGTTTTGTCAACTATAGAATGGTGTTCCTTACACAAAGCAAGGTCCATATAAACTGATTGGATGAGTCTGGATAAAACAGACTCAAAATGTTTTCATTCAACCTTTCAAATGTAAATGCCTGACCTGTTCTGGGTAAATTGGCAAAATTCCAACAGACACTCCAAAATCTTGTGGAAACCCTCACCAGAAGTATAGAGGCTGTAGAGGAGAGACCAGCTCTATATTCAATTGTATTAAGTCATTTGTAATAGAATGTAAAATAAATGTCTGTCCTGATTTCAGCAGTACTGTCCCAGGATTGAAAGCAAAATCCCACAGTTGTCACACTACAGGCCACTATCTTACATGTGCTGCTAATGTGTATCAACTCAGAAGTACCGAAATCTGTACTTTTGGTAGGAAGGTAGGGAAACCACCCTCACTTCCTGGTTCTGATAATGTGACAAAATTGTGCTTAAGATACATAAGTATTGCAGGTAGCACCATTGTTTCTAGCATTTCCTCTGTTAAAAAAAATGTGATTGGTAGGTGATATTCTACAGCTATATCTATTGAGACTTCCAATTTGCCAACCTACAAATGGTCTGGTGGGAGGAACGCTTGTAACTTGTTTATCATGGGAAGAGTTCAATTTAGTAAGCTTATTTTTAAGCCTTGAGGTGCAATGTTTTTTTCTAGCAGAATATTTGTTCTTTTCTTGTTACTTCCTTTTTTAAATCCAAACTTTCTTTTTTATCTTTGTCTGTCTGAATCAAAAGAAATGTCTATGTGTGGGTGTGTTATTTTATTCTCTCGAATTGAGGTAACTGATTTTTAGGTTTTATAACCTGTATTGTTGTTATGCTAAAGTGAAGTTGATGTAACATGCATATAACATATTATTGCCTTGTCATCTGTTTGTCTTGGTAGGTCAGTCAGTTGGCGGATCATTTCAAACCCTACGTCACATTCTTGTCTTTTTATTGCTGGGAATAGACGGTACGATGTAGCGTCTATTCCTTATACGATTCTTTGCACTAGGAGCAGCGTGATGATGTCATCACACCCGCCCGCTAGTGCAGAGAATCGGACTGCACTCTTAATGTGCAGCTCATAACTTCGGCTGGGGGCACCTGTCCCCAGCCGAACTAATGGGATCGGACTAAAACTTACCATCCTGTTGGATCTCTATGCGATCATACAGGACGGCTGATTTCAGCCCAATCCTCGTCAGTTGCAGCCTCCAATTCCTGCACGACACGATCAAGGGCTGCAGGAGCGCGCACAGCATCGGATTGGGGATCGGATCGTGCAGGAATTGGTACGTGGATGCCCAGCTTATGACCTCTATTTGTCTTTAGAATAATTATTGTTTTTTATGGATCTTGAAATGTGGATGATTGATCGTTGGAAGAGGCATAGTTGTGAAATAAATAATCAGAATAATTTGTATTTTTGTATGCTGTAACACATATTATCAAGAGGATCAGTGTGCAATAGGTATATGAGCAAGGAGTCCTGTTTTGTCTTTAAATCCTTTAACAATTACTGCCCATTGCATGTGTAGTGTGTGTGTGTATTTTGACAGACCGGTGGTCTGTCATGGTGAAAGTGTTCCATATCTGGCAGTGAAAGGGTCTGATGGTGTATCCCGGAAGGAGTCCAGAATAGTGTTGGATAACAACAGTAGGTTACTGCCCAGTTTTGTTATGTCTTTGTTTACAAGGATCTGGATTCTGGAGTAGCAATGGAAGGAACTAGGAGGGCCTTTCCACTCCACCAAAATACTGCTGGACTCTAATGAGATTGCTGGGTGTATCTCCACAAAAGGAGCTGAGACCAGTCAGTCAGGGCTCCTGTTGAGGTGGGGAGACACTGTGCTGCCTGAATAGCGGATACTGGCGGGCACACAGGGAGTTTGGGGCCAAGGCCTGTGAGTCAGGCCATTCGGATGGATGTTTCCTGAGGAAAGGAAATAATTGGTGTTGATGCCTGCAAGCAACCATGCAGATGGTTTGGCATTTTCTCGTAAGGACATTATTTCCATCCCTGCTATTAACCCCTGCGAGGGTAATTTATTTGGACCTGTTGCTAATAAACATGGGCAGGAGCCCTTAAGAAAAGCAGAGTGTGTGGACTGACATCATTGCAAGTGCACCTTTGAGGCTGATTCCCCACAGTATGTTTGTGTATAAATATACACTGATCAACCAAAGCACTTAATACACCCACTTTACATTGTGTTGATCACCCTTGAACACCTATAGCCAGCCATACACAGTCGGATTCCATGGCCGCTCGATCACCTATCCGATCGATTCCGGCGATTCTGGCGGGAATCGCAGGTGTGATCGATCGGCCAATTAAGAGAATCCGATCGCTGCATACCACCTTGTCCAACGGATTCCGGGACGATTCCGTGTCCGATTCCATCTCCGACTCCACCTCACAAATGGCAACTCCCCCTGATGTGTGCAGAATCGGATCAAAAAGACCAACATGTTGATTCTCTGTCGGATCCGATTCTGGGCCCCTGAACGATCGGAAGTGATCGATCGGACAAGGTGGGCTGCACACGATTCCGGCACGATCGTTTCGCGTGCACGCGCCCGGAATCGATCGGCCCGGAATCCGGCCGGAATCCGACTCGTGTATGGGGGCCTTAAGAGAGGACTGATCTGTTGACCAATGGACTTGTACAGTACCTTTGAAGATTTCCTATAGCATTTGGATCAAAGACATTAACAGCAGCTCATTTAAGTCTTACATACATTGATTTGGATACATGCCATGCCATGATTTGTTTTTCCAGCAGTTTTAACCAAAAGCTTTTAAAAGTAAGTGATTATACCTGTGCAGAAAGGTGGCATAATGGTGTGATTAGCCTTCAACAGGTACCGTACTTCTACAGGTAGAAGGAAGCATTTTATTAGTCTTCCCTAGTACTAGTTTATTACCCTGGACCTTTATAACACAAGTATGAAGCAAAGTTCAGTCAAAACACATGAAACAAACACATTAGGAAGAATCTAGACTTTGGCATCTGTGTTCAAAGTTTCACAGACCATCTTTAACGTGACACCGATATATAAGTTGAGATACAGTCTGAGGCACTTAGGACTCATCTACTCTCCTTTGTTGTGGTAATAAGGCTAAAAGCACTTATAAACTCAACTTCCTTGTACAGTTACTGGTTTTCTCTAGGCATTCCTTGATCCTTAGTATAAGGTACATTGCCTGTCATTCTGTTGTGCTCTCCCCACTACTTCTTTTTAAAAATTCATCATCAGTAAACCTTGGGAGAACAATGATCTTTCAGTGTAATTGCCAAGTCCATATTATTGATTTTTTTTGTTGAGAGTCTGTGTGATAATACTGCATCATAAAACATTGCCAAGGTCTAGTCCTTTTGTTTATAAATTACCATAAATGTTTGCAGTAAGCCATATGGTAGCCGATTAAATTGTTTAATGGTAGCTGTGCTTAACCATTTTTAATTATGGCAGATTGTTGTGTAAAGTGTTTGTTGTGTTTGTGGCAATCAGCATATGTATGATTATGTTTGTGTTTGTTCTTATAAATATGCATGTGGGTTTTTTTACCTAGACCACATTCCCTCCCACAAATGGCAACTGCAGGGCAGATGTGACATGCCTTGTCTGTTCTATAGTTGTACATTGGGGTAGTAAGGGGCAGTCAAAAGTAACAAAGTAACAGACAAAAGTAACAACTTTGGCATGGAAGGGCAAGAAGAGCATGGTTGTGCTAAAAGATGGCTCTATATTAAAAACAAGGTTTAAAAATATTTTGTTTGTCATGGTGATAGGACCTATGTAGCACTAAGGTTCCAGGTTTTAATCTCAGCCATGTTGATAATAATAATAATTATAATTTAATGTATAGCGCTGCTTAATATTTTGACTCTTTCTAAATAAACAATGAACTGGACCACATTTGTGCTGTATTTATATAGAGGACAGCATTTTTCTTTGAAACTCTACCTTCCATATTATAGGTCAAGGGGGGATAGGCCTTTTCATTAATTGACACCTGTACTGTCACCACATGTTTGTTGCTCATCAGTTGTGGTGTTGCTCTTTTTGTTGCTGAGTTGTCTGTTCTCTGTGAAGAGACGCCTTAGGCCTTGGGTGAAATGGGACAAATGCACAAATGTTTACTGTTGAATCTCAACTTGTACCAAGGCTGGATACGATTTTAGTCTCAAAAAGGGAAAGATTTTACCTGCACATGCAGTTATAGGCCGACTCAAATTTAAGCAGAGGTACCTAATTTTATCTTCAAAAATGGGGGAAACTTATTGACTTAAGCAGAAGGTGGGAAATGCAAAGTTAGATAGTGGAGTTTTCTAAATGAGAAAAATACAGAGAAAGCACCATTACCCCTAAGAATGAATCAAACAAGTGAATCTTAGTGCCACACTATCAATAAAATTAAGATAACCAAGGTTTATTGTTACTACAGGATGGGGTTTCAAGCCACTTCTTATCGATCCATTTAAAAAGTATTTTTTATTATTATTATCGGGACCAATACAGGGAATGGAAATGGAAACATATTTTCATGTTTGAGTAAGTAGGGGAGTTTTCCACCTACCCAAGGAAAAATTTACAGATAGTCCACTAGATGGCGCTGACCACCCAGTTTGCTTACATTTTACCAGTCGATGTCAGAAACACATGGAGCATTCACAGAGGCTGCGGGTGCCTGCAAACCGGCAACCACTGAACACCCGGACAGGTAAGTGGGACCCTAACTCAGTTATAAGCGGAGGGGGGCTTTTCCAGCAGATCTTTGGGCTGCAAACTCAACTAATACCCGGGTATATATGGTACATAATGAGATCCATGATGTGGCAAAAAAACAACAACAATGCTGTAGGTTATTAAGTTATCCATAAGACCATATTACCTTTGGGATATAAGTTAGAAGATTCATCATGCCTCCTTCTTTTCCTTACAACAATCAAGTGGGATGAATGGGTAACTGAATTCCTAATTTATTTTATATGACCAAGAGATGTAAAATTTACTGTATGGCAAAGGCAAAAAAACTAAGTAAACCCAATGTGTTGCAGTTCTAATTACCTGCCGTGTGGCTTGGCGAAAATAGCTTTTTTCAGTTGTTCTGCTGTGCCTGACATTTATGTGAAATTCCTATTATTACAGATAAAACAGCATATAAATTATACATTGGAGAGGCTGCTCTATTTCTGTCTTAAATGGAGTTTGTTGGTATTTACATTGCAGAATGTGACAGTAATTTTACAATTTATTGGTTCATTACATAACCAGTGTGACTGGCTCGTGTTTAAAATTCCAAAAAGTGTCTTTTAAAAATGTACCACTTCCATTCCAGCCCATGCACGGATCTTTTCCTAGATTTGGAAAGAACATCCATATAAAGATTTAATTACCTTATTAGTTTGGGCTTCTGCAATTGAATTATCAAGAAGGCGGACGTAGAGTTTGTGTGATGATTTATAGGCTGAGTGCTCTTCTAAAATGTCATTGTCTGCAATTACAAAGGGCAGACATAAAAAAGGGTTGTATTTAATAATGAGTATTTTTTTCCTTAACAATGGGAGATTTCTATATAACTGGGTTCTGTTTTCGGAGATAAGGCACAAAACCATTGAAATTCTCTGCATGTACTTCCTGCCAATCAATTCTGACAAAACTAAACTTACTCTTTATGTTGCCCCCTGGGAGTGTAAGCTAGGGCTTAGCCAATCAGTAGAACTGCTGATTTATCACTTTCCTAAATATTGCCTTATAGATCTGGGAAGTGTAAAGAGAGCTCAAAATATACAGAAACCAATCGTAATTCTTCTTTTTACTACTCTTTAGATTTCACATAAGGAAAACATAAATGTAAATGGACCCTCTACGAGTCTACAAATGTGCGATGGCTAGGAAGAATGATGAAATAATAGCAAGGCAACACAGTTACTTTCTGTGACTCAACAAAGAACACCTAAACCATATAGGTTATCACCTTGCATTGGAATTTCCACTTAACTCATGATAAAAATTCACTTTGCAAAGATTAACCAATAAGATCAGCAAACCTTAACTTCATTTTCCAAGAGAAATTCCCATAGAAAAGTAAAATTCACTTTGCCAAGTAAATGTTCTCTACCACACTATATTGGGGGGTAAGGATGACAGAACATCGGCCATTTGTGAACAGGCATATCGGATTATAGGATAAGTCCAACGTCCACAAATCCAACGGTGCAACGGACAACGTCTGTGTCACTTGAAGTCTACCAACAAAATGATCTTGACAGACGCCAGCAGTGTGAGTATTCTTTCCAAATCTGGATTGTTTTTAGATCCATACGCAGCTGATACGGCCAACAGAGTAATACCCTTACCTTCTCTCTACTTATCTATTTTCTTCTTGGCGGTGAACAGTACAACTGTTCGACCCGCCACCTTCGCTGTATGGGTATGGGTTCTGCCGTATTAGCTTGTGAATATCCTACAGCTGATTGGGGCTGTAGGAATTCAACCTTCAGCAAGTTCACCTGGTGTCAAACACGTCCACAGAGCGCTGGGTATGTAGCTCTGGCCATACACTGAGTCAGCTAGAACTGCATCCCACCACCAAGGGGCATAAGACGTGCCTGCAATGTGTAGAGCACAACTGTAGGGACAGTGGGTGCCATTTGGCTGAAAAGCAGTCTGGATCAAATGGATCCCTACATCACAACAGGGAGACCTGCTTCCACCATGATGTATGCACTGAGATTGTCTGCGATCCCTGGGATCACCAATGCGGGAATTAGAAGCTTCATTTTAGAGTTTAGTTTCTAGGGCACTTATATATGTGGAAAGAAGAACATGATGTGTCATTAGTTAAAATTAGTGTGTGAAGTCTGCAAAGACCTTCTAAGTGTTCTTTTCAAAGGCTAAAGAACACTTACCTTGTTAGGTGGAAAACCAGGTCTTATAGACATTTTCCACTCCTGCCCCCAGCACTGTTTCCCCCACTCAGTAAAGAAACTATAAAAACAAAATTAAATTAAATTACATTTATACCTACCTCTGAGCTGTTAAGGCTGCCATACACGGCACGGATTCGTGCCGGATTCTGGCGCGATGGATTCCGGGCGCGTGCACGCGGATCCATCGTGCCGGAATCCCCTGCAGCCCACCTTGCCCGTCCGATCGCATCCGCTGGATCAGGGGCACAGAATCGGATCCGAGGAAGAACCAACCTGTTGGTCTTTTCGGTCCGATTCTGCTCTGATCAGGGGGCGTTGCGGTCCGGGAGGCAAGCCATCGGACACGGATCCCTCCCGGATCCGGCCGTACAAGGTGGGCTGCCACGATCGGATTCCCTAATTGGCTGATCGTTCTCACCTGTGGATGCCGGCGGAATCGCCGGAATCCATCGGGTGCTGAATCGATCAGCCAGGGAATCCGTGCCGTGTATGGCTAGCTTTACAGGTATTCTAACTTGCTCCATGGTCCTTTAAAAAAACTACTTACCTGCTCTGCTCTCATCTGATGCAGTCTTAAAGGGTTAATGAAATGCAGTAATGAATGCAGCCACTAGAGGCCTCCAGATATAATATTTTCAATGGGCCAATGTAGCTCCATATATTTTAACTGCCTTTCAGACTGCTGTGACACTTTTTGATTTTTCTATCTTTTCCTGAAGAATCGCCCCAAAAAAAGGGGTCGTCAATGAGGGACACAAAGTACATTTAACATGAGAAATGGTAACTGTTGCATTAGAATCCTCAGCAATATCATGAAGCACACCACAGTTTGTAGAAATTTGCTAAATGTGTTTTTTGGGGGAAGTTTTAGGACACTTTATTTATGTCTTTGAGTCTGCAGCAGCCATCTGTATTGGACACCTGGGCCAAATAACGGCATTTTATAAATGAGGCTGAGCAGGAAGTAGGTTATTGTTAAAATAATCTACTTTAACTCTTTCTGGATCTCCCAAATTATATACACAAAGTACTTATGGAAAGTTAGATAGGACTCTATTTAGGTAGTACTGTATGTATTAACTGTGTACATTTTAATTTATGCTTATTTTTCAGAGAAAAACTGTAAAGAGAAGGAAAAAAATTTTCTTTAATTTCTCCAAAACAAAAAAATATTGGTCAAGTTCTGTTAAATAATCTTGTATGTTATTTTTGTAGAAGTACTAGATTCAGTGCATAATCCCTACAATGTAAATTTATGAGAATTATTTACCTTTCCTGACTGAGCCAAATTCTCATTGAATTGTGTTTAACATGCTCTTCCTCCTAGACACTGCAGACCACAGTGGGAGGGTTTTGGCAACAAAAGCAATGGAAGTAGTTGAGAAAGCTGTGGGCATTACTAGGTGAGACATGCGTCACACCCTTAGCCTTAATTAGCAATGAAAATCTGTAGGCTATTAGGGTAGCCATAGACTCCTCGATTTGTCTGCGCTCGATTCGATCATCCCGGCAATTGAGGAATTAGCGATCCATTGTTTTGCAATCGGTGGCACATCACCTTGGGAAGCTGATTCGGGATGGATTTTGACTAGAGCCGATCACCAAAAAGGTTGATTCCTCAAAATCGATCGATCACAATGGCAGCACTTGATTCCTGACCAACCCATTGTCCACAATGTGCCTGTCTCCATAGTGGCAAATAGGTCGTGGTGCGGTGTGGCTCAGAAATAGCGCTTTAGGCTATGTTTCCATTATACATCGGGACCCCCTCCGCTAAACGCATTGCTTGGCGGGGATCCTGACGTAGCACATAGACTTACCTGCTCAGCGGATGCTGTATCTTCACTGCGCCAGGCCGTCCTGCCGACGTTGAGCCTCTGCATTGAAGGATGTGTAAACACAGAATACGCCGAGCAAGAAATGTCTATGTGCTATGTCGGGATCCCGAGGGGGTCTGGACGTATAATGGAAACAAGCCCTAACCGTTTTTTGTTTTTTTTTGCGTCCACACCGCTAGTTGCCTCCACTGATTTCAGATCAGACACAGTTTTGTTGCGGTTTCCAGTCTGTTGACATCAATTGACTAATAAACAAATTAAATAAAAACGCGTTGATCCGGACAGAAAACAAGCTTTCTGCATGAGTTTTACTGTCCGCACCAGTGGAGCCTCATCCTTACACTGACAACATTTATTTTCCATAGCAGGGTAATAAAGCACAACCTATGTGAATTCGGTTATTTCCTAACATAAAAACAGTGCAGCATTGTTGCCACACCTTTGCATGAATCTGTAGGTGGAAAGCTTTTTATTTTTGTCAGACTTTCCAAGAGGACTTAAAAGCTGCAAGTGTAATCATTCCAGCTCCTGTGCTTACTGCTGGTTCGGGTTGCCACTGTGCCAATTTAAAAGGAAAATATCTAGAACTCAAGTAGTTAACAACATAGCAAAGACACAGAACACTAAAGCACCATATGTTCTGCCCAATGTGCTGTATAAACACTGGGGACACTCGTATGCACCCGCCTGACACTGATTTCACTCTGTGCCAAGCCATTTCTAGCATTCTATGAAGACGATAAATATTGTAGGAGAACGCTGACTGTTAGATCTGCGTGATTTCATTGGTTCCTTTCTGTGCTTGTGATTTGTTAATTATACAAATATTGGTCACAATGTAATGACAGCCCTCTGGTAACTGACATATAAGCTTTTTTGTTGCCAATATAATTGGTGAGCTTTAAATTTAAAGGATTCCTAAACTCTCATGCAAAAACACAACAAAAAAACAAATAAAATAAAAATGTAAATAATATTTTAAACTAAAATTAAAAAAATATGTTCTAACCTACAAGCAATCATTATTATAAAGGGCATTTCCTTGAACAGAAAAAACAGCTTTTCACCCCTTCATTACTTTTATTTATGTTTCTTTCTCTGTCTTCCTTGGCTAGTGATGACCCAGCTGTTCGCATTTTTTCGCAAAGATTTGCGAACCAGCTTTACAGCTTCTTTATTCTGTGATGTTAGCCATATACTATGAGCACTGTGCATATTCCGCGTATCCGTTTGCAATGTACACAAATATGCGCTAAGTATGCCAGTAAACAATGTTGAAGCATAATATGACGAATATCCGAGGGCACATTTACGAAATATTGTGAATTCTTAAATGTTGGATATTCGTCGAATATATTCAAATTTCAATACAGATATCGAGACCGGGAACTGTGCATTCCAGATACCGGAAGTGACATCCATGACATAGCTTCTGTTTTTTTATTCAAATTCCCCATGAACAGATGGGGAATTTGATTCTTCCTATGAACAGACAGACGTTGTACGCCATCACTAGTGTTGACTGAATACTGTACATTGTACAAGTGTCATATCTTTAGTGTTGTACCATGAAAATATATTATAAAATATTTACCACAATGTAAGGGGTGTACTCACTTTTGTGAGATATTGTACATGGCTCCAGAAAAGGTAATGCTTTCCTGTATTTCCATGGTAGAGAAAAGTCATTCAGTTACTGTCAAGCAACAGAGAAGCTTAAAGCAAAAGACATGGCATGACAGTCAAACTAAGAGGTCAGCAGATGCCACCAAATCATCCTACTAAAAAAAATGTTTTTTTATAGAACTTATAAATGGTGGATAACAATATATCTTTTCATACAGGAAATATAATAGCCACACTAATGAAATGGATTTTCTCTATAATCCTTGGGCACTTTTCGTTTACAACTATATAGATTCCTATAGCTTCAGGTTATGAAGCCCCATAATTGACAGTACAAACTGTAAACTCTGGTTAAATGTCCATGTCAATTCCCTCTGGCCTAAGATACGTTACTTTATTTCAAAGTGCCTCCAGCACAAGCTCTTATTATTCTGACGTGTCATATGGTGGTGGATACAGTGCACAGCTATATGTAAACATGATGGGACCATTACATCTGATCTAATGGACATGCTTGGGCTTTTTTTTTGTTTTCTAAATTAAAGATAAATACTATAACCCTACACAGTTTAATAATAACAGATTTGTATAACATACATTTAGGAGTTCAGGAACTCCTCCAGCCGGTTTTAGATATTTTTCATCAAATATTCATTGTTGATCATGACCCCAGGGAGATTTCACCTTATGTTCTGAGATACCAGGACAAGAAATCTCCGGTGTACCAATAAAAACCTGACAGGTTTATATAGAAAAGTCATCTGGTCAGCCAACTGAAAGGTTTCACATAACAAACTGACAACCTGGATAGTTATAAGGAGGTAGCTTGGAACTCAGCCCGCAACAAAAAATGTTTTTACTGATGGAATCTACCGGTAATGAAGGAAATAGGTCTTGTCTATGGCGTCTTTTACCTCCTGGGCAGTTGCCCCCAGTAAGTATGAGTTTGTTAACAAACATGACTCACCCCAAACTAACAGCAGGGTATATCACATGGCCAGTAGGAGCCCACAGCTTCCCTGCACATTGGCAGGTTGGTCTCATCACCTCCCCGGCATCATCGCTGATGCTGGGCATGTAACGGGGCAGTGTCTAGTCTTACTCTATTTTGATTGCCCGTACCACTCTTTTTTAAGAGTGTAGTAAATTGGAGTTACACCCAGTGGATTAAAACAAAAATGAATCTGTCAAAATTGTTTCTATGTACAAATATTTTAATATAATTTTTGTTGACGAGTAATCCATTCAGTAGCTTGGTCTCACTCTGCAGGTTGATCTTCCCTCTGCAGGGTTGCCATCAATATGCACAAATCTTCCAAACAACTCTCAATAATATGTACGCTTGTTTATAGTGAAATCAACTGTACAACAGATAAAAAGTACAGTAGTACATGTCATTACTTGGTTTCGCCTACAGGCCCTTGCAATTATAGAAGGATGAGCAGAATAAAAGTGATTTGGGAGGTAATTTGTGTGGTAGGAGGACAGTTTCTCCTGCTGTGCCGAATATGCGTGTGCATAGACCTCCAGGGCCCGTGGAGCCCTCCCGTGCAGGAGCTGACAATGGTGGGGAATGGGGTTTGTGTGAAAGTAATATGCCCATACACTACGCTCCTCCATTCTTTTCTTCCCCTTCCCCCTAAAGTAAGAACTTGTATAGGGCCCCTGAAACGCTAGAAATGACTGTGTGGTAGGCACCCAAACCTACATGGAAAGAGGGAGAAAGAAATGGTTTGGAAATCCTCTAAAACTGCATCCAGTAAGCCAAACATACAGAGCCTTTGGGAGTTTTGGAAGTTAATATACCCTTTGCATCTAATAAGGACAGTTTATCAACAAATAAAATGTGGCATTTTGTGTCTGTAACTGGTACGCCTCCACAGAGTTTGCTTCTGCTGCCTCATCACTCTGCCAGAGAAGTATCCTCATGAATTGAGTTGTAGATAAAGCTGATACAAGTAAAAAGCAATTCTGTTCCCTGTTCTGCTGATCTTCATAGTAAAATATTATGTTTTTAGTACAACATTTACCACTGAATGTTTAGCCGATTTCTTTTCGGTTTTGTAATGGGAAATGGTTAAAGCTTTTAAGGAATTTTTTTCTAAGTGGCTGTGTTTTGTATTCTTTTACTTTCTGGCACAGAAATACAAAAAATAATACAAAATAATTCAAAAGAAGTATAAATCCTTTCTGAGTAGTTGATAGTTATCACATCACATCAACATTTTTCCTCCCATACCTTTGCATCAACTATTGACCCACCAAAAATTACATAGACAGGAATAGACAGCTTACGTATCCAACTAAAGGAGGGGTGTCCAAACTTTTGGCAAAGGGGGACAGTTTTGGTGAGGTGAAGATGTGTGGGGGGCCGACCATTTAGTCTGACATTGTTTGAGCCATTCATATTAAATGTGAATGAACTTTACCATGGGGCAGATCTCTTACTTCACACAAAGTTGCCATTCTTACTCTAAAGTATTAGCCATTTTCCACCATAACAGTCATAAAGGCTAAACCTAGCCATGCTGGAATGTCCAGTCCTTACAGTATTTCAGCCACATGTTATCACCTAACCCAAGAGATCCCAACTTTTCCCCTAGCTATGTTATGTGGAGCATCAGTGAGAAGATTTCCCAGCACTGATTACCTTCATGATGCTACTAATAGTAGGGATAATCTGCATGGCGAAGCAGCTGTGTTTTTTTTTTTAAAGAGTCCTTTTACTGCACTAGATGTCCCTTTGCCATATATCCCAAAAAAAGTCACTTATGGAAAAATTTGGTGTCAACCCTCCTTTGGAAGTGAAGTGATGTCACCCTGGTGTGGATTGCCTTTGCATATAATTGATTTTAGGACTGAGACTGTGTGGGAACTTGAAGATTGGCCACATTTGGACCCTTGTGTCTGACTTTGGACAGAACTAGTGTCCCTGTCCCACTTACTGTACATCTCCAACCCTATGCATAAATATACCCCTAACCGGGCCCTTCGATCTTCAACTGACCTACTAATAATGTTCCCCACTCATAACATCATCACATGCACAGCTTCTATAGGATTTCCTCTACTCTCTTCTTCGTTTGCTTTTATTTTTAGTTCTTCCAAAAAAGCCCTGAAATCAACCTCTACAGTTTGTCCTACCCATCTTCTCATTCCTAACATCACCATCTAGCCAAGGCATGATCAAATTAAGCAGCCTGTTTAGCTTTTTTTCCAGCCCTTTAACACCTTGCTGAAAAGATGCTCCCCTCCACTTGTTCTCTAAAATGCCTAGAGGTGTCCAAACATTGCCTTGGGGACAGCAATGTGGTGTGATCATGACACTGTGGGCGCATTCCTCATGGCAGTCTCAGGCAGGCAGTCTCTAGGAATTATATCTGCTCATTGCAATGAATGAGCACAAGTGCAGGAAAGTTTAAACAATAACAACATCAATTTCACAGGTTGCCTATTACAAATCACCATTAGTGATGCCGGCGATGCATGAAATTGGCACACCTATGGCAGGTTGGCCATTCCAGGCACTTGGTCAGTAGAGATGGTCAAATTTTTCGACTTGCTAACTTTGTGAGCTGATTGCAAAGCCTCTGAACATGGTATCAAAATTCCGTTCCGTTTGTGTTAGAGACTTCTTTCTTGTAGTATACCCCCAACCCTTCTTTACATCTCCAGCAAGTTTGGTGATGATACCATGTTCTTTGCAATGAACTCAAAATTGTGGAATTTATTGGTCAGGCTCTTTATCCAATTTAAGAAGCCAATGTGGCCCAGTAGTCAAAACGTTTGCCCGCCCCTAATCTAGCCATTTTCATCTCCTCAACCTATTGTTTATCATATTTCTCAGCCTCTTGAATTGTAAGCCCAATTGGGCAGTATCCTCTTCTCCTGTAACATAGTTTGTAACTGTAGTAAAGCTTGTGTTGCCTTTCAATAAATGTTAATAATTATACTAATATCTTGCCTGAACATCTTGCCAAAATAAATAGTGGGAGGGCTAAGAAAACTTAAAAAGCTGCAAACACTTTTATTGAGCATATATTTTATACTTTTGTGTTTATAGTAAACATGATTGCTTAAAATAATAAAAGATAAATAAAAGATTTAATAAAACATTTGTTTTTCTGTTTTAAGGCAAAGACAGGAATTTGTTTGCTGCAAGATGGTAACCAAGAGCCTTTCAAAGTTCGACTCCACTTAGCCAAAGACATACTGATGATTCAAGAGCAGGACGTTATCTGTGTGTCTGGTGAACCGTTTTACTCTGGTGTAAGTAATTCCTTTAAAACCAATTATATAACATACTGATTCCCCAGCTATATGCCAGGATACGCTTGTCAGAATACACAGTTGTTGTATATTGTTTAGAGACATTTTCATCTATATAAAATATTATGATTGATGTTCTCCTGGATGCAGGGGGTGACCAAAACCCTTACTAGTCAACATTTCAAAAATAGTTACCAGATACAGCTTTAGATTATATTTTCTGTACATATTTCTAGTATTTTGTTATATCAGCTCAATAAAACCTCCAGCAGAATGCTAGAAGCTTAGACCTTTATTGTCTACTGTACCTTTTAAATTTGTATTTTCGCGACAGTAAAAAATAAATAGCAATATGTTTGCTGCATACACTTTTGCGCAACAGATAAATCTCAAATACTCAGCAGTTTGCATCAATTTGTAGTATTTACTTTCATTGTTAATCAGTGGGAAGTATGGATTGTGTAGCCTGAGGCTTAGTTCACAATAGTTACAGGGGATCGAATTATAAAAGCAATATATTTATCTATATAATAAAGCATAAAATCCTTTCCAAATATTAAGCCCTGTAAAAGGTGCAAGAACTCTGCCAATTCAGCATTTCCGAGTGCCACCGCCATTATCCTATCGATAAATAATTTGTGCTGCCAACACATATAACAAAAGGTAATACAGAATTGAATAAAGAATTCAGGTGTAACAAACTTATAAAATATCACTTTATAGTCCATTGAGAAAGAAACATTGGAATCTGATGCAAACCAGTGGATAGAAAATGAATAGAAAGTCAATTTTACACCCACAACACACTCTATGTAAAGCCTCCTACGTTGCTGTGCAATTTGCAGGCAAGAGGCTGGGGAGCCATAGTGACAAAGAAATACTGATTGGTGAAGGTGACTCTTCTGTTAAGTATTGGCGAGAACAGGCTGCACTCAAGTCAATGCGTAGAAACTCCGAGCCTCAGATGGCATGAAAATTTTTGATTGCATGCTTAGTAGCCGACCAGCCCTATTGTCTTTTGTACCAACACGATAGCAACCATAGTAGTATCATTATTGAGGAAAGAAGTTGTAATGTACAGAACTTTTAAATAAAAAAACTCTGTGTGTCTCCCCTACTCCTCTTTGAGGTACCCAAAGACGCACCTTATATGTATCACAAATGGCAATCAACAGTGCTTTCAGTCACAACTAAAAATAAATGAAGATCACTACGATGAGAGGGAAAACATCGCTTAAACATTTGTCACTAGAATGGTTGTACATATTTTGGAATGTATTCATACCCAAGTATTGGGACTATACATTATTCCATGTGTCAGAGAACAATGATTCCTTGGACAAATTGATTAGGTAGACCTTCCAGGGAGGGCATACATGGCAAAAACATTGTTGAAGTTAAAACCTTTACCTATTCTCTTCAAAGAACTTAAGTATGACTTTGGTAGTTCATTCAAAATTATACAATTTACAACTAAATCATAAATTGGAAGATGCAAGGCTTGTGAGGGGACAGAGAAAGGAACCAATAATAAGATATTAAGGAACCACAGAGTGATCTAAGAATTGAATTGCTCCTGTGGGCAAATAGAGCATAGCCTTAAAGTTCTGTTCAGGTTTCCATATTCAGCATAATGTCTCCTACATCCAATACATTTGATAAACATCATTGTATAGTACAGCCTTTGTATGGTGCATAACGTAATACTTCATAAACTATGTACATTGATGATTGGATAAAGAGGTGCCAGGAGATATTAAATTGCTTAATTTAATGTGATGTAGAAGTGATGTGGATGACCACATCTACAGGATCTGTGTGCAGCTCCTGGCAACAGTCAACCCTTATTGCCCAAAGACTCACAAGAAGCTCCGTTTGAGGTTGGCACTGTTGCCAGTCAATCAGGATGGTCTTTGGTTACCAATTCTTCCTCTGTACATTCAACCTGGAAGTACTCTTTTTTTGTGCACTCCTGCTGCGGAGCTGTCAAAAGCAGTTGTTTTTGGTTTCAGGGTTTTTACCTGCTAGGATAATAGTTGGGTTAGACCTTAAATGCCTCAATAAAAAGATCCTGGCATATTATCAATGCTATCAAAATGGAAACTTGTCAGTGCCCCTCTTTTAATGGAAATAATGTAAGTTTAGCCAGGATTTGTTTCTGAATTATAACTCCCTCCCAGCCCACTATGCATACACCTATGGATAGGGATCACACATTTTTTTTTAATTACCATAATTTTCGGACTATAAGACGCACCTGACCATAAGACGCCCCCCCCCCATTTTGGGGGTGAAAAAATGCGTCTTATAGTCCGAAAAATACGGTATACGTTTGTGCTTAAATGCACTAAAAGTAAAATGTATAAAATTTAAAACTTAAACGGATGTGTGTATTTGCGTGCATGTAGGAAACTTTGAGTAATTTTAGGACTAGGAAATGTGAAAAATTAAGGATTTAATTAAGGAAAAAAAGGTTCCAGTAATGAAACAGTTTGTAATATAACAGAGAATCAGTTGTATCATATTAGCAATGACAAGTTGGAATCTTGGAAAATGTTGGACAACTTCCCTTTCATTTCCATAAATTATGCTGAGATAAGCCAATGGTGTTTTTCACGTTCTGTGTGGTGCCCGCAAGATGTCGTGAATAGCCCAAAAAATTTAAATCTAACTAAAATAGCAAGTGGTGATTAACATTTTAAGTCATTTGCACTATTTAAATATAGAGAAATGCTTGATTTGACTAAATGATGTCTTAGCACTTTGTGTGACACTGCAATGGTGTGCCATGTAGTAGAATGTCAAACGTTTCTATTTTTGTTGACCTCAACCAGTCAAGACCACTTAAAAATCATGGCTTTGTTTCAACCTTTATAATAATTAAAAGTTTAATTTATTTAGAAAAAGAATGTAAGGAACAAAAACCTACATTCTTATTTGTAGTAACACTGTAAATGATCAGAATTCTTCTATTACTCCAACTTTTCAGAGAGGAATCCAGTTGTATTAGGTACTTTGCTATGCACTTCCCAACCATTATCTCACACATTGAGCTTCAATGCACAATTGGACATTTAATGTAACTGAAAACGATCATCTTAACCATTACTTTGGGATTTATATTTTCACTTTTAACTTTCTTGGACTAAAACTTGGCATATACTGTACAGATCAATGTTTCTGATGACTATTCAAAAATGAAGCATAAATGTGTGTATTGATCATGCTAAGGCCGATGTGTGTATGGCTAAATAAGTGTAATGATGATAAGTATAGCAATTTAACTTTTGCAAAACTAAGAATGTGGTTGCAGCTCTGCAGGCCATAGTTCCTTAAGTTTAGCATTCATTTGAATGCATTAGTTATATCACTCAACTGTACTTGCCAGAGGAAATGAATTAGAAGCAAGCGTGAGTGCTACAGCATAAACTCAAATTTGACATTTTGCCAGTCACATCTAATAAAATAAATGCTTTTAAAACAATGCAACACACATTAACATTGTGGTGTAAAAGGCCAACACTGTGGTATATAAGTCTTATACACATGGGTGGTGTTTAACCTTATCTTTTAAATGGTCATCTAAAGAGCCTCAATACGCATTTTTAAGCAATTTAAAAGATTTTAGTGTATCCTGTAGTCCTTCAATGCAATTAAGTTTTTAGGCATAGAATTCTCTGGTTTGATCTTTCAGTCCATTTGTTTAATGGATCGCTTAAAAAAGGTTCCTTTTCATCTGAATTGATCAACCAAAAGTAATCAAAAGTTGATCATACAAGTATCTGACAGATTTATAAGATATTTTGATTAGTATCTTTGGTGATGTTGCTAGAAATCAAGCAGATACACACCCACATCAATCATGCAGAGAAATACATCATTAACATAGACAAACACACACAGAAACACGTTAGTGCCTCTAAGAACCACTAAGATGGCTTCCTGCTTGTTCCTCCCTTAGACTTCTGATTGGCTGGCAGTAAGGGAGGGTGTGGGCAGTGTGTCCATCTGGCAGAGGGAAAAGAGAATGGATTCCGCAAGGAGCCATGTGTTCAATCCATGTGTTTAGGTATAAATCTTGCTTTACATAATTAGAATGTGCAGGTATTTTATATTTGACCTTGCTTACATAATCAATATAGTCTTCAGGGTAGACATGGAATCAGTCTGCACAGTTCTTATGTAGACAAGACAAAAACAGAACAATAAGCAGATGGGAGAGAAACAATATTTATCTACACCCAACTAGAAACAAAGCCCATTTCATTCCCTTTCTCTAGGCTGCTCCTAGCTAAACAAATTCTCATCTTTACCTGCCTCCAAAACGCTTCCCTACAGCACCCGTAACCGAAAGTGGTC
The DNA here is from genome assembly GCA_036250615.1 of Ptychadena robeensis. Classification (NCBI taxonomy): domain Eukaryota; kingdom Metazoa; phylum Chordata; class Amphibia; order Anura; family Ptychadenidae; genus Ptychadena; species Ptychadena robeensis. The sequence goes on along the minus strand of CM070036.1, from coordinate 38,613,498 downwards.
TCGGGAGCCCTTCCATCTAAGGACAATCAACTTTATTACCCACCCATCATACATACTCGTCATACTGACCTTATTTATTATTTCATTACCTGTGTCACACCCTGTTAGTTTCATTTAGTTCCATATACCACCTAGTGTTCGTTCTAGCCGCTGACATCGCTCCTTTCCATCGCTCCTTTCTATCATTCCTTTCCATGTTTTACTTGAGAAAAATATGATTGTTTGAAATGTTAATAACTGAACAGTGTCTTTAGTATTGTTTTTATAAAAAGTACTTCAGCTTGTATGTAATTGATCAAAAACTGTTTATTTTGTTTTTCTAGGAAAGAACTGTAGCAATCAGAAGACAAACAGTAGGAGGATTTGGTCTCAGCATAAAGGTAAATGTATTTCATTCTACAAAGTAATAGTAGAGTGTTGTACCGTGTTAGTCGATAAATATAGAGAGTTTGGAGTTCAAGTGATACTGTTTATTGGCTAACTGAAGTCATTAGAGAAGCAAGCTTTCGGGATATCGCAGATTCCTGAAGAAGGGATCTGCGATATCCCAAAAACTTGCTTCTCTAATGACTTCAGTTAGCCAATAAACGGTATCACTTGAACTCCAAACTCTCTCTATTCTACAAAGTACTCAGCAGTGTCAAATATGGTCAATGTTTTGTAGTAGGTTTCCTTCCATTTATAAAACATTATCTCTTCCTGTTGATGTTACACCATGGAGCCATTTACATATCCAATGATATCCAGTTGGAACTTCTTTCCAATTGCTAGTTGTAATATGACATCTGCAGGTTGGCTAAACTTTTTTTATTGATTTTCTTGATTCCAAGTATTACAAGAATAATTCGCTAGAGGATGATAATTCAGTAGAGAGACACTAACACTTTGGTATCACTTGAGTGGACTGTACTTTGAAAGTTAGGAGAATGCAATATAAAACAAACAACCATGGAGTTATCATTTTACCTCTGTATAGCGGACATTTCCAAAGCCAACATTTGTGTTCAGAAGAATGGATTTGTGTTAATCTTAATACTCCAACCCACTAGTTTCCTTTTTATTAGGGTCTGGTTATTAAGCGGGCAATCCCAAAATCTCAATCTTGTTGATATGAATCCAAGATGTTGCTTGTTTTTTTGGTGTGTTTGGGGTACTTTTCTTGTTTAAATTCCATCTTTGACATAAGTATTTTGGATGTATTTAAATTCATTCCTGATAATCGAAAAATAGGCCAATAGTAAAAGAAACACCCCATGTCACAATAATTACACCACTAGGTTGTGTGCTGTGAATTCTGTGAATTCTGTGTCGGTATACAAATCTAAAACCTGTAGACCTAAAAAGAACAATCTTGCTATCATCAGTCAACAATGTTGTGTTATTTCTCTTTAGATCAGTTAATGTTCTTTGGCAAATTGTTACAAAACCAGGGATTGATCAGGGTATGCATGGTGGACTGCTATCATTCTGAACACAGCTGTATAATTCAGCTTGATCTTCCCTTTTCCTGATTTTTTTGTGTAATATTAATTTATCATTTGTGCAACATTTTACTTAACAATGCACCACACGCTACATGTGCGACACATACATTCACTTTTGGGACAGTACTTTTCCTGGTATTTTTGCTATTCAATAAATTGTGATTCTTTAAGGCAATATGCACACATCCATTTATAAAATCAAGTCTGTAAAGGTGACCATACACGTGCCGATTTTTCGGCCGTTTTTAGCCCTCCCGACCGATCCGGTCGGGTAGGTCGGGAGGGAGGGATTCAGAACTGTTTTAAAATCGTCTGAAAAGTCGGTCGGGTCCCGACCGCGGATGCCCGATTTTTCGGGAAAACGGCAGCTTGTATATGTCATGTACAAGCTGCCGTCATGTACAAGCTGCCGTCTTCCCGAAAAATCGGGCATCCGCGGGCGGGACCCGACCGACTTTTCAGCCTATTTTAAAACAGTTCTGAATCCCTCCCGACCGACCTACCGGATCGGTCGGGAGGGCTAAAAACGGCCGAAAAATCGGCACGTGTATGGTCACCTTTAGTCTGTACATTTCCTACTGAAGCTTTTAACTTGTTTCATGATTTTCTCTATGCAGACCAATATTTAGTTGGCAATCTAATGAATTAAGCAATAAACATCGTTACTATAGGAATAGTGCTGCTTTACTGCTATTTTTAACAACCTGTATTGTTCTGTAGTTTTTCCGCTTTTTTCTTTTTTTGTCCAAGCTAGGTCGAGAAAAATGTTTCAATATAAAAGCACTTGGTTTTTAATAATTCTCTGAGTTCTTTTTTTTTAACTTCTAATTACTGTACAATTTGAAGTTGGTTTTGAAATATAAAACCCTTTTGTTGGGAAAGATGAAAACAAAACATGATTTTTATCTTCTTCTTATCGTCGATCAAACTCGGTCGATCTCTCAGGAGATCGCCGAAAAATCTTAATGTGTGTGGGAGGCTTTAATGATTGGCAATATAATCTAAGTTCCCCTTCAGTCTGATCTCATAGCTTTATGCTGGTTATATTTTTTTATTATTTATTTATGCATAAATATTACTATTCTTTCATTACAATGGTGAAGCCAACATCCCAAAATTAAATACAAAAAATATATCACAGGGAGAGTGAGCCTTGGCCCACAGACCCAGTTTTAAAATTCCCCCTGAAAGCTCAGGGGCAAGGGGACTTTAAATGCTCAAATGAATTATACCAGGTCACAAGGTATATAAAAACAATTCAATTTATTACATAGATTAAAAAAAGTCCACTGACCAAAGGCCTATTACATTAAATGATATCCCAGCTAGTGGTCACAAACATATGAAATAAGGTAAAAGAATGGTGGGGATCTGCAAATAGGGCAGAAGATGTAACTCCAACAATATCAGCGCAATGTAGGATATTATAATGACACACATATTTTGACAATATTATGCAAAACATATTTGATATTTTGCATACATGAATATTGCCTGTGCTGCACATCACTACTTCTTAGACCATGAGATCAGATTATGCACACAGCTGAAGGCTCAAACTCTGCTGTTTATTATGTACAAGTGATCCTGCCAAAAGTGTTTGCTTGATATTCTGGATTGTAAAATGTTCAATGTTCAATGCAGAAAGATATATTTTAAATAGGGGTATAAAGATAGCTTGAAAGAAAATAATTTTTGCATTTATATAAAACTTTTTTCTATCTCTTCCCTACCTCTGTAGAATATAAGTTAATTAGAATTCCTAAATTTTGACCTACTTCTGCCAGGAAACCATAGGTCACATTGACTGGAAAGATAGTCAATAAACCAAATTCAACTCATGGCAAAGCAGTGATTTTCTAAACAATTTTCTTCATTGGCTGGCAATGTGTATGTATGTTATACAATGACATGAATGGTGCTAAATAACTGCTTTGTAGTTATATGTTTGGCTATGGGCAAGTGAAATAAATATTCAGTAGCTGTAAACCGACCCCAAGGCGTACCACAATAAAATCTAGATGTTTGTTGAAGCTTAGAACAGAAGGTGCTAATTTCATAAAACTGTCCTGTTTTTAAAATGTTAAAGTATTTCTATTGGATGACACATTGAGCTTACGAGGGCCTTTAAATAGTGGAGGCCTTGATATCACTGTAAAGCTAGGCATACACGGTTCGATTTTAGCACGATCGATCTTTGATTCTATTTCAGATCTTGATCTTTTCATTGGACACTGATCATAAACTAATCCAAAGTAGTACCCCAGGGAAGGTCCGATCGCAATACGATCGTTATACGACCAAAATCGCCAATTTTAGTTTTGTTTTAGGTCGACTAAAAGCTAAAATCAAAGAGTGTATGCCTAGCTTAAGTTAGCAAAGGTCTGATTGGTAAAATGTTTCCTAAAATTAGGGACATTGCTTTTGAAAATCACTTGGAAAAGGAAATGTTCATGGCTGCCTATTTAAGAAAGCAAAATGTAAGTACCCATATATACAAAACAGGGCGTATTAAAATTCAAATATACTGGAATCATGGGAGCAAACACCTTTTTGCACCATATGACGCACTTCTCCCCCTCCAAATGACTGTGTCATATGGTGCAAATGCGCAACACGGGTGGATCTTCCGTCTGTACTTCATGGGGTTCCGCTGACAATGAAGTAGCAGAGCCAGATAAAAAATAGGCCCTTGGGCTTGTTTTACCTGGACTCACACTGCCAGCTCTCACATACACAGAGAGTTGGACCACTGTGTAATCAGCCAGTCTGGCTCTGTGCTTACATATTACAGTCAGTGAGCTGGGCAGCAGTGACAGATGTAGATGTAGATGGGAGAGCCTCCTTAACTCCCATTTTGCCTGTTGGAGCACAGAGATCCGGGCCAGTAAAGTAGGAGAAAGCAAAAACATTTTTTGCCCATCAGACACTTTGCTGTATAGGGTGCATCCTATACAACCGACTGTCTAATGTTCTGAAAAATATGGTAATATGCTCAGTAGAGATGAAGACGTCACTGTCATCACTTCCGGTTTTACCCGGCCATCACTTATGCTCAATGTAAATATTTTTTGGTACCCAATCATGTCTTACATATTTAATTTCTAACTGATTTTAATAAAAGAATGCACCACATGTTGCATAGACAATGACACATGGATCATTAAGCACAAAGGGTAGCACAATAAATGAACTTTCAGACACACAAAATTAAAATCTGTCTTTGTACATAAAATAATTTCTTGCTCAGCACAAATTAGTGTCTGTGTCAGATGTGGTATCTGCAACGGGTCTTTTAATACCACCAATAAAATATTGCTCTGTCAGCTTTGAAACTACTTGCATTATTATACAGAGGTTTTCCTTTCTAAGGGTAAGGGTTGGATCAATGATAATAAAAACAAAGCATGTCTTATATGCTCTACAATCTATAGAATGTACTTTTAGGCCATCTTTTCAGCAGGAAAGCTGTCTGAAAATAGAAGCTAGAGTCATTATCAGGATATATGCTGTAAGAACTGGCACAATAGAGATCCCAAGGCTGTACTTATACTATCCAAAGATGAATTTGGTTTTCCTTTACAAACAGTAATGCAATACAGGTGTGAAATATGGACTAGAAACCTCAATAAAACACTTTTGATACACATGCAGAGGATCACCACTCAGTAGCAGTATGCTACAATAGACCTTAATGAGCGGGTAGACTAGTAATACAATTTAAAAAGTTTAAAAGAATAAAGTGTGTCATACATTTGCTAACCATGTGTTGACAATTCCATAAATCATTAATAAGATATCCTATAGAGCTGCAAGGATGCACAAGTTCTACATTGCAAAATTAATCTTATTCAATATTACTGTATAAAAAAAAATCAGTGATCTTATTGGTTTCAGTAAATTACTATTTAGTCTACTGGGGAAACTACTTTTAACCCAGTACATTGGGCCTGTATTTGGTACCATCATTATATTTCTGTAATATGTCCATCTCTAGTTGTCCTACCACCATTTCTCTGTGTTTTTAGAGTTTAAAAAATGTATGTAATTTAATTATCTGGGGTTATCTAAATAGCTCATGTTACTAAATCTAATTAAAAATATGTGAAGTGAATTGTTAAGTTTGAAAAATGCCACATATTCTGATCCATTCAAAACCAATCGATTTATTTCCTAAGCCCTGTGTACATGCACCATTATAAGATAGGATACAGATCCACTAAAATACCTAGAAAACCCAACAGATACTGGAATGATAGACTGAAATTTACTAACAAGATTGATCACAGCTCATCTAAGGTTGAAAGGAAAACAGAACGAACGAATGCACGAAAAAATCAAACCATGTATGGCAAACTTAAAATGGGTATAAGAGCAGAAATATTAGTAGCCACTGCCAGTCAGCTTCTGCTCCATGGTTATTTTCTGGCAGGAATCAAGAATCAATGGTATAGAATATGTCATCATCTTCTCCCTTGTTGTCCAATCAACTATAGGTCCCAAATTGAGGTGTTTAGTCTAAGGTGTGTTTTTACTTGAGTGGAAGTAGACCTATCTCCACTGTCTTGTTGGGGAATCTGCATGTCAAATCTTGCAGAGCATTTTTCAGTTCTCATATGCTTTATGTATTTTACCTTTAACTTTCTGGAGTCAACATTTCCTGTATAATATTTATGAGTTGCACAGTAAATATTGGCATATTTTATGTATGTTTTTTTTCTTATCTCAATATTGATGTAGTGTAGTTTGACCTTGTGTTAATTGCATCAGCCTACTCATTTAAGTCAGGTCACCTAGGCCATTCTGCCTGGTTAGTTTCATCATCACTTGTATTTCATGAAATCATGCTTGTAAGAATGTAAATCTTTGGCCTTCTTTGTTATCCGAACGTTTTGAGTTAAATTGATACCCTTTATTGGTGAACTGAAGTCATTTCTTTTCTTTTTCAGGCTTAATACAATTTTGTTTTTGAGACTCACAAGTATTTACAAAGTTGCAAGGACATAAATATTTTAACAAGAAACAACTATTTTCGCTTTACACACATTTGACAGATAGAGATTGTGAAAGTGAAGAGTTAATCAGTGGAGATACTGATCAGAGTTAGGAAGAGTTATTGGGGATAAGAAGTCCAGAAGTAATATCAATCTCATTTAGCAATTAAAATGTCCATAGACCGGGGAAGCAAAGAAAAACTGCTAATATGGATATTGCCTAGAGAAACCTAAATAGCAATGAGTATTGTAAATGATCAGAGATTAAACATGTAGAATTGATTGATTATAAAATAAGAAGTCAAGGCACACTTCTTGTTCAGAGCTGAGGAATTCTTTGTTTGAAATGGTTATTGGGCTGCTCACGTGTAAGAGCAATTTGTTGTCAGTTAATCGTTTTGATGTTTCCTGCCTTTGTTTATTACTCCGTTATTATTGTGTAGATATGAAGATTAAAAAATTCTGCAGGAACAATAGAAGAGACCCAAAAGAGACCATGCTGCCCATCTGTCCAAATACAACTAAAAATGAAAGTATTTTATCCTAAAACACCATGTTACTCCAATTTTCATACTGAACATTAATAATTCCAGGAATGTTGAAATGGTAAACTTTCATCCAGCCTTCCAAATAGATCCAACCAGAGTCTTCGATTGGTTTTATTGAGAATGAGGAAAAGTTAAAATCACGGTCTGCTTTCTTCTGCTATGTCCCTGTAGAGATGATTAGTCAATATAAATGGCAAGTGAATAAGAAAGTAGATGGAAGGTACCCAGTACATAATTGCCACACCCATATTTTTTTCAAGAAAAAGACGGTTTCCTTCTCATCAGGGAAATCCACGTCCCCTTATGTAGAGATAATGCCAGGAAAAGTAGGGCTTATGAGGCACCTTACAGTCCTCCATCGATTAAGTAAAGACTCTTTATTACACATACAGGACTCAATGTGCATATAAAAACAGGGGGGAGAGTTGAGGTTCGCAAACAACATAATATCACACTTCTAAATCTTGAACCTCAGTGCAATAAAAACATTTGTAACACAGTAGTACAATATAATTTCCATATGGTGTACATATAGTATATTCAGTCACAACTGCATGTTTTACCCTCACTGGCTTACTCAGGGAGTTTATAAATTTGTCACCTTTGTGGACACTTGTTGCCAAACCATAAGGGAATGATGGGGGCTTAACATCCTGATGTCCCCTGAGTGGGATGTAACCAAGGGATGGTGAAGCATGACCCACTATAACCACTTGATCCCTGGAGTAAAAGATACCACCAGATGGAACCCAGATCAAAAAGGGCCCCACATGGGTATTCCTGGTAGGAGTTGATTCCAGATTCCCAGAGTAGCTGTACACTGCCTGGCGGGGTGAAAATTATGCGCCCTTTCCAAAATAGTCCACAGACTGTACCCCTCCCAACCATCCCAAGGTCTGATGAAAACGAAAACCTTCTTTTTCTACAATATAGATGGCAATTTGAGATTGGTATTTATGTAAATCGTCTGACACTGAGCCATTCATACTCTTCAGCTCCCATGCTTGATTGGCTCAGTTTCAGTCTTTCAGTCTCCATGCAATTTGCATGCCTCTGTTAAAAATTGCATCTTAGTTATAATCTCTATGTTCCTGTTGGGATGGATTTTCCCTCACTTCCTCTCTTACTCCCCTGGTGACCACACAAATGACACAGAAAGTGAGGTAAATTCTACCCAATGGTGGGAGTTACAATGATAAATCAAAAGAGGAAATGTTGTAAAAATTAAAATTGAACTACACATATTTTCCCACTGAATAGTCTATAGTATATATTTCATAGTTGATTTTTCAACTGAACATCAATTGGAAATGCCTACTTATTGCATGATGACTATGCTGGGAATGCTCCCCAGCCTCAACTCCCAACCAATAGTAGGGTTGCCCACCATGTATTGCACCAACATTGCTCTAGTGGTTATCATGGTGGAATGGTGTTTTCTGCTAATTATTTGTGCTGGTTAGTGGGCGTATGGTGGTAATATAGGTAATTGCTACTAGAGCAATTTTGATGGCTTACCTGATCATGCACCCATTAGCCATTGTATCGTCATTTTAAAAGAGAGCTTTTTTTGCCAGTGTCTCTATTGATAAGGATTTTCTCACTTTCTATTCTGCTGACCTTAGAAGAAAGTCAAGGGAACAGCAAAAAAAAAAAAAAACACAGCAGGGATGGCATGATACTGTTAAGTTTTATTTTAAAGTTGATATAAAATCCAAACCTTTTTAATAGATTACAGTTTGGTGTTTCATTCTTCAGGTTTCTTTTCCTGATTGTTGCCTGATATATAAGGAAAATATGAAAAGTTTCCTATATGTCTCAACAGATCACTGGCCTTTACTAAATAATCATCCCTGTTCTTGTCTAGAATATATTGATATTTTCTACACTTTTGGTACCAATCACAATGGTCACCACTACTCATAATATTGTAAATGTTAGAAATACATACACACTATTTTTTCATTTACTTGATGAAAGGTTTAAAGTATTTTTTTGGCTGGCACATTACATCCCAAGTCCTTTCTTTTCCAGTCCACAGATCATAGTGAGTTATTCTCTCACCAATCTCACTCGAGTAACAATGTCAACCTGTCCAACACTACTATGGCCACAGGCCCACATGATAATGTACACCCAAAGGATATATTTAATGTGGCCTGGGCTCTCAGAAAGTAGGCTGAGCAGCATAGAACTAGAACTGGACCTTGTAAATCTGTAGACTTATTTCCAAGATGAGTATTTTCAAGCTGAGGCAATTCTTTTAAATACTAAGCAAAAATGTATTAGTTCTCTACTACTATTTCAAGCATGTCCGTAATCTATTTGTATTTTTGACTTTCCCTGTTTCTAATTGATCCTCTCTCACATTGAAAGCTCTTATTAACTCTTTAAATGGAATGCTAAAATAATGGCAGACTGGATTTACTCTATAAAGTAGACTTAACATTGGCAGAACTTTGTATTGTCAGGCTGCTGTTTAAACATATTAACCAGGTCTCTATTAATCACCTACAACCCCAGACTGTCATTGGTTTCCATGTTCCCTGAGTTGAGCTTTTGTCTAGAGCAGTCTCTAGAGCAATCTCTGACATGGACCACTGGTTATCTGGGAGCAATGGTCTGACCTGTCTGCAGTATTCACATCAAAACCTGATCCCCACTGTAATACATGGCAGAGGGAGCATCATGGTTTGGGGCTGTATTGCTGCCTCAGGGTTGGAAGGATTGTTGTCATTAATGGAAAAATAAATTCCAGAGTTTATCAAGACATTTTGCAGAAAAATGTAAGACCATCTGTCCACCAACTGAAGCTCCACAGAGGATGGGTGATGCAACAGGACAATGACCCAAAGCATACAAGTCATTCAAAAAGAATGGCTTCAACAGAATACAAATTACACCTCCTGGAGTGGCCCAGTTCTGACCTCATCCCGATTGAAATGCTGTGGCATGACCTTAAGAGAGCAATTCACACCACACATCCCAAGAATATTGCTACACTGAAACAGTTTTGTGAAGAGGAGTGGTCCAAAAATACTCCAAATCGTTGTGCAGGTCTGATCTGCAAATACATTGCTGCCAAAGGAGGGTCAACCAGTTATTAAGTGCAAAGGTTCACAAACTTTTTCCACCCTGTACTGTGAATATTTACATATTATGTTCAATAAAAACATGAAAACATAAAATGTTTGTGCAGTATTATTTTAAGCAGTGTGTGATAAGAGTGTGATAAGAGCACATTTTATGACCAATTCATGCAAACCTCCACGTAATCCCAAAGGGTTAATAAAGGAGCAGCACATTAAGCCTAATTTCATTACATTATTAAACACAGAATAACAGAGAATAAAATTGGTCTGTCCTTTCTTATATAAAACTATTAATAAATTACTGTGTTTTCCACCAGAAATTCCTTTTTTTCCTTTCCTTTCCTTTTCCCTTTGTACTACACTACCCCACCCCCTTTCTTTTTCATAGCAAGCTTTACATGTTACTTGTCACTGAGTGTCTGTACACTTGACAATAATGATGTAAAGCTCCCTGGGACTTAATGTCAGGTTTGAACATTTCTAACAAGGATAATGCGGTGTTGACCATACTCAGATGTAAGCATAGGGATGCAGGTCATAATAGTTCATGTGCACTAGGATGACAGTATTTTTGTTGATAGTTTAATCCGTAACAAAATAACCTCAAATGCTATTTATCATATTATTTGCAAAATAATTCGTTTTATGCTTATTCCTATATAACAAGTTATTATTTTTGTTTTTTTTCTATCTAGGGAGGAGCTGAGCATAATATCCCTGTTGTTGTATCAAAGATATCCAAAGAACAAAGAGGTATGTAAAGCATATAATTTTTGGAAGCTCTTTGAAAGTTCCTGGCTACTGATTTCCACATATGTTCCGATATTGTTTGGTAAACCATTCTGAGGGAGACGTGGAGGATGCATTGCTACATTTGATTGTGTAAATACTAAGTGTCACGTGAACACTTTTTATTCTGGAACCACACATCATTGAAATAATTGAAAGCTATGATAGAGGTTAAAAAGTCAGAATGTTGCTGTCATTTTTAAAGCATGCAGTGTCTAGTCAGTTTTTTGACCTGATGTTGCGTTTAAAGGTCGTTTGTTTACTTCCTTTATTAACTTCAATGAGAATACTCTACACACCCATATCTATACATCCATATTCGTTTTTTATTAGACTTCTACTGACAGTAAAATCTTCGACCATTTCTAGACACAAGAAGGTGTCTGGAGAGCGATAAATGACACAAACAACCATGTGAGGTTAGCCTTGCCCTAACCTTAAACAGCTCATTACTGATGGCAGAAGGAAAATTAGGAGAAGGATCTGTAACTGTTGGATCATTAGGGCACCCAAACCCAAAAACATTTAATGTAAGGTACTTAAATGGTGCCTCTATCAAGTGAAAATATTATATTGCCAAGTAACATATTATGAATAGTGTTGATCGTGAATATTCAAATCACAAATTGTTATTGTGAATAGCGGCACTTCGAGAACTTGCGAAGATCTTGAATATAGTGCTATATCTTTGTAACTGCAAATTTTTATTCTTGACATCAATACCATGTATGGCGTTTGTTCCGATTTGCACAATGAAGGTAATAAATTATTCGTTTTCATGTGATACTGTCGAAAATATTGCGAATGTCTGCACTTTTGAAAATATTTTTCACAATGATGGTAATAATGACTGGAGATCACGAATTCATGAATTTGTTGCAAATATTAGGAGAAAATGTGCAATATTTTACAAATACGTATATTGCCTGTACTGCTCATCACTAATAATGAAATGTAAGTCCACTAAATGTTGTTCTAATATATAAATACATGCCCCTGAAAATGTATTAAACATCTCTGGCGATTCTCACTACTGGTTTTAAATAGTCCATTATTATGTTTAACATCAAATATAGTAAAATAAACCTGATATTACAACTAAACAACATTGTTCTAGTCTATTGTGGATATCATTGGACCACCTGCACTTCCTAGTGCTCTTTAGCAAGAAATTCAATGGTTTTAAATTTGTGGTATTACCTAACTCCAATATTCCTGCTGCTTCAATAAAAAAAACAGTATCTGTTCATGTGAATTCTGCATCAGATTCTGTTACAGACCTGTTGTACAGGTCCAAGTTATAAAAATATTTTCTGGTAGGAAGAGAGAACATGGATAGACACCACAGGTTCCAGTCTGGTATGTCCATTGACGCAATTGAGAGTGTTTACTGTGATGTCTTGCGCTGTACAGAGAGCACGATCCTTTATTTATTATAAATTGGCCTCTTGTGTATAAAGTTACTTTGCTTGCTGCGCTATTGCAAATATTAGAACCTTTGATGATACATCTATTGTCCTTCAGACTCTGTGCCTTGCCATCTGTATTCCAGATTAAAATCAATGAACTTCAGATCCAAACTTGGATCATTATAGGGGGCATTTCTTCTTCCTGACCTTCCCATTGCCAACATACCCTCTGCACAGCACTCTTTTTGGTCAGTGCATCATAAAAATATTTGTACGGAAAAGCTAGAAAATAAACAAGAAAACTTGCAAGTATTAAACAAGATACCGTATGTCTTCTGCCAGTGTGCTATAATAAGCCTGCCTGGAGAGCAGTGACTCTGCATTATGTAAATAAACCACATGCATGCATCCTTTTCATTTATCTTTGAAATGATTTTCCATGTGGGTTTTTGCCTTGATGAACAAAGTACACATGTTTTTTTCCTACAGTCTAAGAGTCATTGCAGGGCTCTCCAGTCTCTGTGTGATGACTGGATAATGAAAAAATAAATTATTACTTGGGGAAAAATTAAAGGCAAATTGAATTATACCACTGTGGCAGATAGATGCATCCTTCTCCACGCTAATCAAGAAAATGCAATCTCTGAATACCAAAATTAGCAAGTTTGTGACTCCTACAACTGCCCATAGGAGACTTCAGAGGATTAATGTTTTCTTCCCAGGCGCTGTACTTTTGGCAGCTGGAAAATGAGTTTCAGTATCTTACATTTGGCATTCTCTGTATGTTAAATCCTCTCGAGCAGAGAGGAAAATCAGATTTTCTTACATTTTCATCAGTTGGTTACTTACAATCAAAGAATTGTTTATTATTGTTCCGTGTGTGCATTAAGTAATCTGTCTGTATTCCTATAAATTACAGCAGAGCTCTCAGGACTTCTATTCATCGGCGATGCCATTCTTCAGGTGAGAGTATGTTTCATGTCAACTCCTGTGTTTTCCAGAAATATGTAACATAAAACAGTAATTGATGTATCTTGACAGATCAATGGCATAAATGTGAGGAAGTGCAAACACGAAGAAGTGGTAAGTTTTTTTCCTCTTTTTGCTGTAAACAATCTGTCATTTAATTGTATGGTTTATTTATAGGCGCTCCAGCTTAGCACTTGATTGGAGTGGGGAGAATATTTAAAAAAATAGATAATGACATGACTGATAACTATTTGGGTCTGAGGCTTTGGTAAAACAGTGATATTAATGGTAAGATAGCTATTGTCTCAAATAAATGAAGTTGTGACATCTGTATCAGGGGTGAATATATATCAGGGGTGTCAAACTCAAATATACAGTCTGCCAAGCTTGGACAAAATCACAGCGGGACCTTGATATTTATTGAAAACATGTCTACAATTGATCTGAAATATATATTTTTTTAAATCTCACGACCCAAATATAATTACACTGTGCCAGATTTGACCCACAAACCTGAGTTTAACATCCCTGACATATAGCAGGCTATTTTTCATTTTTTGTAAAAACATGCAAATCTCTTTTAATAACCATTTTAAAGTAATGTATACATTCATCTTTTTATAGGACGTTTAATGCAATATAAATTGGTGTTAAAACTAAACTTCAGGCAATAAGTTAAATACACAGTTGATTATAGGCAACTACTGTCTGATCTCTCCTAGCTACCATAGTTGGGGAAAAAAAATCACTGTTATGAGATAGGAAAGCTGTAAAAGTTAAGAAAGGGATGTTCAGATCTTCCTAGTAGAAATGTGATTCTTCAAACATGTAGACCTCTCTGGTCAAAATTTGTTTCTAAAGTGGAATTTCCTAATCCAATATTTCTTCTCAGAAAATGTAATCCATATTTATATGTGGCATAAATTACACAAACTACTACATGTAAAATTTAAATGGAAGTGTAGAAGTCTACTGGACCTCTTACCCATCCCTAAAGGCTTAAATAAAAGTCATAGAAATAAAACTTAAAATATTCTTATTAAATTCCCAGCGCAGTTGTAACAATGTCCCCTGCTATAAGCTATTCTGGCCACATGTCACTTAAAGTTGCTATGCTAGTGCTGTTGCTCAACACTGGTCCAGGACCTGTAGTATATAGAGATGGTAAATTTTTGAGTTAATTGCAAAGCCCCTGAACATGGTTTCATCACCAAACTTGCTGGAGATGTAAAGAAGGGTTTACAAAAAAAAGCAAGTATGTCTCTGACACAAATAGTTTTTGCACAAATTAAGTTCAAAGTCAAGAAAATTTTTTAAAAATCTGAATTTTGACTTTAAAATTTAACTTTATTTATGCAAACACTACATTTGCTAGAGAAAAACTTTTTCTTTTGAAATGTTCCACAGCCCTTCTCTACATCTCCAGCAATTTTGGTGATCATACTATTTTCAGAAGCTTTGCAATAAGCAAATTAGCAAGTCAAAATATTCGACCATCTCTAGTAGTATATTCAGCGTGGACTTCGAGGGACATCACTGAATTGATTACAGTGGTGAACATTGCTTGTAAGTATGTTTTTTTTTGTTAATCTATTTACTCTTTTTTTAGCAGTTTTTCATTTGATTATTGTATCTTTTAACCCTTTATGAATGGGTAAGAGGACAGAAAGGCCTCTATACTCATTCCATAGGTTGGGGGATTATATTCTATTTATATGTAATTTTTTAAAATATGAAATGTAAACATTGATAGTTTTAAGTTGAAATTTCAAAAATTCGTCCTTTAAGTTCTAATTTTTCAACCATTTCTACTTCCTATCCCCTCCACACTTCCTGGTGTATTGTGAACTACTTCAGCATGAATGGACCATTAAAACCTAGTAATTATTGTATGATGAGGTTGTGATTGGGACTTTATCTCTCTGTTTTATTTAAGATTTACAAGTGGCTTACATTTGTCTTTCCAAGCTTATCACAAATGAGCCACAACTTTAATATTGATCACGTTACTGAAGCAAGTCATGTTCTGTAAAACAGCATGAACATCGTCAGCTTTTATTGATATTTTCTGACAGAGGAGTTCTAGACAACTTCAGCTTTTTCCACAAAACATTATTGCACATTTCTGTTATGAAATATAGTAGACACATTTTATGGTTAATGTGTGCCAGTGCTAGTGCGTATTGTCCGGATTTGCTTAGGGGACAAATCTGCAAATCACTTTTTATGGTGTTTCTGAATTGCGTTTGACAATTAAATGGCTCTAACAGTTGGTTGTATTACAATTTTCCAATAGAAAAAACAGACTAAGTTTGAAATGTTGTCTTTTGTACACAAAAAATCTTCTTTGTTTAGAATATATATACACATGGCTGCACATAAGTAGTGCGCTAGTACACACACACACATATGTCCCCATTGGTCCTTCCTCACCTCCACACACCTGCCCACTCATCTTCTTGTTTTCCCAACATACACACACTTCACACACACTTCACACAAGCTTACTCACATTCTCACACAAATCCATACACAGACCAATCCCTACACACACACCACTCACCACATATCCCGTTTCTCCCACACCCACACACCTATACTCACAGTATGCCTTTATTCCTTCCAGCAACACATTTGTCGCATGCACTTAGTTTGGTTTGGATTTTCGGAGCCCACCACATATCAACACATCAGATCTCACTCCAACACACAGACATACACACCCCCATAGCACAGTTCTATCACTAAACACACAATAGGATAAGATGTAGGATCCCCGATGGGACTCTAAGTTGGAACAGTGAACACTGGTAAGCTAGGTACAGTAAAAGAATCGGAGATTTTATTTAAAAGTTGTTAAAAATAGAAGGATGTTTTTAGGTACAAAAACAGATATGCCATGTAGCAAACAGGCAGATTGTCAATACACTGAACACCAAAACACATGGATACAATTATAATGCAATACAAGCTGATACTCGTGCATGTGGAGGGAAGGCGGCGGATGAGGGGAGATAGTTAGAGATGCACATAGGGCGACATGTTTCGCTAAAGATAGCTTCCTCAGGCCAGTGCAAATGGGTACGTGCATGAGATCACAACTTGTAGGTAAAAGGGGTAAAATACTCCTCCTGTGGATAAACGGAGAGAGTAGGACCGGGTAGCCAGACCAGATGACCGGAGACAGATGGTACGCCTTGGCAGGAACCCGGGCGACCGGGGAGCACGGTTTGACGTCTTTGAGAATACCCCTGGTGCTAAAACGCGTTTTTAAAGCCCCGCCCACTCCATTGGCACGCTGAGCAGTAGTCAAGAGACAGTGCCCCACTAAGGTCACGAGGCTCGGCACACCACCACCCCTCATACCACCAGGGGTA
>CM070036.1:38566753-38589486 GCA_036250615.1 Ptychadena robeensis | reverse complement strand
CGGCCATCACTAATGAACACACTCTGTAATTGATGCAAAAGCAATTGCTTAAATTCGATTCCCTGAAGATAAAGGTGTGTGGGCATGCTCCAAAATTCAATCAGTTACAAAACAATATTTTATGTCATATTTGTAATATTACCACAATTCTTCTCTACATCTCTAGCAATTTTGGTGATGATATGATGTTGTGGGGCTTTGTAATTAACTCCCAAAGTCAGCTAGTCAAAATAAAAACATTAAGCAACATTATGTAGTTTAGACTGCTTAGTTCTGCCCACTCAAATCATGTGACCACCTAGAATCAAAACTTCCTCTGGTGGTGATCTTATGCTGGTGCATACATTAATACTAAGGATACTTGGACTAAATTGGTACTGAATTATACACCTATACTAGGTCTAACCCTACTGGTTAAAACAGTGTATTCACCTATACCTCCCATAGGAACCCAAAATAATCATGAGCAATTACTATTGGTCATGCAAATTAAAAAAGCTGACCATGCAAGAACAGGCCAAGTCCACAGGTGAATCTGTCTTTTATGGGTATATTGTTTCAGTCAAAGTTAAAGAAATATAAGAATAATTATTAGAATGTAATAATGAAATACATTCATTGTCTCTTCCCTAAAATACTAAGATGACTAAACCTTACAGTATGTACATGTAATCTTTGTTGCAATTTGTGTATGGAGTGCTGTGGTTTTTGACCAGATATCCATGAGGTATCCTTCTTCAAGCCAGGTGAAAATTATTTACAGAAGTAAGAAATATGGGCAGTTTTAAGAGTTAGGTTTATAAGTAACTGTATTGTGTTGTGGATGATTCAATAGTCTTCAATATACTGTAATATCTAGTTTAGATTATCCGTAGGATTCTTATGAAGGTATATTGTATGTGTTAAATAAAACCATATATTGCGTCATCATTTCTCATTGATGTGTTGCCTACTTTGATTTACAGATCTATCTACAGATATACATGTTTCAACATAAACTATACAATAATTGACAGATTTAAATACCAGGCAGTTTATATTAAGTAAATTTCCCAATGCCTATGTTTTAATAGGTGTGTAGAAATTAGTCCTGCTATCAGCCTACTGTAATCACAAAACTTTGGACCTCAGAACTATTATATTGCTCATAACTCCCAGCATTACACTAGGGCATTGAAAGCAGGGGTGATCCAATCCTAGCTATTGCTTTACCATGTGGGGTTGATCATGGAGTGAGTTGTATTGTTTAAATGTTGCACATTGTGTTAGGATGCACAGTACCTGGCTTCATAGAAATTTACATGTAGTTACTTAAGCTATGTATTTGCCTGGAGTTCAGTTTAAAATATACATCACCATTTCAGAAAAAAACAGCTGGTTGTATGTATACGCAGTCTGCTATTATAAAGTGCACAATAACTTGCAAACTAAAGAAAAGTGAATAAAATATGTATGGTGGCTTCTGTGAGTGATATTGAATGTAACCACATGAGTTAGTGGGTCCACGACCCTTTAGATGTGAATTAGGCTGTGTAGGTGGACAGTTGTACTATGGCAAACTAATGCGCTGATATAGTGACTGTACATTTAACTTCCTAGTATGATCTAATACATGGGATGCAGCAGGTTCAACTCCAGTCCTTGAGGACCCAGATTGACATATAGTTTTGTAGTTCAGAGATAGAAAAAAATGGTTTACAAAGAGTCAGAAAATTACTGGCCTGTAAATAACCCTCGATGGCTGGAGTTGGACAACCCTTTAGGTACTGACTAAAGCCCCCCATACACCACATACAATTACCATGCAATTTCTCTACAATCAACTTTTCTTCTACCAAAACCATGTAATAGGAGGACCTTTCTACACCTTCCAATCACTATGTATTCTATCAGGGAGTTCACTATACTACATAGTTGTTGGTAGATCTGATGAAAATTGTATGGAGGAATCTGAAGGTGTATGGGGGGCTTACTACTGATACGATAATAGTTGATAATAACTAGACTGTATATAAAGCAGCTCTTCTTGCATGTTCCACAGCATTTTGATGGATTTTTAAAGCTTCACTTGCAATGCCAGTATACATAGTAAAGCATGTCATCTAAATAATGCAATATGGACTGTCTCATCTGCATAACAAGCAGGAACATCTAAACAGGTCTTACCATTTTGTATTCATAGGTGCAAGTTTTACGAAATGCCGGAGAAGAGGTTACATTAACCGTTTCATTCTTAAAAAGGGCACCAGCTTTCCTTAAATTGCCACTGAACGAGGACTGTGCGTGTAAGTGCTATTAATGCAGTCGGCGTTTGACATCTATTAGGGCGATATTCATAAATACTCGTAACCTTTCTGCATGTGCAAATGTAGCTCACGTCATGCGAGATGATAGGAAAAAATGCAATGCATTTGTCAAAGACACTGAGTGCTTGACATGTGCAGTGAGAGGATGATATGAGGTGAGTCAGAAAATTACAGGAGAAAGACATGAAGGAGGAAAATAATTACAGCGAGGAGCACAGAGAATTTATAAGGAGGCCATGAATTCTAATGAGCCATATTTCTGCGAAGTGGGAGAGAGAAAACCAAAGGGAAAGACACATGGGGGGAGTCTATGAGTCTGTGATATATAATTGGATCTTCTGCTTTAAGCAGAGGTGGTCCAGATTGAAATTCTGGGGTGTCTGGTATATTGTTGGATGAGTCTCAATGTTTTCCAATGAATGAGATAAGGGATAATTTCACATTTGTTAGCATCACCAGAATGGTTGGTGAGGGTAAACATTCTAATAGAAGCACCCTAGTAACAGTTATCTAAGGGGGGAAACTAATTTTACTTTAGTTGCTCTTTTGAAAAATTTCTTCCAAGACTATGTCTCCACTGTGCATTAGGAACGTGGCAACAGGGAGAGAAATCTATGGGGGTTTTTTTCAACTCGAATGCATAGCATTTTTGATGCGCTCAATGCATTCTCTAAAGGCATGCTCATACTCACATTGTGTCGCTTACATCAATGGTAAAGCAGAGCTTTGTGCTGGTTTTGAAGCAATGCAACCAGTAGCCAAAGCACCTGTGTGTACATGTTCACTGAATATCAATGGACACATTGACAATGCCCCCCAAAAAACCCACACATTTTCACTGATAGAAACTTATTGTTGTTCCACAGTTGTTCATATTGTTTCACAATGCACCAGAAGCATGAATATTGGACAAAGGGTAAATCCTTAAGCATGTACGTTTTTGTATTTTCATTCGGTGCTGTTATGGGTTATCCTCTGTGGATATACACTTGTTTGTTTTCTCCTTGATGTTGTGACAAACCATCTATCAGGTTTTTAGAACTGTCTGTTTGGGCAGGTGTTGGGCTTTCATAAATAACTACTGTGACATATTCTGAAGTGTGGATAAATAATACAGCAGACAAAAAAGTAATATCTATATTTCTTAACAGGTGCGCCGAGTGACCAAAGCAGTGGTACATCATCCCCTCTGTGTGATAGTGGATTACATCTTAACTATCATCCAAGCAACACAGTAAGTCTTTGATATCAATACCTTATTTGGTTTTATGCTTATACCCCATCAATATATTTGTTAAAATTTTATACTGATAATACTGTGAAAAGGAGGACAATTTTAATTAAAAGATGTTTAAAAATCCCACCCAACACATGCTTACCTATTCTATGACATTGTGAAATTTGGAAACTACCATATGATGATTAAGTGCTGCCAGTGTTATAATTCTGATATATACTCATCTTTTATAACAGTTATAAAGTGCAAGAACCTAGTAACTGTATATAAATTGCTGTAGATGGATTGTTCAGGTAGTCCTTTCAATTTAAGTGACCAGAATTTTTTACATTGTTGACCTAGATGCATTGCCTGCATGTAAATGAGGTACTCATTCAAAAAAAGAATTAAGTATGGATGTATACATACTTTATATTAACCCTATATTAACTTTTTCATAATTTTTCACTTTTCTCTGGTCCATGTCTACCTAAATACCAGTCTACCATTATTTATCATAGTGAGTTTTACACAAACCAAAGAAAAGCAGCCAATGAATTTTATACTGTATATACACTAAGCAAATTGACTACACAATTGAATTAAAGAAAATGCTTGTTATCAAGAATGTTATTGATTGACCTGGCAACACAAAGTACAAGGACTGCAACAGGGGTTCCCAATACAGCAACTGAAACAGGAGTGTATTACGGACTTTCTTCTTCATCTTTATTAACAATGACATAGAAGAACACAGTACATACATTTTTTTGTGACATACATGTGCACACTGTTATGCAAGGTAAAAAATATATATTTTAAATATAAAGTATACTTGGTATATATATCTAAATACATATATGTTTACCATTTTTATTTCATTTTTGGTAGATCATATTAACCTCCCTAGTCGTAAGCTTGAGTGTAAATTGTGGTAGATTTTTTTGCCAATAGCAGTAACTCTGAGCTACACTTGAGCTAGCTTACGTGCTCCAGGCTAGACCTTTTTGTCTTCCAGCGTTGGTGTCCTGCGAGCTTCTCACTGCACCCGGCTCCCGGATGTAAGTGATGATGCCTGGGAGGTTGGGGGCCTTCTCTCACCATATTGTAATACAAGTGAAGGCACCTCCAATCCCTGGCATTATTGCTGATGTCCTAGATATGCAAAGGGGGAGGGGGTCAGCGGGTGGGATATACATTGTAATCTATTTATATTTTCTGTACTGCTTTTAAAACATTGAGTGTGATAGTAGTGATAGACATGGCTTGTATTGATGTAAGGAAAGGATAACACAGGACATATTACAGAGGAAAGAATCTTGGAACAAAGCCTGGTGAAAATTCACCTTATTTTCCCTCTCTATCCTTTTCTGTAAAGAATTTATTTTCCTAGAAATCAATTTGTCCTTGCATTTATGTCATAACCTGAACACCAAGCCCTGCCATGGTAACACGCTGAAATATAGAGGTAACAGGGTTTAAAAACATGACTTGAACGTCTCTATTCAAAAGTCCTAAAAGCCTCCAAGTTGAATGATTTATTCCCTCACTGTCCTCCTATGTGTTTACTTCTAATTGTGGGTGGCCTTAAAATATTTATGACATATTCTCTTCATATCTACCTTTTGGTTTTTTATTTTCAGAAAATCCATTCCTACTGCAGTCTTTCTACCTGTCAACGCTAAAACCTTTATTTTTGAATGTTTTGTCAGTGCGTAATTGAAAGCCTTGACTAAGGAATGTTTAGGGTGGGCAAGTGACACATCCCTATCTCCATCGTATTTATCTGTTGCTGTGGAAACCTAGTGGCAGAGTGTTGAAGATGTATTTTTCACAAGATACAATGCCGTCTTTGTATACTGTATTTTGTTTAACTGTTCCTTCTACGATATGTTCTAGTTTTTATGAAATATTTGGTATAGGTAATCACATGCAGGTTTTAAAAATAGCACAGTTCAATGTTTATTTGAAAGAGTATCCTTGGATTGGCATTTATAAAAATAATTTATTTGAAAAACAGTAAAGGTGTGAATGTGAGGCAAATAAAGTAATTACGTGATGCAGGTGGTCAATAACAATACTAAAACACCCGGGCTCTGGACCCCTTAGATGCCTGCGATGAGTGCAGGTTAAATGTTTAATATTGTAATTGTATTGTTTTGGTGAATATAAGGCAAGGCTGATTTTTACTTCTTTTGTGCTTTATATATGTGCCTTAAACATCTAAGGCTAGACACCCTTAGTGCTTCTAGAACAGTAAGCTCATCTAAGACTATCCGTCCTACTGGTCAACAAGGCTATGTCATTTTACAACAGTTAGGAGGGACAGATAATAAAACTAAGGGATGAACTAATAAATAGTGTTGAGTCGTATATGGTATATTCGTGTTCAGGAATTCATTAAGGAACATTCGGAATTCGCAAAATTCAACTGTATTCTATTGCCTTACATCGGGCACAGTTGTTCACAATTATTCGCTAAGATTCGGGAACCAGCTTTAAAGCTTCTCTTCTTCATTCTGTGATCTTAGCCAGTACGAGCACTGTGTGTTTTGCACGAATCCATTCTGAATGTGCACAAATATGAGTGATGTATGCCGGTAAACAATGTTGAAGTAAATTATGACGAATATCCACCATTGCGAATATCCGAGCCCACATTCGTAAAATATTGCAAATTCTCGAATGTCGGATATTCGTTGAATATATTAGAGTTTTTAATTTTCTTGCTCATCACTACTAAAAAAAACAAAAACCAATGCTTGAATGCTAGTTACAGGCTGCATGTTATATGTCACCCATAGTGGTATTTCTGGTATCTGAAATGTCTTAGATCATGGTCATAAAATTTAGTAGTCATTCTAAAGTTGAAACAATGAACATAAAAAATAGTTTTATATTAATTCATTATGGAGTTTGCATAAACCAGTACCAGTACACTTCTGTGAAATCAAACTGTCCACTTTGGTAGCAACGCTGATTGACCATCAATTTCACATGCTGTTGTGCAAATAGACAACAGGTGAAACTTATCAGCAATTAGCAAGACATCCTCAATAAAGGAACCACTTTACAGTTCCTTTGTTTTATGGCTGATGTTTTGGTCACTTTTGAATGCTGGCGGTGCATTCACTCTACAACCCACACAAGTGGCTCAGGTAGTGCAGCTCATTTAGAATGGCACATTAATGCGAGCTGTGGCAAGAAGGTTTCCTGGCTGTGTTTGTTAGTGTAGAGTCCAGAGCATGAAAGGTATGAGGCCCGACGTCCACAGGTGGGGGTTGTGCTTACAGTCCAACCCCCGGGAAGAACGTTTGCCATTTGCCAGAGAACACCAAGATTGGCAAATTTGCCACTGGTGCCCTGTGATCTTCACAGATGAAAGCAGGTTCACACTGAGCACATGTGACAGATGTGACAAAGTCTGGAGAAGTCGTGGAGAACATTCTGCTGCCTGCAACATCCTCCAGCATGACTGGTTTGGCAGTGGGTCACTAATGGTGTGGGGTAGCATTTGTTTGGGGGCACCCACAGTCCACCATGTGCTCCCCAGAGATAGCCTGACTGCCCTTAGGTACCGAGATGATGATTCAGATCTAGAATGGCTTATTTTTGTGTTAAGGTAAAACCTTTGTTTCAGGATAGTGGGTGGAGCCATTCAAATTATTCCCATTGTCCAAATGCACATCAAGAACCGCTGGTGTACAGTGCAAAGATAGCGTTATAGTACAGAGCCATTTATTCCAAACTGAATACTGTTTCAGGCTCATTGGCCATCATCAGTGCAGTGCATGGAAACCATGGCTCAATGGAGTAGGGCTTGGGAACCGAACATAGGGGAACAGCCATGAAGGTTATAGTGAGAAGGGAATAAAGAAATTTAAAAGCCCTCAATGCGAGCAGTGCATAGCACAGTAAATTAAGTTCAAACTCGAAGTCAAAATTTTGACTTGTGTTTGAAGGAAATGTATTAAAAATGTTATCTTTTAGAGTAATACCTTAATTTTTTTAGTACACCATTAACCCTTATGTGCATATCCAGCAAATGTGGTAATGATACCATACTCAAGGGCTTTACAGTCAAAGTAGTCAAATGAATAAAAAAAAATTATTCTAATGTTTAAGCCCCCCATACACGTTCCGATTATTCTCCCGACCGATTTTTCGTCCGATCCTGTCACCCGATTTTCACCTAAAATGTTATGGTCGGTCGGTCGGTCGGCTGGCACGAAAAATCGGAATTCGAATTATCACCGATCCATCAGTCCGACCCTATTTATTAACAGCAGATCGACCAAAAATTTACGGACAGGTCTGAAGCGGTCCCGATCGATTTTTCGGCCGATTTTGAGAAATCGGGATCGGTCGGGTACATAATTCCGAATCCGATTAATCTCCCGATCGATTAATCTCCCGACCCGATCGGTCGGTCGGGCAAAATTCGTACGAAAAATCGGAACGTGTATGGGGGGCTTTAGACACTAACTTCTATTGTGCAAATATGTAAGCAACCAATTTTCTTATTATGTTGCTATATTGAATAAACATTATTTTTTTTGCATTATAGCTTTAACATGATTTTTCTTTTTGATGCAGAATTTTTTATATATTGCTATTCAGTACTGGTATTTAAAAATATACAATTGCCAGTGTTTTAGAAACTCTTTACTAATATTTGGTAAAATCTCCTCTTTTACTTAAGACAATTTTAACCTCCCAGGTGGTTTGTTTTGAAACCCTGTGCTTGAAACGGGCATACC
Source organism: Ptychadena robeensis (assembly GCA_036250615.1). Taxonomy (NCBI): domain Eukaryota; kingdom Metazoa; phylum Chordata; class Amphibia; order Anura; family Ptychadenidae; genus Ptychadena; species Ptychadena robeensis. The sequence goes on along the minus strand of CM070036.1, from coordinate 38,581,204 downwards.
TACATATCCTCGCCAAGCCCACGGTGATTCTAAATTGCGTCGGACCCTTTTAGCACTTTTTTTCAGCATCAGTGGTGACACTGAATAGGCAGGGGTTGAGATCACCATAAACCTCTCTGTTATGGAGGCCATGTCGGTTTGTGTAGAGAGGAGGAGGGAGGGTGGGTTCAAAGTGGCACAATATGGGCATTAACTTCATAAATTCCATGGTCCACAAACAATTCATTGAGGTTTAGGTCTGGTATATTTGTCTCACACAATTTTCAAAGTATACATTCTTTTGCTCCCACATCCCAAAGTTGTCCTTCAGATCCCAACACAAGGTCTAACATCTTCATACCCATTTGAGATTTAGTTGAATTTTCCTCCTTTCTTCTATTGATCAACTTTTTGGTTTTGGCCACTAGCCTTGGCTTTCAATTCTTGGCCAGTGAGTGGAAATGTTCTATTATTTTTGTATCTCACCCACTCAAAGATCCAAAGTACTGTGCATTCTGAAATGCTTTGCTTGTGGATCAAAATTCTTAAGAATTATTATCTGAGCATCATAACTAGACTACAGTCATTTTTCTGACTGATTATGTCAACAAGGCGTTTTCATTTATAAACTACCACTCATAGTATGTTTTTTTTTTCTGATATATTGTGCAAATACCAGGAGATCAGCAGGTACAGAAATACTTTATGCAGTCTGTCTGGCATGACCCATCATGCCAATGTTAAGATTCCTGAGATCACATTCTAATTTATTCTGCAGTTTTTTTACACTATTGTACAGTTTTGTATCTCTGGTCTGTATCTCCATTAGAGATGGTGGAAATGTAGAGAAGGGTTGTGAAACATTTTAAAAAATTTTTTTTGCTCTAGTGCATGTAGTTTTTGCATAAATTAGGTTCAAAATCCAAGAAATATCCTCTGTTTCTTGCTAGTCATTTTTTGAAAAAGAGATTGGGAGAATTTTTAAATAATATGAGGGACACAAAGGAACAGTTTTAGCAAGTATATACACAATGGTTTACACAAATGATTGCTGTATGTTTCTCTTAATTACTTATCTAGGGGGGTGGGGCTTTATTAGTGATACACTGTGATCACTCACAATCTGGCCCAGGGGGTTTAGATGGATATTGCTGTTTCACAAGGTAAACAACAAAAACAATGCCCCGTAACAATAACATAAACACAAGCAATGTATACACACGCCCAGGGTTTCTTTAAGGCTAATGCTAGACCTAATTTTTTGTGGGTGTCATTTATGGGTTAGGAAAAAAATGGTCGACTTTTTTTAAAAATGTGACCATTTTGACAATTTTGAATTAATTGCAAAGCCCTAAGCATGGTATCATCACCAAACTTGCTCGTAGAGAAAATACAGTATGGCTCTACCACAAAGTTTTTGCATAAATGAAGTTTAAAGTCAAGCAAAAATTTGTGCTAGAAAGTGTGCTAGAGCTAAACTTTTTTTTTCATATGTTCCCACAACCCTTCTCTATATCTCCAGCAATTTTGGTGATAATACCATTTTCAGAAGCTTTGCAATCAGCTTACAAATTCAGCTAGTGATTCAATTTGTGAATGAGCCCACAAAAAAGATAGTCTAGCCTTAACCTTAGTGATACTCTTTATTGGTGAATTCTCATTCACAATAAAAGGCGCACACTATTCTTTTGGGGGGATGGGGTGCATCTTATGAAGTAAAATACAGGTAATTAAATAAAACAAGTTTTTGGGAGGTCTAAGGGCTTGTCCACACTAGCTGCTCTGCTTCTGCAAGTCACAATATCTAAGGAGTATATTTTCAAGCTAAGCAGCACCTCTTTTTTAAAAAAACATTACACTTAAGTACCAGGTGGGTGACCTAAATTTTGTAACCGTATTGGAGCCTGCCACAAAGGTGAGAGACTGCAGTAGGAGCTGATCTGTGTCAGACACAGTCAAAAACTAAACAGCCTCTATGGTGTACATGATTGCTTCATCTCTGGGCTCATTCAGTCCATTAAGTTGATGGTTACTTTGGATGATACCTGAACAAAGATGGCACTGCCCATCTGGAAAGAAAAACCCAAGAATCGTTAGAGTAATTACTTTGATCTCTGATGGATAAGGGATACTTATACTAAATACCTTTAAGGGTGTTTGATGTAATTATATATATGATAGCTAGGTTCATTTGTTTGTAGCTGATGTTTCTATAATTTAAACTTTATAGTATGGAGAATTGCATTATTGATCTGGATCTTTTATAAAGCATATTCTATAGCTCATATAACTTTATCTAATCATTTTAGTGACAAATGCACAATAGAATGGCACCTCATTGATCATACAAAGATTTCCTGTCTTAAGTTTTACAATAAAATAATTGCATTCTGCCTTCCTCTGACAGGACACATTGTCGTGCTCTTCATGGCCAGCGTCACCTGCCCTCAGATGGGAAAAACGGTGGTGTGATCTCCGCTTAATCCCACTTCTCCATTCAAGATTATCACAATATATGACAGGATCAGATTTATGCAGGTAAAATGTTGATATTCTTGCATCTGGATGCATGAACAGAGTGTTCTGTTTAAGAATATTTTAATATTTGATCTGAATATCTGTAAGGCTGAACATTAGTTTTATCATAACCCCTCCCTATCAGAGAAATAACTTTTTTATATACAAATGCCAATGGATTTCTGGTCAGTCAGGTGACTATTCTACTTCTCCTTAACCTCCTTCAGTGAAGATGGGAGGATATCCCTTCCCATGATATAACCATTACTGCACAAGGGTCCGTTCTTTACAAACTTGGCTAGTAAGTGCTTTACATTGCCGAAATATGGAAAAATCATAGTAGTTGCATCTTTTGTTCACATCCCATTCATTTTGAATGAGCATGTACCCATTTAAAGTGAATGGGGCGCATACAGAAGACACGGCCACTATGATTTTGCTGTGCTTCTCCAGTAGTTCTGCAATGTAGTGTAGTTCTGCCCTAAGGAAGTAGACAACAGCCACAGATTATATTATATTATAATGTAAAAAAAAAAATATTAACCAATTTACTAAATGGAACTGTAGAGAGATGTGGTTTCTTTTTTCAATCCCTTAGTTGTGATGTAACATATGAATTTTATTTTTGTCAGAAAGAATAAGAGTAATTTTTAAATTACTAATAGTGATGGCCGAACTGCCCGCGGACAGTTCGGCGGCAAACATGGATGTTCACCCTCCTTCTCCCCGGCGAGCAGTATGGGTGTTCAACCCGCCCCGTTCGCTGGCGAGAAGGAGATCTCTATTCTTCCTCCGGCAGGATCAGAACCTTCAAGATCGTACCGGAGGAAGAATCTTTTCACTAGAAGACCGGGCATTAAGCCAGTCTCCTAGTGAAAAACCGGCTTGGGAACATCACTGACGTCACATCCGATTTTTCCAATTAAAATTCTCCGCCTAGAGGCGGGGAATTTGAATCTGTCCGCGAAGAGGCGGACGGCGGACTTCTTTTTGCGGACAGACTTGGCCGATGTTCGACCATCACTAATTACTAATGAATATATATATATATATATAAGGACCATTTTCATGCAATTAAAATTGTATTTTGTCAACAGACAACATACTATTGACACTCAGACATTGTTTATGTAGATAAGAAATATAACTGTTTCATTTGTACAGAAAATAAAGAACAGAAGAGGATAAATAAAGGTGGTTGAGGTACAACTAATTCTTTTTGATATGACAGTCTCCCATACCATAGTCTCCCATCCCATACTTAATTATTTTAAACATCCACAGACAAAGACAGTATAGATGGGACTTTCTTAAGGCAATTTGTCATATCTCACCACATCCCATATATGTAAAACAAAAAAAACTGTTTATCTTTAAAAGCATCTTTTTTCTATAGCATAAAACATATTTTAAAGGGATTTTCCATACATGTAAATTCCCACTGTTCAATCTCATATAGAGATATAATACATAATGCAGGTTACTTTAGAACCTGGGCTCTACAAGTAGGCTCACAAGGTTGAGTGAAATACAAAAGAAGGGTAAGGGGCCTCAGGAGTGTTGGACTAGTTTGACACAATCTTTGAATTTTAAATAAAGCTTTACTTTTTAATCCTCTGTGTGCGGAGCTTTGGTATGGAAATTTTGGTGACTATACTATAAGGTGGAAACAGACTGTAAGACTGGAGAAACTGATTAACCAATTTAAACAACCATATAGGAGGTCTATGTCCATATTGGGAGTAACTGTGTGTTCCTTCAGAACCAGATTGCTCTCTTTTCACATATGTTGTCTGGTAGGGGGTCCTTCCCTTTTAACTTTTAATAATAAGAATTGTGTGCATCTGCATTAAATAGAGGTATCTTTCTAATTAAACCCCCGAAGCAGACAAGATTAGAGTTATGGATTCTCTTTAATGCTCCTGAAAAGTTTAGTAGCTTGAAGAAGCTTTGGGAAGAGGTAAACATGACACATTGAGATGAAAATATAATTAAAATATAGGAAAATACAATGCAACCAAGTGTTTAAGGGTATGTCTCCACAGCGCTGTGTGATCTGTCGGGACCCCTTGCGTTATGCACAGTGCTTGGTGGGGTCCCAACAGATCGCATACACATTTACTGCCCGGATCCATACCCTTACTGAATAGTTTTTATGTTATTATATGTATGTAATTTTTGTGTCATGTTGTTTTGAACTGTATTAACATTAACATCAAGTGCAATTATTTTTTGAATATGTTGTACAATTAAAATGATGGTTTTAATGATAACTTAATATTTTTATGTCTTAAATATATGGTATGTGGTGGGATATGGCAAATTGCCAATAGAAAATCCCATGTATACTGTCTTTGTCTGTAGAGAATTTAACTATCAGTAGTAATAGAGACAGAATTTTTGAATCTGTTCTGCTGGGAACAGTTACAATTCCCATTTGTATTTTTCAAATCCCAGAGTTCTATCTACCACCTTACCTTATCTCCCCATAGTTTATTTCCACTGGTATAATAGAAGGTTGAAAAAAAAAAAAAAAAAAGCATTTGTTCGTTAACTTTCTCATTATGAAATACATAAATATATGATTATATAATATATGATTATTGGAACGTTAGATTAGGTTAGCTTAGCCTTAGTAAAAAAAAGGATATGTAAATGATTTTGCATCTTAGCAATAAGTTCTGTAAAATGTCTGCATATTATGTAGTATATTTAGTTGCATCACAAGAAGTCCTGCAAATATGCAAAGGTCCAGTATGCAAAATATTCTCCCCAATAGGTCTACTGGCTGTCTTTCGACAATTTTTTTTGGTACAAATATTAAATTTTTGGAGGGTTTTCTATGCTGAATTTTTACCAGCTTCCAGGGAAGCACTCAACAATGGTAGCATTCTAGGCCTTAGTACATATGCCTTTATCCTGCTAGGACAGCATTCCATGTAAATAACTAATTATTGAAAAATTAATGATTCTTTAGGTCTCAGAATTAAGGAGAAGTTGCTCAAACATCTATTCTCTTTCCTTTCTAAACAGAAATACTAAGTGGTTGGGTGTTTCATGTAGATTACTTGCAACAAACTATTGATGTTAACCTTGTGTGTCGAATAGTGATCAGCAATCATCCCAATTCTTCTAAAAGTAGAAAACATTTGTAACGAAAGGATCTGGTGGTGAGCTAGATCCCAGAAGTCGGGGTGGCTAGCCCCAGGGACTTTAGTTAGGTTCGAAATTACCAACAAAGATAAAGCAAAAAAAACACTTTTATTGCATGTTCAAAGGTTAAAAAACCCTTAACATATAATCACAGTAACATCAATACCATAGATACAGTTGCTAATGGATGTCACAAAAGACCCTGGTACCACTAGATTGGAAGACAAATAAAAGGGCGCCTTCTCTGCAGCGCCTGATGTTGTCGAACAACCTCCCGACACGTTTCGCCCCTGCCGGGGCATCATCAGGTGGGAGTAGGGTAAAAAGCTTATAAAAAGTTATCTACAACAAGGTTAAAAACATACATATAAATTAACATGATTAACATATGTCAAACTACTTTACATTCACGATCATGAGTAACACACCATAACCCATGATCAAGGTATTACATATGCAAAAGTATTACACATCTTATTGTAGCGCTTCACATCGGTTTCTTCTACCTGCCCCAGCCTCTCACATCACCTACCGAAATTGTCTTTCTAAAAATACCCATACATATTTTCAGACGATTAACCATTGTGGGTGTTCCTGCCAATCGCCCGGCCGAAAATCGGGTGCGCCCACCTTGCGAGATCAACCTGCAATCTCACACGGTAATCCTACATGTTTGTAGATTCCCGGCCGATCCCATTACTTTGGATGGGGAGGGCAGTCTGGCATACAAAGAGTGCCCACCAATCTTCTGAGGGATCCCTCATCTACCAAGGGAGAATCTGCACATCTATGGCTTAAGTTTAGAGTGCCATGGACTTTTAACAGATCAGAACAAGTTGAAGCTAGGATATTACTGGGCTATGTTTTTAGATGCAGAAGTCGGGAAAGCAGTATTATGAAACCGTATTTTTTTTACTATTGTCTAGTAAGTGCATAGAATAAACTACTAAAAAACTAAAAAATGTATTGCACTATGCCTTAAGAAAATTGATTGAGCAAAGTACATAAAACAATTTTGAGGTTAATTAAATAGGATTGTTCCTAATACTTTTAAAGGCATTTTGTCAATCAACAACACTGAACATATAAATGTCTTAGATGCCTCTCTTTCCCTAGAGATTGGTAGAGAAATGACAGTGGCTCAGCTTTAATAACATTTCTGCTATGCGCTTACCTGCAATCAGTAATCACAATCCCCAGATGGGAAAGCAGCATGTAATAATATGTTCTGAAGTGCCTGTATACAGGTCACTTAATGTCCTAAACCCTAACCAACCAGGTAGGGCAGTTTTCAGACAGATTACTTTGTTTTTATGCATATTTTCTAAATATTTATTGTGACATCAGAGTTAAGTTTAGTATTAAGGGTTAGGTTCTGAAGAACAGGCTGAGGTTACAAAAGAGTGTCTTTAAAGTGTTGGATGAATTTTACTTAAAAATAATATACTGTTGTACCATGTTAGCCATCGATGAATACAGAGAGTTTGCGGTTCAATTGACACTCTTTCTTGGCTAACTCAGCTTAGTCAGCTAAGTCAGTTTAAGCCTGAAGTAGGGATCTGAGACAACCGGAAAGCTTGCCTTTTCAATGAATTATATTTTAAAGACATCTGTATGCTCAAAACAGAAGTCTAGTTTTGTTTAAGCACTCTTTCTTGTTCCTGGGTCACCAAGTGAAAGACAACATTAACTTTCAGCTCTTATATCTTAGCCCAAATTAGAATTTTGGGATCAGTAACTCTAAATGATTATTGTTTTTTTTGTGTAATTCATTTCAAAAGGTTTTGTGTGTGTGCTGGAGAGACGGTAATGTTAATTCAATTAATGTTCAACCAGTAAGGTCAAGAAACAATGTATATTTTGAAAAGATTTAATCTGAAAATTGTTGTTAGAAAATTTGAAATTCCAGCATAGTTTACAGTAGGTAAGTACTGAACCCTAAATAAGTCATGGTATATAGACAAGCAAAATACACCGAATTTTACAGTAAAGCTAGGTTACAAAATGGCCATATGTTGTGTATTAATTAGCATAGACTCCCTTGGTGAAAAATTAAAAACAGTAACACCTGGATAAATGACTTAGAATTCTACAGACATTAATAACCAGGCAGGCCACACAGCTATCCAGTATAAATATAGAGGAGTCATTAAAACCAAATTAGCATATTGTTAGGCAATAAACCAGCATGAGCATTATGTTGGCCTCAGCAGAAACATTGCATGATTAACATCAGTGACATTCTTTTAGCAGTCGTGTAAAAGACTGTTCAAATTCTTAATAACTCTTCCTACTGAACCTATATCAACCTTAGTGTCAGAGGTTCTATGGGGCACCTCAACGAGCTCTATCTATCTATCTATCTATCTATCTATCTATCTATCTATCTATCTATCTATCTATCTATCTATCTATCTATCTATCTATCTATCTATCTATCTATCTATCTATCTATCTATCTATCTATCTATCTATCTATCTATCTATCTATCTATCTATCTCTGACCCACTGAGCTTTCAGTTGATGACAATAACATATTTGAATGATTTATTTGTTACGCTTCAGCTTGTGAACTCCTTGCTTAGGAGGGATATCATTAACTGAATACATTGCATAGTACAGGGCAAGTGCCTATCACGTTGTTTCATCTTTGAACTCTTCCTTCCAGGGTTGTTAAATAGTGTGTGGAAGCACATATCCTTTTAAATTTCAACAGCTCATTAGGTGCCCTCATTTAAAGCGACCTTAGGCACCACATTCTGTGAGTACATCCCTGCTTGTTTAGAGAGTGAACAAATGCTTTTCTACAAATGTGTCACTTCCAATCACGTATAAACGAATCATTAGGACACTGAGCCTTGCATTGTGCTCCTAGTACGCAGCAACAAACATTGGCATTTGTCTCTTATATCTTTATGGTGCTGTATAATGACTTGCTTTGATGTAAGTACTGTGTAGGTGCATGTATCAAGTATTGGATAGTTATTGTTAAAAAAAATGATATATGCTACAACTATCCTGTAGTCTAACAGTGAGTGCCATGAGTGATATATATTAAAATATATATTAAAAGTCCGTCGTCCAGGGCCCCAAAATAGGCAACCCCCCCCCCATGCTCGTCCTGACAGCAGTGTGCATGTCATGCTTCGAAGGTGGCCCTGCCCTCATCACTCCTCCCCTCAAATACCTTTCACACATACTATTGGAAAGCACAAATTAGTCACACCATCAACTCCCCATTACAAGCCTACAGAGATACAGTTACTAGTTTAATCATTTTACTGAAGAAATGCAAAATACAATAAAACACATTAACACAGAGAACATTAATGTCAAGAATTTCGCAATACATGACAAGAATAAAATGGACATCAGAAGTGCTTAATATAAAAGTAAAGTAGCATTTAAGCAGAGCTCCTGTAAGCACTATCTACAGTCCCTGAGACCTTTATAATATGTAAAACCAGACAATGTCGGGTCCTGGTCTTATGACACCACTTCACATTTCTAGACAATAATAACATGTATAATACAAAAACAATTTATGAAAAGGAATATTTGAAACCAGTAATTGTATGCCATCTAGAAGTCATTCACATAACTGCCATTTATTAAGCCCAGATGACTGGCATGTACAGAGGATTCAATATGGGGACTGCCACAGGTAAAAGATCCAATGGAAGGAATTTTTATAATGATATGATTGTGATAGCTTAGGGGTAAAAAAATTTCTTTGACTAGGGTTTAATCCTGGTGTTTTCTTTTAATTGGATGTAGAGTAAACTAGAGTAGAGTAGTGTAAACTTTAAATTCTGTTTGCCTCTGTAGCAAAGCTTATAAGACCTTACTGAGCATTATTTGTTTATTATAAGACACACTGTGAAAAAGAGTAATATCTCCAGAATAGCGGAGGCACCACAAGAAAGAACATATGTAATTATGTGTCTGTGTAAAGAGCTGCCAACCTTTGCTATGCTGATTGTATCATGGTTTCATTTTTCATCCTGTTTCATATAACATGAATTATCCATTGGTTCTCTTCTCGCAATGTCTTGCTTGGTGGTGATCAGTAAGGGTTGATCAATAACTTCCAAGTGTCATAAATCAAAACCCTTTATTTGATGTAACAATGTTCTGCATAACAAAGCATTGAGTTATAGTTTTATTGTAGCAAATACAATGGAACCGGTTATATTTTCCCAAATGCTATTAAGTAACCTGTTTTTAAACTTAGTGTTGACTAATATACATTATTTATGCAATTTAATGCAAAGTAATGATTTATATTATGTTCAGTACAATAGTATTTATGTACAATCCAAAAAAAAAGTTGTAAGTTAGAGCTGAGAATGTAAGAATTGCAACAGGAGTGAACTACATTGGAAGTACACTGCGAAAAACGAGTTATTAAAAAAATATTGATTTATAAATTACCTCACTTTCTAAAAAATAAAAATGTGTTATTTCCATGCTTAGTCATACCACATTAGAAAAATATGAACCAGGGTTGTGAGCATACATTTACCAAGATTTGGGGTATGTGGCTGGGGTTTTTTGGGGGTATGGGGTATGTTCTTTTCCCTTCAACATAATATCCTGCTGTCTATTTTATACATTGTGAGTGGATCCGTATGAAAGCCCATGGAAAGGGGGGGGGGGGGGGGGGGGGGGGGGGGGGGGGGTAGTCTGGACTGTACTATACTGCATGCTATGTTTAATATTTGCTATGTTTAATATTTGCTCTTTCTTATGTTATATGCTGTGGGTGGAGAACAGTTTGATTGTATTGATTTATGTCACTTAATGATTCTGTATGATCTTCTTTTATTTTAATAAAACTTCATTGTTAATAAAAAAAATTAAGTTAAAACACATGTAACAATACTAATGGTAAGAAACTTGAAGCAGAAGAATGACAGCAAACAAAAGGGACAAGAGTTCTAGCAAATGTAGTTTTTGAAAACATTAACCTCCCTAGCGGTCAGCCCCTACCGGGCCGAGTACTCTACTTGAATTTCTCACCACAAAGCCGGTGCCCCTCCATTATAATGGAGGTCTATGGCCCGGCCCCCCATCCCCTTTGTCATCACTGATGATGCAAAAGGGGCGGTCCCAAAACCTCGGAATTGCTGCGGCTGTATAGAGAACCACTGCAGCTTTCTGGGGGTTTTACCAATCCTATTTCCAAAGTGGTTGAGATGAACCCAAACTCCGAACGAACTGGGTTAATCTCATGTTCAAACTAAAGTAAACTTCTTTGAACCTTATTTATGCAAAAACTGCAAAACATAATATTATTATTAAATATTTAGAGAAAACAACCTTTCTCTACATTTCCAGCAATTTTGGTGATTAAATCATGTTCTGCCCTCAGCTTATATGCAAGCATATACGGTAGTTAGGGCTGATTAGAATAAACTAAGGGTTTATGAGTGGTTAAATAGGAACAAAACTTTACCTTTTTATTGCTTGTCACGTTGCTTTAAACAATACAATGTTCAGACTCAGATAGTGGGATCAATATAATAACTGCTCAGTTGGTAGAATATATGGATTTTCCCCCTCCCACTGATACCAGAACTCTTGAAACATAATAAAACCTTTTCATGAACCAGATTTCATATTTGCTATAGCAGCTGTCATATCCATACCTGTCACCCCTCCTGTGTTGCCTTCGAAAGTCACGTTTCTATGTGTCTTTTCCGGCCAAAACCTGATTTCAATTAATCCTGGATATTTTCTGGCGTTATGAAATCGTGGTGCCACTTCAATTCCGAATAAGTTCCTAACATAGGAGGGAGGGGAGTTACTCTCACTCCTTAGTAAGCCAGCTAGTAAATAAGAGGACAGTAGAGGGTACAGTAAACTTCCTGAAGAAGTGGCATTTTGAATGCCTGGCTTTGGCATTTCCGCATTCAAAATACCGGACCTGGCATTCGTGATATCACTTCTTGTAAGTTTTCCCTTATTAAATTATTACCTTATTAACACAGATGGACAAAATAAAGTAAATTTGATTTAAAAATTTAAAATTTTTATGTTACTAATCACATTTCGTTTTGATTGGGAATTTTCGACTTTTTAAGTGGATATTCTACTGAGAACTTTACATTTAGAAGTAGTGGTGAGTAGAGATGGTCGAAATGACAAAAATTCGATTCTAATTAAATTTCGAGTTTCCCAATCGAATTTCGATTCGACTTTCAAAATTTCTAAAGTCAAAAATTCGCATAAAACACTCAAAAATTTGCATAAAGCCTAAAATTCGCATAAGGTCAAAAATTTACATAAGGTGGAAAATTTAGATTTGCTGTATGAGCTTGAGCTATAATAGAAGAATCAGTGTACATAGTAGCAGAGCTTTACAATCCTGAGACTGCAAACAATGCTGTCACCATAAATAAAGCCAAAAACCTTATTACACACAGAGCAGTGATGCTGAAGGACATTACACAAGATTTTTGTGAGGATACCATTTTCAGGGGCTTTGCAATAAGCTGACAAAGTTAGCTAGCACCATGCGAATTTTCGCCAATGCGAATTTTCCAATCACTCCCGCATGCGAAAATTTTTAACTAAAATGGCGATATTCGCACGCGAAATAGCGGCACGGCAAATCAAAAGCAAAGTTCTTTTTTAAGTTGAAATTTTGATTTCAGTCGAAATATCAGGCTGATTTTCGACTTTTTCGGTGAAAAGTCGAAATGACCCCATCAAAATTCGACTATGCGAATTTTCGGCGAAAAAGCCGAAATTTCTACTTAAAAATTCACACTGCGAATTTTTCGACCATCCCTAGTGGTGAGCAGCATAAGCACTATTCCTAGACAAAAATCACAAATTTTGTTTCTAATATTCACAATCAACTCGTAAATTAGAGAATTCATGATCTCAAGTCATTATTAAGTTCATTGCTCAAATTGTCCCCTGTACATGGGCATATTGCAAACGCAATGCACGGAATAGAAATTCACACTTTTTAATATTCCTGATCAACACTACTTATAAATTTCTAGTTTAAAATTTCGACTCATCAATTTCGAAATTTGTCTTGAGGTTTCATGTAATAGTGTTACAAAATTTTTGGTTGATTTTTGACTTTTGCGTTGAAAACTAAAATTGTTGGAATTCTGCAATTTGAAATTTTGTTGAAAAAATTGGTTAACCCCTCTGCCAGCTCTATTTCCTGACAGTTCCATTTCGTCCAGCTCTGACTTGTCAGTCCTGCAATGGACAAGATGGAGCCGTCCGGCGAAGATCAGAGCCCAGGCAGCGCTGCTACTGAGGCTCCGATATGAAGGAGAAGAAGCCGGAGGAGAACGGACCCCCCCCCCTCCAAGTGACGTGATGACGTCAGATCGGGTGGGGGCGGTAGATTCAAATGTATATCACACCAGAACAGTCTTCTATGGAGAAGACTGTTTCCAGTGTTATTTGCAGATGTGCCCTTTGCAGTTAATCCTTTCACCCCTGGTGTGTTCATCACACCAAGCGGAGAGAGGGTGCCAAAGGGCATTGCATTGGATACTGTGATAACTGTATCCAATACAATTCAAAGTAAAAAAAAACACATAACACTTTTCCAATTGAATAGAAAATGTATTATGAATATAAAAAAACCCATAAATATAGATTCACACTGTTTTAAAATCTATCATACAAAATAAGTATTTTTGAGATTTTATCATTCAAATAATAACTTTTGTTATATATATAATTTATTTTATGTAATTATTTTTTAATTATTGTGTGTTTCAAACATTATTATAGTCAGGATGTTTATTAGACCCTTGTACGGACATATTTTTGGAAAGTTACAGGCCTACAACATAAAAAATTCCATTGTCTATGGTGCGCTTTTGGTACAGAAATCTGGACCTCGGCAGAGCGCTAGGGAGGATAAAGGTGGTTATATCACATTGATAATATTAGACAAGACAACATGCGGGGATTTTCAGGCTTTTAATATTAGTGTTGGCGAAAAAAAGCTTGCTAAATCTGTTTAAAATAAGTAAAGGTTTTTAGTTTGACCATCTGGAGTTTGCAGTAAATAAAAACTTGTATTGGTATAAGGGAGCATTTGCTTCCAGACAAGTAAATCTCTATAGGGACAGATGGGAAAGACATGATGTATTCTGAAAAGAATAGCCAGAACTAATAAAATTATAGATGATATGTTTGTCATGGAATGAATAATCGTGTATGCACATTTTGAATATTTTGAATAAATGAGTTTAATATTAGGTTTTCCCATCATATGAACACATTGTACATTGTTTTGATCTTTCTATCTTGGTGGAGGAAGAAGAGACAATGACTAAGTCTTTCTTTAAAGAGGCAGATAGGAATTAATAAATCCTTGTCCCCAGCTGCCACCACAACAAGTGGATTGATAACATACCTGGGGGGTTAGTTTTTAAGACTAAGAAAGAACTCAACAAGCACATGACATGATGGAGAGATTTGTTCATATATGGATAAAGTAGGAATTTTGTAAAGAAAAAAATGATGAAATAGCAGAAATAAAAAATGATGGGAAGAAAGGGCAATAGATCATAGTGTGAGGGCAACACTTGTATCTGTTACTGATTTCAGATATAAATAAGCTGAACAAAATATAAAAAAATTTTTTTTTATCAAGTTTATAGTGCTTGGTCCAATGCTAACAGATAAAGTAAAGGTTGTCTATATAGAGACCACATGAAACAAAAAATGTTGTCTTTGAGAATTATACAACTACACAGGGATATACAGTGCTGCTTGAAAGTATGTGAACCCCTCAAGTGGTGTAGATGTTTCTG